>CM076582.1:1617420080-1617958037 GCA_034641835.2 Pinus albicaulis
GCGCTACTTCCTAACATAGGGGAAGCTTTTGAAACAGACTTGGACTTTTCCTTTTGGAGCTGATGGGCAGATCAATAGGGTTGAAGCTATATAGGATAGTGATAATGAGGTTTTGATTTTGTCATGGGTGGACTGAAAAGTAGAAGGGCGAAAAAGGTTTTATGAGGGTTTTTTAGATGACATATTGACATAAGGAAATCAATTTCTAGAAAACTCAGCTGTAGATATAGTCATCATTAACATGTAAAAAATACTGATGGCTAACACAAAGATAGCTATATTTGCATCAATTTTGGGGTCTTTCTAGTAATTTATAACTTTTCGGCTTTGTTAACTTCTGCATTAATTTAGTGTGAAAAAGAACAATAATCGGGCTTGCCTAATTATGAAAGTTGTCATAATTACCCTTTTTGCAGTGGTTTGTGTACAAACTTATATATTTGGTGCATCAATTTTAGGCTCTTTCTGACTGATTTCAACTTGCTGTGTCACACTAATTTAGTCTAAAACAACACAAAATTATCATCCATTTTAGAATATATCTCACTAATTTAGTGTGTAGCAACAACAATTTAGTGTCTCGAAGGAAAAAATCATCCAAATAAACTTGCTATCCCGCATTGTTTTTATGCAGCAATAGGTTGTCATAATTACACTTTTTGTAGTGGTTTATGTGCCAAATTATACCAAGTATTTGGTGCATCAATTTTAGGCTCTTTCTGACTGATTCCAACTTGTTGTTTGACACTAATTTAATGTAAAACAAAACAAAATTATCATCCATTTTAGGATATATGCAAACCTTATGGATCTATATTGCACACTACGCAATGAAACCCAATTTTTGACATCTAATTAAACTTGGCACTCATACAAACCCTGTCATTTCCATTTGCTAAAGAAATTCCAGATTTGGGTGATCTTGCTAAGGTGAAATTTTAACTTGGTATCCAGTTCTATTTTCAATGGTCACATTGTACATGATGTTGTTGCTCCTATTATTGCCATATGTAGTATGGATTGGTGCTGGTCATTAGTTTCATTGATCAGTAAAGTTCAAGGTTAACTGTAGAGCGATATCTGTCTACTAGTTTTTTCGTCAACTTTCTTCACCATCCTAGTTTTTCCGTCAATATTTTTCCCGATAGTATGGAACTGTTTCCAATACAATCATCTATGACATGATATGATGTCTTTATCAATCTGAATAGTTATTACAATTGGATAAGACATGAATGCTAAGTTTCATATTCTCAAAACATTTATATGTCACCACCTAGTATCTAGGTCGTTTATATCATCAGGTGATGACAACTCTTTATGGCATAATAATTATTATCTAACAATCATCTGCACAATCCATTTTTAAAAAAAACCCAGCTTATGGGGCTTTCCATAAGATGCAATATTAAGTGTGGTACGTGGCGTGAACTAAGTGACTTGGAGTAACAAGAGGAGCAGAGAATCAAAGCAACTACTGCCATCCAACAACAATAACTGGAGCAGGGAATCAAAGCAACTAATAACTGGTAATAGCCCTGATATTTACCTCTGAATTAAATTATTTTACTTGCTTTATATGTATTATTTGATATAACTTTCATACTTACTGAATTTATTTATGTTTACTGAGCTTTTTAATCATATTAATAATTGGCCACATGGGTTTTTTTTTCAGTGGTTGTCATTTCTTGATTAGTATAATTAATATCATTTTTATAATTAAGATCAAATCAAATCAAAAACAAAAATCAAATCAATTATATTATCATGATTATCATGACAACAATGCCAGAAAGACTACAAAGTGGAGTAAGGGCATGACATATAACTCCCAAAATATGATAGAGTGTAAGCTACGTATCGAATAATGGATAAAAATTATTGCATTATAACAATAATGCCACTAAGACTGGGAAGTGGAGTAACAACATGGAAAATAATGCCCAAAATGTGGAAAGTGTAGGCTAAGCATCTAATAATGGATCCAAAAGCAAGCATTCGAATACCTAGGTTAGAATCGTATTCACAAAACCATCAAACAAATATCATAAAAAAATAATAAGAGAAGAGGCTAGTAATAGGTTAACGATACCCAAATGATAGGTCAAAGCATGGGTAGGAACGAAAGTTGCAATAACACTTGATACCAGATAGGAAAAGCACCAATGAATCTATGTGTTTCTACCATAAAATTCTAATTTAGTAAATTGTATAGGGTTTTCATATGAATTTCTAATTTTTTGTTTAAGGTTTTATTTGTCTAAAAAATGAATTATCAGGTTGAATCTTGGTAGTTCATTCGAATTCAAGCTGAATTCTAGAGGAATGACACCAACAGATATTCTGGGTGTGGATTTTAAAATCAGAATTAAACCAAGTATTATTTCGTGCACTGAGGATTCTAAACACTTCTATAAGGAGAAGTGGGAGGAATCAATTTCCATTAAACAACAATTGCATGAGAAAATCTTGGAACAAGAAAGAAAATGGAAAGTCAATACTACTATCCTTGAAAATGTTAAGAAGGTATGGCCATTACCTAAATCTTGCAGCTGAAGGGGACTGGATTTAACACATTTTGATCTAAGATGAAAAATGGTATACATAACTTAGTCACTTTTTCAGTGTGCAGATCCTGTACAGCTTTGGTTGCTTAGTCACCTTTTTAGTATGCAAATCATGTACAGCTTTGGTTGCCATTGGTCTGATGCTTTTCAGGGTATTGTTCTTACAGGATTATTTTAGGACATGTTAGATAGAATGGTGATGTTAGGGTATATAAGAGAGATTTATCCATTTTGGCTTTATTTTATTATGTGATTTGAAAAGACATGTTTTTTAGAAGACTAAACCCCTCAATTGCCAAATAACAACCATCGTAGACTTGTTGAGATATGTGAATGTTTCTAGCTACCATATATATCAACATTGCCACTAACCATTGGTTAGAAGCAAAAGATATTTCTTTGTGCCATAGTATGATTCCCTTAGGATCATGCAATTATGAAAATTGAATGCAACCGTAAAATGATGTTTGTTACTTGGCCAAGTTTTTCTCACATGCATCATTTTGCACCTCAAAGATCAGAGTTTGTTAGTTACTAGGTACTACTTGTTATTTATTTCTTGGTGAATAGATGACGGAGTTTTAGTGTAATGGCACAAATCCTTCTTGAAAATTTCTCTCAAAATTTAATATTGTTGCGGGACATTTTCAAAGATTTGGGGAAGCTTCTTTGTGACATTACTACATTTGATTTATTCTCTACTTGCAACCAAATGTTGGTGTAGCAACTTGAACTATGTTGGTACAGTGGTTATTCATGCTTATCATCAAGTAGGTACTCAAAAATTTTGAACCTTATAAAAATGTTTACCCCGAGAATAGTGCCTAAGACACTGGATTTGGTGTTGAACTGCACATAAGACCTTCACAGGCAAGAGAAGAGGGGCACAGGAATGTCTATACTATTCCTGTATCTGCTCATGGAACAAATCCTGCAAATTCTACCAATAAAATCTAATAAAATCTACATATAAGTAATGATGTTCTATCCAAGCCAATCAAGAGCAAAGATCATGTCTTGTTGAATAATTGAAAGCTTTATCTATTCTTAGTATGGCTTTTTTGCTAAATATTTTATACTTGATTTGTAACATATTCTTACCAAAATATTATTATGCATAATTGTTCAATGATTAATTCTATCATTGAGAAATCTGTTTCATGAAATATCTAAGGTTGATCAACAATTCCATATTTCATCAATTTCCTTGCATTTAAGAAGCATCAAGATAGTCCATCATAGCTAGCTTTGCATCAATTTTGGGGTCTTTGGCATCTAGGGTTTATTGTGTTGTTATATGTGTTTTCCAACACAAACAATTTGTGTAATTTCTACTCTTGTTTACTCATTGAGTCATTAATTATCACTATCTTCACTTCTTTATCAGAGATTATGAGGCTTTTTCTTATTGTTATAAACCAATTGTTTGTTGCAAATCTCGAATAAAACCCTAGTTTATGACAGCCAAGTATATTTTCTTGATTGTATGAGTTCAAGAACTTATTTGAGCTTCGATTGGTTGACCTAAGTCTCTAGATTGAGCCAACCCTCGAACTTATTTTATTGGAATTATAACTTATTCCACTCGAAACCCTAATTATTGCATACTTATTCCCAAGAGAACTTTTTTTGTAGATCCCATACAGGACATTTAGCCTATAAGCCAAGTTGGGTTACGCTCTTGGGCTAATTGTGTCGAACCACTGAGACGAGGGGAACAACTGCTAGGTGAAAGTGGTAACTCATCCACTGTTGTGTTCAATCTAGGTTGCTTAGTGAGACCTTCCACTAAGATTCTAGATTTTGCAGTAACATGCAACATAAGGGAGCTTCTAATAATTGCAATAGTGTTCCTATTGTTCGATATTTATTATGAATTTCAAAATCACAATTGAGGAAAAGATGTATTAGCATTAGTTTGATGTTGGTCTATATTTATTTCAATAACTAAATGTTCTATATAGTAGAAAAAATATAGAGGATGTGTAGGTCTATATTTATTTCATAAAGTAAATGTTCTAATAGTAGAAGAAATGTAAAAGACATGTTGGTGTATTTATTTCAGGAAGTAAATGTTTTATATAATAGAAGAAAAATAGAAGATGAATTTAAAAGACACATCCCTTACTTTTTGCTCAAAATATTTCTACAATTTTAGTTTTCTTTCTCAAACTATTTTTATTACCTTTTATCCTTTTTTTTTCCTTTTAATTTTTGGACAGTTTAAATATTTTTTGGTGGTTCTTTATATCTCTCAAAATTCTTTCTATGTTTTTCATACATGTGGATATAATTTTTCTATTATAGTTGTTTCTTATTTTTTACTTTATATTCTTCATCCTTTTTCACGTTATACTTTTTGGCATCTGAAACCCATTCCTTTATTCTGTTCAATCCGTCATAACATCCTATAACGTGCATACGTGAAGCACCTGAAGCCAAAAACAATATTTCTTGTTATCTTCTGGTAACATCCACTAAGGATGGACCAAGAGGAACATATTTTCTTTCTTTCTGTTTGAATTTTAGATTTGGAAACATGATTTAGCGAGTGTGATTATGGGAGATGGAAAATGAGTATTTTCATGAGATTCTAGCTAGAAAACTAGCACACAAATTTTAGAACACCATTTTGTAATTTAGTGTGCAGCAGTAGCAATCAGGTTGTCTAATTATGAAAGTTGTCATGGTTACCCTTTATGCAGTGGTTAATTTCCGTATTATTCCTATATCTGCTCATGGAACAAATCCTGCAAGTGTTGCTAATAAAACATAATAAAATCTACATAGAAGTAATGATATTATCTCCGAGCCAATCTCGAGCAAATATCATGTCTTGTTGAAGAATTGAAGACTTTATCTATTCTTAGTATGGCTTTTTTGCTACAGATTTTATACTTGATTTGTAACATATTCTTACTAAAATATTATTATGCATAATTTTTCAATGGTTAATTCTGTCATTGAGAAATATGTTTCATGAAATTTCCAGGGCTGATCAGCAATTCCATATTTCATCAATTTCCTTGCATTTAAGAAGCATGAAGATAGTCTAGCATAGCTAGCTTTGCATCACTTTTGGGGTCTTTCCAGCAATTTCTGATTGATTTCAGTTTGTTGTCTCACTAATTTAGTGTGCAGCAGCAACAATTAGGTTGTCTAATTATGAAAGTTGTCATAATTACCCTTTTTGTAGTGGTTTGTGTGCCAATTTATATATTTGGTGCGTCAATTTTAGGCTCTTTCTGACTGATTTAAACTTTCTATAGCCTGTATCACACTAATTTAGTCTAAAACAACATAATATTATCATCCATTTTAGAATATATCTCACTAATTTAGTGTGCCGCAACAACAATTTAGTGTCTTAAAGGATAAAATCAGCCAAATAAAATTTCTATCCAGCACTTTTTTTTTATGCAGCAATAGGTTGTCATAATTACCCTTTTTGCAGTGGTTTATGTGACAATTTATACCAATTATTTGGTGCATCAATTTTAGGATCTTTCTGACTGATTTCAACTTTCTGTCTGACGATAATTTAATGTAAACAACACAAAATTATCATCCATTTTAGAATATATGCAAATATTATGGATCTATATTGCACATGTACGCAATGAAACCCAATTTTCGACATGTAATTAAACTTGGCACTTGTACAAAACCTGTTATTTCCATTTGCTAAACAAATTCCAGATTTGGGTGATCTTGCTTAAGTGACATGTTAACTTGGTATGCAATTCTATTTTCAATGGTCACATTTCACATGATGTTGTTGCTCCTATTATTTTCATATGTAGTATGGATTGGTGATGGTCATTAGTTTCACTAATCAGTAAAGTTCTAGGTTAACTGTAGAGGGATATCTGTCTACTAGTTTTTTCGCCAGCTTTCTTCACCATCCTAGTTTTTTCGTCAATTTTTTTCTCGATAGTACGGAACTTCTTCCAATACAATCATCTCTGACATGATATGATGTATTTATCAATCTGAATAGTTATTACAATTGGATAAGACGTGAATGCTAAGTTTCAGATTCTCAAAATGTTTATATGTCACCACATAGTATCTAGGCTATTTATATCATCAAGTGACAAAATCTCTTTATGGCATAAGAATAATTATCTGACGATCATCTACACAAGCCATTTTCTGCAAAAACCCATCTTCTGAGACTTTCCATAAGCTGCAAAATTAAGTGTAGTACATGTCGTGATCTGAGTGTCTTGAAGAAACAATAGGAGCAGTGAATCAAGGCAACTACTACTATCCAATAGCAAGAACATGAGCAGGGAATCAAAGCAACTAATAACTGGTAACAACCCTAATATTTACCTCTGAATTAAAGTAGTTTACTTGCTTTATATGTATTATTTTATATAACCTGCATACTTACTAACTTTATTTATACTTACTGAGCTTTTTCTTCATATTAATAATTGGTCACATGGGTTTATTTTTTTTCAGTGGTTGTCATTTCTTGATTAGTATAATTAATATCATTTTTTCCCTGTGTAGGTATGTGGCTAAGGATCTATTTACAGAAGGAAAAGGTTTTCCTTAAACTTATAATATATAATTCATATGAAATGATTGTATTGATTTCAAAGTTAAATAATAATAAAATTTATTTTTCTTGCATCTTTTATCCGGAATGCTTGATTTCAGTTATGATGTTAATGATATTAAGATGTCATGGGCTCAATGATCGAGGAAGAGCGGGGTGATTGGGGCATTAGTTATTTGTTGGAGTGATTGGGCACGATGGTGTGATCTGACTGTATGATCTTGGGGGAGCACAAGATTGAAGGAGCTCTACTCTCATATCATCCAATGTTGAAGGAAAGAAATTAATGTAGAATCTACCATCTATGTGAACCAAAAATTAACAAACAAAAACATTTAAACTATGGATGTGTGGGATAATTTTATGGTTTATTGAAGGTTGTGTTATTTTAAGTTAGTTGTGTTTGGGCCTAACCGCCTAGGAGACGTTTTTCTCCTATTTTGGAATACCTTTTAGGTGACCTATACTTGGAAGCCTCCCATGTGGTGAAATTCCATCAAAGAGCAAGACGTGGAGTGCAGAGATGATAGTGGCATTCACCTCATTGTTGTGTCTTAGTTTGGCTTTGTGTTTTGAGGCCTCTCTCAAGACCTGCTAGATTTTGAGGCAACAAAGCCTAGCATTAGCTAGGTTTAAAATAATTAAGGTTATTTCTTTCTCTTCTCTTTAGTTTTTATTTTTTATTTTTTAAATTGAGATAAAGCCAAAAGAGACTCTTTGTGATCTCCTATAGAATTTGGGGATGCCTTGATCTAACCATATGTGAGGAATCTTCCAGGAAGGGGACATCCTTGGGGCTGACTTGTGGATGTTAGGGGAGTGCCAACACCATGTCTTGCCATCTCTTGAATGCAAGGAAATGTGCCTATCATTGGAGCATTAATACTGCAATACTTAAATGCATTTTATTAAGGTCACATTATGTTATATCACTTAAACATAAGTGTTATCAGTTTTGAATGGTTAGGCGTGGCAGGTATGATTAACTACCTCATGAATAAATATACAAGGAGATATTGTTAATTGTATGCAATGAATCCATTTACAATGAAGTTTATATTCTACATCTTCGTTATGAAACATATAGGAATGATAGAAAATAACTATTCCCTAAGGCAACTGCTTTAGTTGGAAAATGATACTATTTTACGATTTTCCAAAAATTATGTTATCTCTAATTTAAGTTACCTGATGTTCTCTCAGGAATGAAAATGTTTACTTTTATTCTTGATACCTGATTTTCTCAAATGAATACCTTTTAGGAAAATTTGTATATGGGATAGAGCATGCTTAATTTTTATAGTTGTTTTTGAAGTTTCTTGCAAAAATGACTTTTACATTAATATGCTATTATTTATTTGAAATGGCAGTTCTTCATTAGGGGCAACTGGAAGTATGTAAGCATCCTCTTCTATCTCCTATACCTCTTTACATTGTTAGCTTTATAATCATAGTTTGTGTCTAATCTGTGCATTAAATCTTGTGGCATAGCCAAGACGATAACTTTATGTGCTTGAGCATTTGGCCTTTCCTTTGCTGTCTACTGTTGTCTATGGTCACTTAGTGTGCAGCAACAACAATTTAGTATCTTGAAGGATAAAATCAGCCAAATAAACTTGATGTCTAGCACTATTTTTTACAGGGCAATAGGTTGTCACAATCACCCTTTTTGCAGTGGTTTATATGCCAATTTATAACAAGTATTTGGTGCATCAATTTTAGGCTCTTTCTGACTGATTTCAACTTGTTGTCTGACACTAATTTAATGTAAAACAAAAAAAAATTATCATCCATTTTAGGATATATGAAAATATTATGGATCTATATTGCACACGTATGCAATGAAACCCAATTTTCGACATCTAATTAAACTTGGCACTCGTACAAACCCCGTCATTTCCATTTTCCAAAGAAATTCCAGATTTGGGTGATCTTGCTCAAGTGAGATGTTGACTAAATTTTACACCATTTACCACTGAACCATTCGTTCAACACAATATACCACTCCTATGACAAATGATCTAATTGTGCATTTTTTCACCCATATCGCCCATATTTCATGCTATTATTTGAATTTTTTCAAATGGATGATATATGGCATGCCTGGTAAACGTTGATAATGGATTTTAAACACAGGAAATGATAGTTACATAGTGAATAGCCAATGGAAGGAATCTGATCTCTCTTCAAATGATTTTTTATCTTTGACCCTACTCTTGCAACTGCAAGTATGTCTAGCATATTGACCACTGTTCATAGTTTACATTGTAAGAGCTTGGTTTGCAGGCAACGTGCACCAGTAAATAGTCACAAGTACTGCTTTTATTGATATTTTGAATGAAACTAGTGAGCGTATAGTGGTCTTGGAGATGCAAGTATTGGTTGTTTAAGATATTTTGAAATACGTGTTTCTTTCATTCACAAATTTTGTCAATGCGATACCCATCAGAATGAAGTGTTAGTCTGTTGGATTTTTGGTACACTACGGTTCCATACTAGTGTGTGGAGGTTATTCTAATAGGGATATTAGCTATAATACCAGGAATAATTCTTGCTACCATTTTTAGGACACACAATGAGGATAGTTATAGGCGCTCGAATGCAAAATCATGGAAATAAGCTCCTGATACATGAAACAACCAAGCTTCCTGATTCACGGTATTCCTCAATTTAGTCCAGATGGACAACCTTGTGGCATAAGTGGATCGATTCCTTCATTATTTCATATCACTGTAAAGACTTTGGTTTCCAGTTCTGTTTCCAATGGTGGTTGTAGGGTTCCCATGTTTTGGCTAGATTGGCAAGACCAAAAGATGAGACAACATCATAACCACTTTGGGGCCCTAGGATCTAGCCCTCCTAGACCTAGAGAGGGATATCTCCAATAAAACAAAGAAAGATGTATCTTTGGAGCTCAAAATGAGGTGTTAGGCTAGGTATGAAGCACAAATGGACATTTAAAATGATTGGGTTGGTTATCGGGTTGGTCATAAGATCATAGAATGAGAAGGTAATGGGAAGAAAGGAGCATAGCAGTAGGACGTTTTGGCAAAAGAGGATGGGTTAAGGCTATGCAATCTATTGGGCTATGGAGTCATGAAAGGAGATTACTTGCAAATAACTAGCCAAGGCTTTCATGGCGCAAGTCATCTATACTAAAGGATCTTTGAGATAGATGATGGAGTGGAACATTAAGGAGAGAAAGGTGAAACACAAAGGGCCGCTTGAGATTAGACCAGAGGTCATCTAACTCCAGATCTGATTTGGCATACTCTCAAAGGAATAACAATAAGATTTAAACACAGAACCAGGCCTGAGATCATAGAAGGACTTTCAACCTTCAATGCTTCAACACCGGTTCACGAGATCTTGGAAAGGTCAATCTATTGAACAAGGACCCTAGTGGATAGGGTTTACACTAAATCCCTGGTATCCCAAATCCTCTATCTTGAACCCAAACAAGAACATCCAAGTAGCAAGCTCTGAGTTCACACATCAGCTAGCAGTGAATAACAACTACTACACTGGTTAAACCACGCGAGTTTTCCCACAGTTTTCAGTATCAACAGAAAACATCAAAGGTAGGGAGAGCAGAAACATAGGGTACCATGCAAGGGTAAATCCTATGCCAGATTTTTTATGCGTACCAGAAGAAATGAAAAGCATGAAAAAATGTAATAAAACAATGTATGAGAAAAGATCACCCGAAGTAATAGACCAGGATTCTGTGAAATTTTCTTGATTATTTGATGCAAAACCAGTCACATACACTGAGCTCAATAGCTGATTACAGTCTCAAATTTCTCCTCCCAGCCTACTACATTACATAATACTCTACTACTCTCTCCCAAAACTGTTTCTAATAGTAAAAAATAAATCCCTACAACTACAACAGCAATAACGCAATCCAACCCTTTACAAAGTGTTCTCTGGGATTCTTTATAGGAAAAATGGACAACAGGAGTAGGTGATAACATTAACTCGATCCATTAAGATAGATTGGAGGAGGTGTTTTGTGCCCACTCTGCTTAATAGCCCTGCACTGTACTTGGCGGTCTGGTTTCGAGTCTTTGTCAGGTCGGATTTGACCTCTAATGTTTCTTCAAAGCTCTTTCTGGCTATAAGGCTCTCTGTTTTGTCTTCTGAAGTAAGTAAGGTGACTGAAGGTCTTCTGGACTTCCATACCATCATTATTGTTGTCCTGACAGTCTTTGGAAGTTTTCTATCAGTGGGATGGCCTTTGGGAGCTTGGGGAGGCATGGAGGCTTCTGCTGAGGGAGTACTATTCTGAGAAACGTACTACTAATGCTGAGAGTATATATGGCTCATTTCGTGTGCTCTTTTCAATCTTAAGATTGTGCCTTAATCCTTTGATCATGGGATTAGGTGTTGAACATTCAATTAAATGGCTTTAATCCGCTTAATCCGTCTTTGCTGTTTCACTTAGCCACTGCTGTAATGGCCTCTCTCTGTTTAGAATCATAGTGGTTGTGATTATGGCAAATAGAGTGAATTCATCACTCTGCATACCCTGCATAGTAAAATAAAGCAATTATAAAATCCAGGGGTGGCGGAAGATATGTTGTGCAGGCCTGGAGGAATAGTGGCACAACTGTGGAGACAGTGGCTGTATGGAAGACAGGTAAGAAATGTAGTGAAATGGAGGTTTAGTGGAGAAGTGCACGTGGAACGTTGATATGGCTAAGATGGACGACTGGGATTTAATGGGAGGGTAGCGATGGGGGAGACCTAAATCCGATGGGCAATGGAGCGATTACCTTTGGATCATCAGATCTATGAGAGATCGATGACTGCGATTGGATCAGAGGAGCCCAATCGGGGGACACAAGGCGGAATGAGGGCGGATCCTGGCCATTGGTTCTTGTGGATTCAACAGCCAGGATCTTGTCGAAGGGTCGCAATCGGGAGGGACGGATGATGGCACGGTTTAAGATTTGTGATTGTGATCGGAGTGAGGATGCGAGGGCCATTTGATTAAAAGTGAATCAATGATGGGCATGCAATCAGAGGGGTGATGAAAGGGGGATTTGTGCACGATGGGACTTGCAATGACTGTTGGATCTATTTCAATCAATGGTGGAAATCGATTCAAAAGTTGACAAACTATAACACCATCGCATTGGAACTTTGGGCTTTACAATGGAAACATGTCCTACTCCGATTCTTTGATGTGATTGGCACCTTGGACTAGCACTCGGTCTTAGCACTCGGGCTTATGGAGGGGAAGTGGTTAGGGGGTTGGCCGCAAGGGGCTAGGCCTGTCATAGATGAATGTGGGTCTAAGGCCTATTTTTTAAGGCCAAAAGAGGGTAACGGCGGGGGAAATAAAGGTTTTAAAAGCCAAATAAAGGATAGTATAAGGCTTGAAAGGAGATCGGGAATGATTTTAAAGGGTTGATGAGGAATTAAGGGGGGGAACAAGGAGAGGAAACAGAGGCTTAATGGAGATGAAATAAAGGAAAATGGAGGCCTTTGGGCCTTTTCTTCACAACAGAGAGACATTTAAACTAGGAATAGCAGTGAGGATTTATAAAAGGGAAAAGATACACGAGTCTTCAAGGATGATGTGTTTTTGGAGCAAATGCATTCCTTGAAGGCTCAAAAGAATTTAGCCCCATGTTTTCTTGTCAAAAAATTCATAGGGGGCTAACAGTGGCTCCACATGGGGATGGCTTCTTCTTGAAGGAGTCAAGAATTCAGAGAATGATCTATGGTATAGGCCAGATGCCTGTTGCTTGAACCACCCTTTCTTCTTTGATTCAGCTGCCACAAATTATGAAGATAGATATCAGCAGTGAACATTACTCAAATAGCTACCTACCTAGACTAAAATCCTAACATTTTTTCTTCTGGGTGCATTTAGACTAGTAGACCCTTTTACATCATCAACTATTTTAAACAGAAAAATAAACCTACTCTATTTCTACCCTTATTACTCCATGAGACCAGATTAGACAGTTTCCCTCATAATTTTCTCTACCTACAACTACTATCTGCTAGGATTAAACTGTCCAACAGATTTCTTCTCTACATTCTAAGACAAAAATTGAAAAATAGTCAAGCTAGGTTTAGACTGTCGAGCTTGCGGTGGACCATGGCATAATAGACAAAACTTGTCATGGACTGTAAACCTCGCAGAAATTGAAGCATCTAACTAAATGCTCATGGAATCAGCTTTATTGAGATTTTTCCTACCTACCCTACTCTAACTGGAAAATTATCTAGTCTAGCTTACAAACATTGTCTTCCAATGCAACCAGTCCATCAAGTGACCGCACGATTGGTATTTCTTGCTCATCTCCTTGAGCAGGCTGGATAGGCAGGGCCACTCCCATTCTCTTTGTTCCTCATCAACAACTTCCAAAAATTTCTTGTTGTCTGCATCACGGTGCTCAAACAGACCTTTGATCCCTCTTCAAATGTTTGCAAAAAATGGTCATAAGGATCATGAAATGATACCTGGTTATGGATATCTGGAAGGCAGGCTTCAACCATGATTTCCTCTTCATCCATTGGATCAAGGACAAAACTCTCTTGGGAAAGAGAATCTCCTTCATATTCTTCATCTGAACTGGAGGACTCATCATATCTTGCAGTTGTGTCCTCCTTTTTTTCCCTGTCATCCTCTGAAATGAGAAGATACTGACTTACAGTCTCATGGAAGCTGTCACTGATGTTCTGAGGACAAACAAGATGAATATTCAACAAATCTTCATCTACTACTAAACTTTCGTAGCTTTCTCCATCAGTTTCATAAACAGGCTGACTGGGCCATGTCAACCATTCTGGATGTTCAACAACTCTTTCTTCGTTCATCTCCACAGAGGAGTTTTCTTGATCTGCATAATAAAACTCCATAGACGAATAAGTAAGAGTATCAGTTCTATTAAATATTTCAGAGGTGGAATGCATGTTTAATATTCGGTCCATCTCTTCTTCTATCAACAGAGAGATTTCTCTTTTAGCGTAGACAGAAGAAAAACAGTCCTCTGTTTCTTATACTGGCTGATCTGAAGGCTAGATATCTTCTTGAGCCTCTTCTGTGGAATCTTCATTTGCGCTAGCAGGGAGACCTTGAGGGATTTCCGATGTTTCTTGATCTTTTTCTGATTCAAGCAATTCCTTGAGATCAGGGTGCCACTCTTCTAGTGGAATCTGAGATGAATTACCAGTCAGAGGGGGAGCCTCTATGTGTGCTGGTTCTTATTCTACCTCATATTCTTCATCTTTCATGTGGTCACTTGTTCCCTCAATGTAGCACTCCCCGTCAGCTTCTATCGTTAAGCTTTTATTTTCTCTAATCAGCATGGTACAAGACATGGGTAAGTAATTAGGCAGCTCCTGGTCACTTTCTTCTTCATCTTCTATAGACTCTTGTGTATCATACATGTCTTGCTCATTTTCTGGGTATGGAGTTTTTTCTTGCTCTGAAAGAAGCGTGGGCTACTCTAAATAATCATTATTTGCATTTAAATTAGCCATATGCATCTTCACCACTTCCCCAAACATGATTACTATTTCGTTTAATTGATCTGCCACAACATCGAGCTTTTCATCTCTGACCATGTCTGGATCCATGTTTCCTGTAAAGAAGGTCATTGCATATTCTCAACCAGTTTAGAGTCTTCTACCAGTGGATTCATTGGGTCTATTTGGGAGTATAGGGTGTGGAGTCGCTAGGTGGATGAATTTGGATGTTTGCAACATGATGCTATACAGCATCAGCAATGAAATACCAATATAAAGGCATTGGTATGAGTTGTTCCCCAGTGGAGTCGCCATTATGTTGGTGACGAGAATGGGACACAGACCAATGTTAGTAGTTAAGGACTCTCAGATTTTTCCCCAGTGGAGTCGCCATTATGTTTGGGTTCCCATGTTTTGACCAAATTGGCAAGACCAAAATATGAGACAACATCATAACCACTTTGGGGCCCTAGGATCTAGCCCTCCTGGACCCAGAGAGGGATATATCCAATAAAAAAAAAAAATATGTATCTTTGGAGCTCAAAATAAGATGTTAGGCTAGGTATGAAGCACAAAGGGAGGTTTAAAAAGATTGGGTTGGTTATCAGGTTGGTCATAAGATCATAGAATGAGAAGGTAATGGTAAGAAAGGAGCAGAGTAGTAGGAAGTTTCGGCAAAAGAGGATGGGTTAAGGTTGTGCCATCCATTGGGCTATGGAGTCATGAAAGGAGATTACTTGCAAAAAACTAGCCAAGGCTTTCACGGGGTAAGTCATCTATACTAAAGGATCTTTGAGATAGATGATGGAGTGGAACATTAAGGAGAGAAAGGTGAAACACAAAGGGAAACTTGAGATCAGACCAGAGGTCACCTAACTCTAGATCTACTTTGGCATACTCTCAAAGGAGAAACAATAAGATTTAAACATAGAACCAGGCCTGGGATCATAGAAGGACTTTCAACCTTCAATGCTTTGACACTGGTTCATGAGCTCTTGTAAAGGTCAATATATCAAACAAGGACCCCAGTGGATATGGCTTACACTAAATCCTCAGTATCCCAAATCCTCTATCTTGAACCCAAACAAGAACAACCAAGTAGCAAGCTCCAAGTTCACACATCAGCTAGTAGAGAATAACAACTGCTACACTGGTTAAACCACGTGAGTTTGCCCTTAGATTTCACTATCAACAGAAAACATCAAAGTTAGGGAGAGTAGAAACATAGGGTACCATACGAGGGTAAATCCTATGCCATTTTTCTGATGCGTACCAGAAGAAATGAACAACATGAAAAAATGTAATAAAACAATGTAAGAGAAAACATCACCCGAAGTAATAGACCAGGATCCTGTGAATTTTTCTTGATTATTTGATGCAAAACCAGTCACATACACTGAGCTCAATAGCTGATTACAGTCTCAAATTTCTCCTCCCAGCCTACTACATTACAGACTACTCTGCTACTCTCTCCCAAAGCTATTTCTAACAGTAAAAAATGAATCCCTACAAATACAAGAGCAATAACGCAATCCAACCGTTTACAAAGTGTTCTTTGGGATTCTTTATAGGAAAAATGGACAACAGGAATAGGTGATAACATTAACTCGATCCATTAAGACAGAGTGGAGGAGGTGTTTCGTCCCCACTCTACTTAATAGCCCTGCGTTGTACTTGGCGGTCTGGTTTGGAGTCTTGGTCAGGTCAGATTTGACCTCTGATGTTTCTTCTAAGATATTTCTGGCTATAAGGCTCTTTGTTTTGTCTTATGAAGAAATTAAGGTGACTGCAGGTCTTTTGGGCTTCCACACATCCATTATTTTTATCCTGACAGTCTTTGGAAGTTTTCTGTCAGTGAGATGGCCTTTGGGAGCTCGGGGAGGCATGGAGGCTTCTGTTGAGGGTGTATTGTTCTGAGAAACGTACTGCTCATGCTGAGAGTAGATATGGCTCGTTTCGTGTGCTCTTTTCAATCTTCGGACTATGCCTTAATCCTTTGATCATGGGATTAGGTGCTAAACATTCAATTAACTAGCTTTAATCTTCTTAATCCATCTCTGCAGTTTCACTGAGCCACTGCTGTAATGGTCTCTCTGTGTTTAGAATCACAGTGGCTGCGATTATGGCAAACAGAGTGAATTCATAATTCTATGTACCCTGCACAGTAAAATAAACTAATTATAAAATCCAGGGGTGGCGGAAAAGATGCTATGGAGGCCTGGAGGAATAGTGGTGCAACTGTGGAGACAGTGGCTGTAGGGAAGACAGGTAAGAAATGCAGGGAAATGGAGGTTTGGTGGAGAAATGCACGTGGATCGTTGATCTGGCTAAGATGGATGACTGGGATTTAATGGGAGGGGAGCGATGGGGAGACCTAAATCCGATGGGCAATGGAGCGATTGGCTTTGGATCATTGGATCTATGAGAGATCGACGCCTGCGATTGGATTGGAGGAGCCCAATCGGGGGACACAAGGCAGAATGAGGGCGGATCCTAGCCATTAGTTCTTGTGGATTCAACAGCCAAGATCTCGTTAGAGGGTCGCAATCAGGAGGGACAGTGGATGGCACAGTTTAAGATTTGTGATTGCGATCAGAGCGAGGATGTGACGACTGTTTGATTAAAAGTGAATCGACGATGGGCATGCAATCGGATGGGTGATGAAAGGGGGATGTGTGAATGATGGAACTTGCGATGACCATTGGATCTATTTCAATCAACGACAGAAATCAATTCAAAAGCTGACAAACTATAACACCATCGCATCGGAACTTTGGGCTTTACAATGGAAACATGTCCCGCTCCGATTCTCCGATGCGATTAGCGCCTTGGACTAGCGCTCGGTCTTAGTGCTCGGGCTTATGGAGGGGAAGTGGTTACGGGGCTGGCTGAATGGGGCTAGGCTTGTCATAGCTGAATGTGGGTCTAAGGCCTATTTTTAAAGGCCAAAATAGGGTAATGGCAGGGGAAATAAAGGTTTTAAAAGCCAAATAAAGGATAGTATAAGGCTTGAAAGGAGATCGGGAATGATTTTAAAGGGTTGATGAGGAATTAAGGGGGGGGGGAGGAGAGGAAACAGAGGCTTAATGGGGATGAAATAAACGAAAATGGAGGCCTTTGGGCCTTTTCTTCACAACAGAGAGGCCTTTAAACCAGGAAAAACAACGAGGATTTATCAAAGGGAAAAGGCATAGGAGTCTTCAAGGATGATGTGTTTTCGGAGGAGATGCATTCCTTGAAGGCTAAAAAACATTTAGCCCCCTATTTTCTTGTCAAAAAATTCATAGGGGGCTAACAGGTGGCATTGCATAGGATGTTGTTGCTGTTGTTGTTGTCATGTGTAGTATGGATTGGTAATGGTCATTAGTTTCATTAGGTCAGTAAAAACGTCGCTGTAAAGACTTTGGTATCTAGTTCTATTTTCAATGGTTGCATTGCACATGATGTTGTTGCCCATATTATTTTCATATGTAGTATTAATTGGTGATGGTCATTAGTTTCAGTAATCAGTAAAGCTCCATGTTAACTGTAGAGGGGTATCTGTCTACTAGTTTTTTCATCAACTTTCTTCGCCATCCTAGTTTTTCTGTCAATTTTTAACCTGATAGTAAGGAACTTCTTCCAATACAATCATCTTTGACATGATATGTTGGTGATGTCTTTATCAATCTGAATATTTATTACAATTGGATAAGATGTGACTGCTAAGTTTCAGATTCTCAAAACGTTTATATGTCACCACATAGTATCTAGGTTGTTTATATCATTCGGTGGCGGCAACTCTTTATGGCATAAGAATAATTATCTTATAATCATCTGCACGATCCATTTTCAGCAAAAACCCAACTTCTGAGACTTTCCATAAGCTACAAAATTAAGTGTGGTACATGGCGTGAACTGAGTGACTTGAAGCAACAACAGGAGTAGAGAATGAAAGCAACTACTGCCATCTAACAACAAGAATAGGAGCAGGAAATCAAAGCAACTAATAACTAGTAAAAACCCTAATATTTACCTATGAACTAAAGTAGTTTACTTGATTTATATGTATTATTTGATATAAACTACATACTTACTAACTTTATTTATACTTACTGAGCTTTTTCTTCATATTAATAATTGGTCACATGGAATTTTTTTTCATTGGTTGTCATTTCTTGATTAGTATAATCAATATCAATTTGTTTTCCTGTGTGGGTACGTGGCTAAGGATATATTTACAAAAGGAAAAGGTTTCCCTTAAACTTATAATATACAATGCATATGAAATGATTATATTGATTTCAAAGTTAAATAATAATAAAATTTATTTTTCTTGCATCTGCTATCCATAATGCTTGATTTCAGTTAAACGCATGACTCGAACAAATATGGATGACATTGAATGTTTTAGGAGTTAAGCAGTTGTCGTGCAATATTTCTAATGAATCTGATATACCATAAGCAGTTGCCGTGCAATATGTCTAATGAATTCTATATACCATTTAAGAGGTAAGTTTTATGCATTTCTGTCAGATAATGTTAAATTTAGTCTAAGCAATTTCTTGTTGTTTTTGATAATTTCTCTGTCAGTTTCGAACCTGGAACCTAGGTGTTTTGTTTGACAATCTAGATTCTAAAATTTATATAAGACAAGTCTTCTCTTTTTTATTTAATAGATTTAGTACCTATAATAACTCATTTTTAATAATTGTAATTTATCCTTTTAAATTATGTCTTGAATTATTTAATAATTTATGTTTCACGTACACCATATTTACATAAAAATTTTAACATAGAGATCAAGAAAATTTCTTAGAAAGGAATCTTCATTATTTTAATTATGGGCTTGGTTTCAGTTACTTTTTCCTTCCTTTATTTGGAACAGTGCAACTTGTTTATGCATATTTTGTCTTTTTGTTTTCGACATGTAATTGGTATGTTAACAGAACTCTCGGATGTTGGCTAGCGAGTTTCACTCCTTCCTCTCCTGTAGCTGGTGAATCTACTGGAATTGCTAGAGATATATGACAATCAGGTATTTATAAATACTTTTTCCTCCCTTGATTTGAAGCAGTGCAAAATGTTTATGCATATTCTGTTTATGCAACATGTTATATTTGGTTGCAGAATTAAAGGGTATATTTATCATTTATCAATTCATCTTTCAAGAAATCTTTCACTTTGAAATGTGTATATTTATGATTTTTGATCTTTTTATTTCTGCCTCTTATTTACAAAAAATGATACATGACTTATTGTAGTCTGTTAAATATATATTTAATGTGGTTATAAGCAATGCAACTGGAATCAAAGCTTGAATGTAATCAATAACTGAGTTTTTGACAACATTGTCTCAAGAATGTAATCAATGAACTTATTTATGTTTTAGTGATAATGAAATTTGACAATGTAACAGTTCTATTTACATAATTTTTTTCTAATGGTTATGATGTTTCTATTTACTCTTCTTAATTTACATTAGATCACCATGCTAAATATGCACTACTACATTTGTCCAATTTATAATCGATTTACTAGTAGATTCATTATGCCAATTTTGAAATGGAACTTATAAACTAACAATTCAATTTTATAACACTAACAATTTGGTGCAAGCATAATGCAACCATCTTCTACTATTAAGTTCGCATTCAATGATGGATGTAGTGAAACTATTAAGTTCGTTTCTAGCCAGCAAGGATACCCTCATTTAATTTACCTTTACCTTGCTTCATAGAACTTGCATGCAAACTAAGCCAAACTATGAAAGCAGGTCAATATCAATTTGAATCTATAGTTCATGAGCTAGCTTTACCCTATGTCCTTTGGATTTCTTAACCATGTATTTGCAAATGGATACAGAATTGAAAATAAAGACTAAAAAGTGAGTTCTACATCCGCAAATGATAATCTACTTCTACAATCATTGCATGCTAAGCAACAATGCGAGTTGTAATATTCACTACGTTGTATACTTAACCATTATGGAAGCTTCCATAGTGTTTTGAAATTTGTTGCCCATCCACTTTCATTGTGTATATGTGATTGCAATATAAGTTTTATGTTCTTTCACTTAATTCATTTTGGAACAACCAAAGTATATGATTTTGTCAGCTTTGTCAGCTGACAATTGGAATTACATCATCCTCATTTACCCTTTTGTTTAATCCTTCTTTTGAACCCTGAGATGTGGCTGAATCCTTGCATTTTTGTATGGCCTCAATATCATGCAAGGAATCTTTTACTAGACCATTTAAGGAAAATAACTAATATGAAATCATATGCAAATAGATTAGCTTAAATTTCTTTACTAGTGATTTTTATCTTTGTTTTTTATATTGAGTGTTTGTGAATATCTTTCATAGTTGAGGTTTCTCTAGCCAATTTGAATCAAAGTACACTAGTGTTATGTATTTGCTTACAACGTGCTTTCTAGATAAATATTTTGGAATTTTACTATTCGTGCTACTATATATGGGCAAGTGTGCATAAGCATCCTAGACTAGTATAAGTTATTGCAAGCAATTTGAAACATCCCTTTTGTACAGTTAATTGAATGAGATTTTGTTGGCACACTTAGAACAATGTGCACCTCTAAATTTTTCATGTAGAAGCTTATATATTTACGTTTTCTTTGTTCAACAATAACGTTAATGGTAGGATTGAGGGGTAGTATTGTAATAGTTTGTGGAATAGATATGGATTGAGGGGTAGTATTGTAATAGTTTTTGGAACAGATATTTCTTTTCGGCTTAGAGTACAATGAATATAATCACTATATTTTTTGTACATTCAGGAAGTTTGGAGTTATCTAGTCTTCTTGTTTTATGTGATAATTCCATTGTCATTCCATGTGTTAGGAGTTTGTTATTAAATAATTTCTTTGCAAATTGAATTAAAGTATGCCCAAGTGGTCGTCCTGGAATTTACTATTGTTTTTCTCAATAGAACTTGCATGCAAACTAAGCCAAACTATCAAAACATGTCAATATCAATTTGAATATGTAGTTCATGAGCTAGCTTTACCCCGTGTCCTTTGGATTTCTTAACTATGTATCTACAAATGGATACAGAATTGCAAATAATGATTGAAATGTGAGTTCTCCATCCGCAAATGAGAATCTACTTCTACAATCATTACATGCTAAGAAAAAATTTGTCAGTGCGTAGTCACTGTCGTCATCCCAAGTATCTACTTGTGTTGGAATTTTCTTGTCTCACAAGGAATAATGCAATAAATGAGTACAATTATGAACATTTTATGAGTCACCTAATTGTCTAAATTTTCCAATTTTATTAGTTTAGTAGCTGCATCTCAATTGTGCCAACTTTATTTCTTCATATACACATGTATGTAGAAACAGATATACAGATGTAGTTACACTGTGCTTCTACAAAGTCTTAAGATTCTGGCATCATGAAAACATAACTATTTTTTTACATGCATTGAAATGAACTAGAGATAACAGACTAAAAAGGTGAAACATATAGGTAAGTAGGAGTAGGATCGAAGGTGGAAAGACCTCAAATTTCAATGATATATCATCTGTGGTAAGTTTAGTCTTTGAAAGCTTCTAACAAAGTAGTGCTTTATCACTAATAAGACATAGACATTAACTAAAGCAAAGCAACATTAAATACAGAAAAATAGTATACAGATTAACTAAAGAAAATGCAGTTATCATTTTATCTTTATGCTTCTTCCCTCTACCGACAGGGAATACAACTACAACAGTTGCTCCCTTGTTATAGGGAGTGGCCTAAAAATATGATCTTCCGTAATTTTATTATTTGAATCGAGTTTACATGTGCTGATAATTTTAGCATGCATTGCAAGTATTCTGATACTAAGTGCATAAATAGCCTTATGCTCTTTCCCTATAATATGCTTATACCAAAATCATGTTCACAAAAAAATTCAAACCAGTTTTTCCTGAGAATTCAAATTTTATTGTTTAAATAAATATTTTAGTCCATCATGCTCTATTATTAACTCAAGGTTTCTCTACATGAAATAAATTTTTCACATATTTATTGCATGCAATATGGAAGCATTCAAGGTTTCCCTACATGAAATAACATTTTCACATATCTATTGCATGCAATATGGATGCAATCTCTAAATATTGTGGCATATTTCTTCTCAATGTGCATAGGACTTTTGGATTCATAAAAAACCACATACCCATTATTGGTAATAAGTCCACCAAATTTTTCCTTGCAATAATTTATACATGCCACAAAATATTCATTTGGATCAACAATACTAATAATGGGTGCACTTGTGAGAAATTTCATTAATTGTTAAAAGCTTTCCTCAAACTCTATTTTCCACTCAATTTTAATTTTTTTCTTCTACAAATACATGATTGGATGAGCAATCTTGGAAAATTATTCAATAAAATTTTGGTAATATCTATGAAGCCCCATAAATGACCTCACATATAACATATGGTGAAGTTGAATCCAAATTTTTCTTCAGCTTGATTTGGCTCAATTACTATTCCTTCCTTAGAAACAATATGCTTTAACCTTAAATAAAAATAACACTTTCTTAATTTAGCATAGAGAAGTGTGCTCTTGGAACTTGTGCTCAAATCAAGTGTATCGCATGCTCTTTCTTTGGCCATGAGTAAATAGGAATATCATCAAGAAATATAATGCCAAAAGTTTCCAAATAATATATAGGAATTCCATTTATTAGGGACATAAAGTAGTTAGTGCATTTTGTTAGCTCTCTGTAATCAGCAATATTGGCAAAGTCCGATAGCAGGGAGAACACTGTTTCAACCACTTTGGGATTCTAGGATCTAGCCCTCCTGAATCCGGAGAGGGATCTCTCCAATGAGTGTAAAGATGGATTTATCTTTAAGGTTTTCGGTAATGATATTAGGCTAGTTATGAAGGCTGAGGGTTTTGTTTTGTTTTGGATGGTTGAGCATGATTATGGCTTGAATGAAAAGTTCTATATGGAAAGAGTTTCAAAGGTGAGAATTTTCAAGCAAATAGAACAAGCTTTGGCCAAAAAGATGGATAATTGCAGGTTTTAGTCCATTGGGCTATGGAGTCATAATAGGGTTTAATTGAAACAATCAGGTTCAAGAGTGGTCCATGGGGCAAGTCATCTATGTCTAAGGATCTCTTTAAAGTTTGATTTATGGAATGAAATGATACCAAAAGGAGGGGAATTAAACAAATGAAGAACAAAGAGCAGCCCAGGATCTGGTAAGTACTTTGAAACTAGCCAGCCTTTGAAAAACACTTAAGAATAACATAAAAGAAATCTAGGATCTGGTAAGTACTTCGAAACTAGCCAGCTTTCAACACATTCTTAGGGAAACTTTCAGATAGTCTTTGGGGATAAAACTAGGACTAGGGCTCACCATATCTTCCTTAGTTCTTCTCTACTTAACATAACCTGCAAATAAATTTCAAGAATAAAAATTAGCCTAGAGTGTAGGATGAGGGAACACCAGCATTCTTAACTGCTAGAACTGAATTAAACTATTCCTACACAACACAATTTGGAAGAAAACATTTAGATAAAGCTTATTAGTCAGAGAAGAGTACTGATATACAAGAAATCCTAACTCTATGCTTATTTTTGTTTTTCAGAGAAGATGAAAAAAGTGAAAACAAAAATAAAATAATGATTTACAATAAGAAGAACATCACCTTCGACATAGACCAGGATCCCATAAATCAGCTTGTATTGATGCTTCAAACTAGTTACAGCTTTAAGTCCAGTGTTTCAGGTCAGCAATCATCTTCACTTATCAGCCTAAATTTTCTATCACAAGTAGAGCTTCAAGATCCTTTGAACACTATTTACAATCAGAAGTTTCGAGCACAAGTATATTTCAAAGTTCTGCAACCAACATTTTCTCATCTTCTACAGAAGTATTTATAGAAAAATGATGAAGTGGGATATGATAAAAGACCTCCAAGATTCAATTAATACAGATTAATGCTTCTTGGCCTTTGAGGGGCTTAATGGAGAAGAGTACATATATTTTACTGTATTGATTGATTTACATTTAAGATTTAAGTTCGGTGGGAGCTTTTGTTGACTTTTAAGGCTCTTTGTCATCTCTGTAGTAACTCAGCGGATATTTTTGCAACTAGTTCTTCGACAGAAATAACTCTTTGGTGGTTGTGAGGCGAATATTCTCTCCTGGTCATTACTCAACCTCTTTTTGAGTGCTTTGAAGCTACAAGTGGCACTGTGGTAGCTGAGAGAAATCAATTGGCCTCTGTTGTGGCGGTGGAGGCTTTTTTGTCTGATAGGTCTTTTGATTTTTACTTAATCATGTTTTAATTTGGATGATTAGGCTTTTTATAATCAATCTTAGCCGTAATCCCCAAACTGTCTTCAATCTTCTGTTTCTTCCTCCTCCGCAGTCAAGAACCCCAAAACTCTTCGCACTAACAAACCTTGTGATTTGTGTGGTGTCCATGGCCTTTATTCTCACCATTTTCCTCACCTCACGCATTACCAAGCCTCTTTAGAGGTCATTCACGAGTACAAAGTTGAAAAAAATCAATCTGCCTCTCCCATTCTTGCTCAATATGCGTCAGGTCTACTTGAGGATCCCCTGCTACCATTGACATTCCTCCCCCTGATGTTGAGATGTCGGAACCTGCTACCTCCCTCCTATACCTATCATCATCGGCGTGACCCTCGAGTACATTCCCTCTGAATCCACTCCATCTGTTTTGCTTGATTCCCCTTCAGAAACATTCTCAGGCTCTTCATGTTTTGACCATCTTTTTACCTGTTCTTCCGTCATTCCCTGTGATGACCCGTATCTATGCCTCTCTTCCCATACTGATGATTTGGGTAGCTTTGCAGCGTCATTTGGTTTCCTTGACCTTTCCATTTCCTCCCATAATTATGATCATACCATCTGTCTCTATGATGTTCTTCGTAGCCTGAGTTCCCCCTCTTCATCCCATAGTTCTCATTCATCTCCCTCTAATCGATCTATGAGTCCTAGACTTCCTTCCCGGACTACTCCCTCCCATAGTCGTCAGTGGCTGTCTACCCTCTCCTCACGCTGCAACCCTTATTATCATCCCTCTTATTTCTTGTCTTGTGACACTATTCCACCAGCCCTCTTTTCCACACATTATCTTGGCTATGTCGATGGGGCAAGTCGCTATTCCTAGAATCTCGCTTCGGCAGCATGGGCCATATTTACCCCCTTGCATACCCTGGTTCTTGCAAATGGGGTCTGCATTGGTAATGCCACCAATAATCAGGTCGAATATGATGTAGTACGTGGTCTCTTAGTCGATTCCCTCTCTCATCGCATCCTCTATCTTCACGTTCATTTGGATTCCCTGCTTCTTGTCTTAAAACTTAATGGTGTCTATCGTGTGCATAACCCTAACCTGTTTAGACAATATTTACGAGTGAAACTTTTGATACGCGCATTTAGATTCATTACTTTCAACCATATCCCTAGAAGTCAAAATCACTACGTAGATCAAATCGCAAATCATGTTCTAGACTGGCATTTATCACACACAAGACAATAACATTTAACATCATCCCCAAAATGTATATAAATCATATATATCATATAACATGTGTTTTTAGAGTCCATCTACTATGAAACATATGACATGCCCATAGCATGTTGCAAAAAGCAAAACTACAAAAATGGGGGCACCACTTGCCCCTACATGATGCTGGGGGGCACCACCTGCCCTACATCTTGTTAGAGTCGGTCCTTACAGCCCTCCGTCAGAGATCATTTCACTTTTTGCATATCATTTTTAGGTGTCTCGCTCGTTTCACTTCATTGCATTTCACTAGGGGCATGCCATTGACTGACGAGGGGGTCTGGTTGTCTTGTGTTTCCTCATGCTTGTACCTGCAGGGATAATTAAAATTCCTCAAAAATCACTGAAGTTCAGGTCACTTCATTCATGGTCATAAATGATTAGTTTCGTTAAAAAGAGTCTTTAGTTCTAGAGTCTAGGGTTTTTAGTCCTTTGCATACATGTAATAAAAGCCCGCAGGCCATGAGGTTGGTTTCAAAAGATTCTAATTTCATATTTTTATTCTCAACAACATTTGAAGACATTTCTACTCCAAAACTCTATTTTGGAACTAGAAATTGTCAAATTTCATTTTTTGTAATAATTGTGTATTTGTTTCATCATAAGAAATTTGAAGGCAGCCTCTGATCTTTGCCAAAGCCAAATGCCAAATCCCTACAAAAACAACCAAGTGTCATCAGTCCAAGACTCAGAAAAATAATGAAAAGCCAAAGGACAACATTGTATTAAGTCATCAAATGACAAAGTGCCAAACATTATAAAAGTAGGTTATGGAGCAAATTTAAAATCAAAACTGATTTTTATGAGATATTTTACAACCCATATAAACCATTGGAAGACAACTCATTTGCACAAATTCTCAAGGCAAAGTTCGAAATGGTGAAGTTGAGGGGCGAAAACTTGTTTTTCCAAGCCGTGGACCAGAGGTGGAAGTGCGCGCTACGCACAGAGGAGGCGCGCTACGCACAAGAGGCGCGCTATGCACTGGGCTTCACCAGCCTATGCAAAATAGCACGCGCGCTATGCACATACCGCGCGCTACTCACTAGGTGAGCGCGCTACGCGTATAATCTCAGAGCCAAAAAATTTCGCTTCTGCGTCCAGTTTCATGCCAAATCACCTCAATTGGCTTGCAAGTAGGTTTTTCACGATTGATTAGTGAATTTTGGATATGATTATGGTGTTTTGAGAGTGGAGAAACTAGTGTGTTTGATGTGGAGAAAGGTGAACCCTAGGTTCATTGCAAATTCATTTCTTAGGGTTTTGAAAGACATATTGATAGTCTTGTGAAGGATTTCCTAGCTTGTATTGTTGATATATATGCTTATACATCTATTGTCAAAAGTGTCACGGCCCTCACACTCTCAGTTTTCCATTTCATCACTGCTGTCATCGCTATTATATTACCACTGTCATTGCTATTGTTTTACTATGGTTATTGTCACACTATTTCCCATTATCCATTGACAAACACAGTCCCATACTCACTTTCCTTTTGACAAATCTTAGCCAGCATTGCAAAGGCTGTACACTACATTACACTTTTTCTACTCATTTGTCAAATTCCCTTGTGATCAAAACAGTGACTATTTTTTTATGCCAACCCACTTGACAGAGCCATTACCACTGTGGCTTGCTTTCCTATGATACTTTGATACATATGTGACATATTTGGGTTTTGAGCATACATTGAAACTTTTGTCTTCACTACACCTATATCAACATATATATTGTAGACACCTTGTTTTCAAAGCCATGTCAGAGATGGATTCAGTTTATGAGCAGGAGTATGATAGTGATTCCACAGCAGAGGGTAATGTGCCACGGTGGTCTCACAAAAGTGGCAAAAGTGGTAAGCATCTCAGGGAGGAGCCTACTTCTTTGGCTCAATTGCAGGCTTGCCCGCTTGCAATGGATTGTTTTCAGCATCAGTCATGTTTCCAATACTGTGAGATGATTTCACAAACCCAGCATCATCATGAACTAGCTCTTCTATTTGTTCTACATTTACATGATGGCCGTGTAAACCTTGCAGGAGTAGATTTCATTCTGTCACCAAACACTATTGATTGGGCCACCGGGATACCAAATATAGGAGAGGAATGGAACAAACGACAGCAGTTAGAGAAATCCTACTATGAGCCATACATCAAACCTGAGTTTATGAGGCAGCAGAGCAGGGTATTTCCTTTCAGATTCCTGAAGGATGAGTTTGCACCTTTGATGAAACTCATCATTCGATATTTCAGTTGCGAGGGCATATTCTCACGTCTCAATACGTACCATGTCCGTTTGTTGATGCATTTCACGAGGGTCACACTTTTTGGGGAAAAAAACTGCGACCTGGGACGTAGGTTTTGGCCTGAAAAGTGCAACTGGCCCAGGATTTGCCCAAAAAGTGCGACCTGTTATATGTGGGTGTTTTCAGTTGTTGTGTAACTAGCTCCAAAAATAGAAGAAAAGAGATATGAACGCCTTAGAAATAAGCCACTTCGAGGGGGCAACCTCTAATACATTACATAAATGAACAATTCTTGGATGATACAATTTACAAAACCTCCTATCTATATATAGGAGTCCATGGGGCCATAATGTAATCCTAGTGGGCCACAATGTAATCCTAGCCAACCTAACAATAATAATGTAAGGGCACAATAATAACGATATAGGGGTTACAGGGGTACAATAATAACAATAAGGGGGGCTACACTAACATAATAAGGGGCTACACTATTAATATAGGGACTTAACATGCCCCTCTCCTTCAAACAAGTGTTGTCCTCAACGCTTGATTATTTCTTGATGCTTCTGTATAAAATTCTCATCCTCCCATGTGGAATCTTCTATAGGAAAGTTCTTCCACTTGCTGAGATATTCTGAAATTGATCGTACTTGTTGAGTTATTGTTTTTGTGACTGCTTCATAACTTCTTTCGATGTGATGTTGATATTCTTGTTGTTTCATTAGATTCTGCACAAAATTTAGGTTATCCTTTGAGAGTTGGAGAACTTTTTGTTGATTCTCGATGTCATATTCCACTAATTTATCATCCATATTAGCTATTATTTTATCCTTCAAACCATCCAACTTAGCCTCCATTTCTGATTTTAAACCATCTATGTCATCTTCGGTTGCTCTTCGTAAGACTGAAATTTGTTGCACTTGGTATCGTAATTTTGATATCTCATACTGCAATTCTTCCTCTTCATGCGTCATAGTATAGATTTCTGAGGGCATAATGGGTGTTGAATTCTTTTTAGGAGGCATTTCAGAACGCAATACTTTTTCTTGATTTTGAGGAGCTCGATATTCAAATTGGATTATCTTTGTGATTGCAACACTTAAATATCTAAATTTAGGTAACAATGCAGCCCTATGAATTATCTTTCGAATTCCATAGGTCTGACTTGATTTGGATTCTCCAAGACAATGTTGTGTCTAATCTCCCACAATGACTTAATTATGGACTGGTTCAGTACAACGACCTTGTATGACATGCCACGTGTCCCTGTTTCGTCCTTTGTATTTGAAATTGATAGCCCAGAAACTACAGACTGTGTACTTGCGACCACTTTTTACGGCACTCCAATCCAATGCCCAGAGAGAGAGTTATTGAAATTTTCCCACGATCACTTTTTTGAGATGAAATTCAGGAGCCTGAAAAAGCACTACCTTCCACAGATCATATCTCCAAAAATATTGTGAACCAAGCTCTGAATTTTTTTGACGAATTTCCTCAGGATTTCAGCTTTGCACCATATGAATTTCAGATTCTTAACCTTCGTAGAAAAAAAATTATAGCACATATTCCACGATGACCTGTTTAGGATCCTGAAAAAAGACCTACCTTCCACAGATGATATCTCCAAAAATATTGCGAAACAAGCTCTGAAATATTTTGACGAATTTCCTCAGGATTTCAGCTTCGCACCATATAAATTTCAGATTCTGAACCTTTGTAGAAACAAATTTATAGCACAAATTCCATAATGAACTGTTTAGGAGCCTGAAAAAAGACCTAACTTCCACAGATCATATCTCCGACAATATTGTGAACCAAGCTCAGAAATTTTTAGACAATATTCCTCAGGATTTCAGCTTCGTACCCTAAAAATTTCAGCTTCTGAAACTTCGTAGAAATAAAGTTATAGCGAAAATGCCACGATGACCTGTTTGGAGCAGCGAAACCCTAGAATCCAAAGCCCTGATACCAAATGTTGTGTAACCAGCTCCAAAAATAGAAGAAAAGAGATATGAACACCTTACAAATAAGCCACTTCGAGGGGGAAACCTCCAATACATTACATAAATGAACAATTCTTGGATGATACAATTTACAAAACCTCCTATCTATATATAGGAGTCCATGGGGCCATAATGTAATCCTAGCCGACCTAACAATAATAATTTAAGGGCACAATAATAACAAAATGGGGGTTACAAGGGTACAATAATAACAATAAGGGGGTTACACTAACAACAATAAGGGGCTATACTAGTAATATAGGGACTTAACAAAGTACTTGTGGGAGGATGAAGTTTTGGAGGGGCAAATGAGCTCCAAATTGGGAAATTCCACTTGGGCTGGATAGCAGACATCCAGGGCTTTACAAAAAGCTATCATGAGCTTGATTCTGATGCCGAGAAGTGCCCCAAAATCAGGCTGAAAAGTGCATTACGCATATAGCTCAGGCGCGCTACTCATACAGATTTTTGGTCCATTTTTCATCTTCCAGCTCAGGATTTCGGCCAGTTGGACTAGTTTTTCTTGTGGATGTAATTTTTGAGTTATATTGATGTAATTTTATGGTTGGAATGTAACTTGGACTCAATTTTACCTATTCTAGATGATTCACTCCTAAAAAAGTAAAAATCAAGTGAAAGAATCAGTTTCCTTCCTTTTAGAGGCAAGTTGTTTGGCTGCCTATATTCCAGCTCCTTGTTTAGAATTAGTTGGAACTGCTCCTAGAAGGAGGAATTAGACCCCTAGAGGTGTGGGAAGGAGTTAGGATAGTCTATATGATGTAATTTCTAAGACATTCTACAGGTTGGACTCTTGGGAAGATTTTGGCACACTATTGTACATATTTTTCATATTTTGGCTAAGGAAAGATGAGAGACTTTGCGGCACCTGTTGGGATTCTTGTGGCTTTCAGTTATTGATAGTGTTCTCTCTCATTTTATTATAAGTTCTTTCATTTTTAATGTATGCCATTCCCTTCTTATGCTTCTGAAACTAAATGAATGAGTAAATGAGGTTGAATCCATTGTTTCGAGTGCTTTGCCTTTAAATTTGTTTAGTTTTACATGTTTTCGCCTGTTTGGAGAGGATCCATGTTCTCCCTTGCCCTCTTCATGATCCTTGTCATTCTAATCCATCCATACACCTGATCAAAAGCATCAATACTACTGCCTACCTCGCCCCAACTCGAATTCTGCAAAGATCTGGCCTTATCCCCGGACCCAAAATTGTTTTTCCCATCTTTTCAACAAAAACCCAAAAAATCAAAATCAAACTTTCCTATCTCTTTACTAGCCTAAAATCAGTTCCCTTTTTAAGTCATCTCGCACCCTATTGCTCATTTTATCGAGATTGACTGGAGAGAGCCCTCTCTTGTCCTCGTAGGGCTAGCTACGAGGCTGAGCGTGGTTTGATGTAGCCTTTAGTTTTACCTTATTTCAGCCTAAGGTAGATTTGAGCGCTAACATAGTGGCGACCATACTGGGGAAAAAATCTCAATGGTTTTCTTGTTGATGTGTTTGTTTCATGAGTCTTAGACGGAGTCTGAAGTCATGCCAGGTAGCTTTCAAAACGCTTTTTCCATGCATAAGCGGAAGTAGATAAACGCTGCTTCAGTCGATCTCTAGTTAGCTTGTGAATACAGCACTTGATTTTCAAATCACCCCAATATACTTGTTCATTCTAGACCTTTGGATGATTGAGTCTAGAAGTCGATAGGCTGAAAATATTCAATTTTGTCCTTTGAAATTTTCCCAAGTAGATCAATACACTGGCTTCAAAATGGAATACCAGATCAAATCCTGATCCAAATCTGCCTCCAGTATATGAAAACCCCAACCTAATCCCAAGAATTTTTCGTCGAGAAGCTCCTATTATTCCTTTTGTCAAATCTCACTCATACCCCATTGTTTTTTAATACATTGAAGATATTGAGTTTGACGATCAATTTGAGTTATCATTGTTTGAAACCAAATCTGAAAGTGCCAATGGTTCTACCGTCATCAATCCTGAGTTCATCAAGTATCTAGAAGTTGAGAAAGCAAATAGATCTATCGATAATTATATTCTCAATCTTCAAATTACCATTGTGGCAGCCAACATTCCCGAATTCATTGAATCTGCTTCACAAATTCTTGGGCCATCTGAGATTGCATCTAGTTCACGGATTCCCACTGAACCTCCCTTTATTCCTACCATTCCCGTACAGCCTGAGATCTCTTATCAGCAATCGACAGTAGTTTCTCCCCCATCTCCACCGCATACACCACGTTCACCTACTTCTCCCGTTCCACCAGTTTCTCCGAGACAGCAGATTATAAATCCACCAAGAGCCATGGCTGCAAGATTTGCACCTCTTGTTTTACCTGCAAATTTGGATCCTATGCCTGCTGATTATCAGAGCAAGATTCCCATATTCGATGCCACCCCACAGAGTATATCCGCTCAACAGCATATTGTCAGGATGAAAGATTTCTTGGACTTGCATGAAATAGTTGAAGAGAATGTATCCATGAGGTTGTTTGCCCAGAATTTTGGAGGTGAGGTTCGTAAATGGTTCAGAGCTTTACAGGCCGGAAGTATCAACACATTACAAGAGTTTCAGACACAATTCTTAGATCGATGGGAGATGAAAAAATATCCGCTGCAAATTACTTCTGAGTATACTAGCATCAAGCGTAATCCTGGTGAGTCTGTTCAGGATTATATTATCAGATTCAATACAGTTTATAATGCAATTCCAGATGACTTAAGACCGTCTAAAAAGTCAGCTCTTCTTAAATTCCCAGATGGTTTTGATCCGGAGATGGCTTATTCACTACGAGACAGAGATCTGCCTACCTTAGAAGATATGCAGAAGATTGCTGTTAGTGTTGAGGCGAATCTAAATGATAAGAGAGCCCGGTTGAAAGCAGAGAAAAGAGTGACTATAAAATAAGAGGCTTCCACATTTGCATCAGAACAACACTTGCTTCGTGAGATGGAATTTTTTTTCAAAAGAATGACACTTGATAAGCCAGAAACGCATATTCGTAATCCCAACTACTGTGGCCAGCAGCAGCCACAGTTCAGAATTAAGCAGTGTGAACAGAGAGTACAAGAGCTGGCAGCCCAGCAGCAGATTAAAACACCTCTTTTGCAGAATTTTGTGAGTCAAGATTCAGACGATGATGATGATGTGGTAGGTGAGCAAAACCACTTCTTTACTCCCGACGATCTGCCCATTTACATCACTGAGGATGAAGAATATGGAGAAAGTTCAGCTACACAGAAAGATGAGGATTTCATTTTAGAAAATGATGTAGATCTAGAGGAAGAATCAGATGAATACCAAAGAGGATATTTGAATGCTTTGTCTGCTCAACAGAAGCAGTACTCATTGAGAAACCGAGATGTGCCCATAAATCCGATTCAGAAAAGAAAATAGGTTTCAGCACCAAAGAAAGATTCACCTATACCACAGAAGAAAGGAAAAGAGACAATTGATCCCGCAGCTAGTAAATCATCATCAGCAGAAAAGGAAAATCAGCCAAACACAATGAAGGATAAGGCTGAAAAGAGAGAAGTTCTGGTCAAAGAGGTTGAAATAGTTTCAGCATTTAGTTTGGAAAATGAAATTTCCAAATTGAAGGTATCTATTCCTTTGACAGAAATCATGAAGAACAGCAGCTACCGAGGTCAAGTCTCCAAAATTATAAATTTTGATCCAATGTTTGACACGGTAAATGTTGAAGATGATCAGCCAGAATTGATATTTTGGCCTGCTTTAGATGGTGAGTCCCCTGACAGTGATGTTCTTCCCTTTTATATCAGTTTGAGGTTGCATGAATATGTTTTGCACAATGCCATGTTCGATTCTGGTGCTTCACACAATCTTATGCCAAAGGCGATCATGGAAAAGTTGGGTTTAGATATTACAAGGAAATACCATGATTTTTATTCATTTGATTCCAGCCGCGTGAGATGTATCGGACTCATCAAAGATTTGGTTGTAAGCTTAGATCAAATTCCGGCGAAGAATGTCTTAATGGATGTGGTTGTGACGGACATTCCTCCGCGATTTGGAATGCTCCTTTCTAGATATTGGGGGGAAAAGTTGAAAGGTACACTATAGTTAGATTTTTACTATGCTACAATTCCAGTCTTCGGTCAAATGAGAAAGTTATATCGAGAGCAGAAGATGAAATACATGATAACAAGCAAGGAGAATCCAGCCAATCATCCTGTAAATTATGTACATACCTACTTAGAGTCTTTTGTGTTGTTTGTTGATAGTTTTAATGATATAGATAGTCAATTAGTTCAGGCAGAAGAAATACCAGAAATCACCGAGAATTTTAGAGAAGTTCTGCAGAAAGAAAGAAGAGAAAAGGAAGATACTGTGGAGCAATCAGCTAAAGACAATGGGCAGCAAACAGGAAAAACAGAGCTGGCGCAATTTCAGCATCTAGAGGATGATGAAGATGGTCTTTGGACCATGGATTTTGATGGCGCAGTGGGTAGTGACGGTGCTGGAATTGGTGTTTGGATTCGTAGTCCATTTTCCGCTCCGAATAAGGTTCCAAGCAATGTGAGAGTATGTTCCTACAAGCTAGCATTTGACTGTTCTAATAATGAAGCGGAGTATGAGGCTCTGATTGCTGGCCTTAAGATTCTAAGAAAGTTGAAAGCAAAAAGAATTGCAGTCTATGGTGATTCAGAATTGGTGATTAACCAGGTAAAAGGTGAGTTTCAAGCCAAGCATCCTCGCATGAGGGCTTACCGTATTGCAGTTTTAGACATTTTGAAGCTATTTTCTTATCATACCTTGACATGTGTGCCTCGCATACAAAATGGTGTTGCTGATGGACTTGCTAAGGCAGCAAGCAATTTAAAAATCCCAATGAATTCCAGCAACAAGTTCGAGATTCATGTGAAACGCCGCCCCACCGTTCCAGATAATCAGCGATGTTGGCAAGTTTTTCAGGATGACGAGGAGATTAGTGATTTTCTGCAGAATAAGGGTAAGTTTAAAGACACCTCCATAGATACAGAACATGATGATGGTAACGATGATATACAAAAAAATCAAATGGAAGTGCTACAACTTAAAGATAACATCATTCCTAAAGGATTGATTCCTTTGGAGGAACTCTTTGATCAAGACGATGTAGCCCGCAAACCAACATTGAGACCAACTGAAAAAGGTGTTGAGGAGGTAAATATTGGGACAGCTGAAAATCCCAAGATGGTAAAGTTATCCAAGTCATTGTCACCAAAGGTAAAAGCGGAGTATGTGAGATTGTTGTCTTCATTTTCTGATGCTTTTGCATGGGATTACTCAGATCTAAAAACATATGACACTAATATCATTCAGCATACTATCCCCATCAAACCAAATCAGAAGCCTTTTTGTCAGAAGTTGAGGAGAATCAATCCAAAGCTGCTACCATCGATTGAAAAAGAGGTAAACAGGTTGTATAAGTCAGGAATCATTGTGCCTATCATATTTTCCGATTGGATATCAAATTTGGTGCCCATGAGAAAGAAGACAGGTGAGATCCGTTTATGTATCGACTTCAGAAATTTGAATAAGATATCATTAAAAGACAATTATCCACTGCCAAAAATGGACCATATATTGCAGCGAGTAGTTGGAGCATCAAGGATGTCATTACTTGACGGCTATTCAGGTTATAACCAAATTTTAGTGCATGAAGATGATCGTGACAAGACTGTGTTCACCAATCCATGGGGAACATTTCATTATGCAAAGATGTCGTTTGGTTTGAAAAATGCAGGTGCCACTTTTCAACGTGCAATGGACATGGCTTTCGCCAATGAGAAAGATGTATTTTTGGTTGTTTACCATGATGATCTGACTGTGTTTTCAAATTCTGATGAGGAACATTTATATCATTTGAAAGTTCTTTTCCAGAAGTGCAGAAAATATGGCATTTCGGTGAATCCAAAAAAGAGTCTTTTTTCCATGGATGAAGGCAAGATCCTTGGCCACATCATATCGAAAGACAACATCCGTGTTGACCCTGCACGTGTTGAAGCCATCCAACAGATTGAACAGCCTCGGAACAAGAAGGAAATACAATCCTTTAATGGTAAAATGAATTTTCTGCGTCGTTTCATTCCAAATCTTGCTGAGCATCTTAGAGAAATCACGAACATGCTAAAAAAGGACAGTCATGTAAAGTGGAAAGAAGAGGCGGTGAAATCATTCAATTTGGTAAAGTTAGCTCTTTCTTCAGCCCCTATTTTAATCAGCCCGGACTACACACAGGACTTCATTTTGTTTTCGTTTGCTTCTGAGCACACTTTGGCAGCTGTTTTAATGCAGAAAAGGGATGGAGTTGAGAAGCCCATTGAATTTTTCAATCGGATTATAAGGGATGGAGCGTTGAAATACAATATTATTGAGAAACAAGCACTTGTGCTTGTAAAGGCCTTGAAATATTTCCGTGTGTATATACTTCATTCCCACATTATAGCCTACGTTCCTAACGCAACAGTTAAAGATGTTTTGGTACAGGCAGATCCAAAAGGAAGGCGGGGTAAGTGGATCGCTGCATTATTAGAATATGATGTGGAGATTAAACCGACCAAGCTGATCAAAGGACAAGGACTAGCCAAGCTCATGGCTGAAACAAATCTACATGCTCTGGATATAAATTTGATCGCTGCCATGTCCGATGAAGATGAGGAGAGTACATCATTACAGGTATCTGATATTTTTGTTTCTTCCCCTTGGTATGCTGACATTTTATACGTACTTCAGAATTTGTCTCCACCTCCCGGGATGCCTAGAAATAAGAGTAGAACCTTGAAGTTGAGGGCTGCAAAGTTTTGCATATTAAATTCTGCATTATATTGGAAAGACCTTGGTGGAATTTTATTGAATTGTTTAGTAGAGGAGGAAGCCAAAAGAGTTTTGGAGGACTTTCATAGAGGAGACTGCGGGGGCCATTTGTTTTGGAAAACCACAACGAATAAGATTCTAAGGGCAGGTTACTATTGGCCTTCTTTGTTTTCTGATGTATATAAGGTTGTTAAGAATTGTCACGAATGCCAAATTTTCGAAGGGAAGCAGAAACTACAGCCTTTGCCTCTCAAACCAATTGAAGTCAGTGCACCATTTCAGCAGTGGGGGTTGGATTTCATTGGTGAAATCCATCCGGCATCTTTCGGGAGACATAGATGGATATTGACAGCAACGGATTACTTCACGAAGTGGATCGAGGCCATTCCCACTCGACAAGCCACGGATGCGGTAATTATCTCTTTTCTTGAAAACAATATTCTGTCACGTTTTGGGTGTCCTAGTAAGATAATCACAGATAACGCAGCGGCCTTCAAGTCAAAGAGGATGGTCGAATTTTTCTATAAGTACAACATCAGCTTGGGACATTCGACTGCCTACCATCCACAAGGAAATGGCTTGGCGGAATCTTCAAATAAGTCTTTGGTAAATATCATCAAGAAATTGTTGGAAATCAATAAAAAGGGCTGGCACAAGAAATTAGTGAATTCACTTTGGGCTGATAGGGTAAGTCAGAAAAATTCTATTGGCATGTCCCCTTTCAAGTTGGTGTATGGGGTAGACACAGTTTTTCCCACTTCTCTTGTTGTCCCGGTAGTCAAATTGCTTCAGGAAGCCGGTAGTGAGGAAGATCCCATGCAGTGGAGGATTAATCGAATGATTCATTTACAGCAGACACGGGAGGAGGTATTTCAAAATACATTCAAGTTGCAGGAACGCATAGAGAAGATCTACGACAGAAAGGCAAAAGCAGATAAGTTTCAACTGGATGAGGTGGTTTTGAAGTGGGATGCTCGAAATGAATATTTGGGTAGCTTTGCAGCGTCATGTGGTTTCCTGGACCTTTCCATTTCCTCCCATAATCATGATCATACCATCCATCTCTATGATGTTCTTCGTAGCCTGAGTTCCCCCTCTTCATCCCATAGTTCTCATTCATCTCCCTCTAATCGATCTATGAGCCCTAGACTTCCTTCCCAGACTACTCCCTCCCATAGTCGTCAGTGGCTGTCTACCCTCTCCTCACGCTGCCATCCTTATTCTCATCCCTCTTATTTCTTGTCTTGTGACACTATTCCACCAGCCCTCTTTTCCACACATTATCTTGGCTATGTCGATGGGGCAAGTCGCTATTCCTGGAATCTCGCTTCGGCAGCATGGGCCATATTTACCCCCTTGCATACCCTGGTTCTTGCAAATGGGGTCTGCATTGGTAATGCCACCAATAATCAGGCCGAATATGATGTAGTACGTGGTCTCTTAGTTGATGCCCTCTCTCATCGCATCCTCTATCTTCACGTTCATTTGGATTCCCTGCTTCTTGTCTTAAAACTTAATGGTGTCTATCGTGTGCATAACCCTAACCTGTTTAGAAAATATTTACGAGTGAAACTTTTGATACACGAATTTAGATTCATTACTTTCAACCATATCCCTAGAAGTCAAAATCACTACGTAGATCAAATCACAAATCATGTTCTAGACTGGCATTTATCACACACAAGACAATAACATTTAACATCATCACCAAAATGTATATAAATCATATATATCATATAAAATGTGTTTTTAGAGTCCATCTACTATGAAACATATGACATGCCCATAGCATGTTACAAAAAGCAAAACTACAAAAATGGGGGCACCACTTTCCCCTACATGATGCTGGGGGGCACCACCTACCCTACATCTTGTTAGAGTCGGTCCTTACAGCCCTCCGTCAGAGATCATTTCGCTTTTTGCATAACATTTTAAGGTGTCTCGCTCGTTTCACTTCGTTGCATTTCGCTAGGGGCATGCCATTGACTGACGAGGGGGTCTGGTTGTCTTGTGTTTCCTCGTGCTTTTACCTGCAGGGCTAATTAAAATTCCTCAAAAATCACTGAAGTTCAGGTCACTTCATTCATGGTCATAAATGATTAGTTTCGTTAAAAAGAGTCTTTAGTTCTAGAGTCTAGGGTTTTTAGTCCTTTGCATACATGTAATAAAAGCCCGCAGGTCATGAGGTTGGTTTCAAAAGATTCTCATTTCATATTTTTATTCTCAACAACATTTGAAGACATTTCTAGTCCAAAACTCTGTTTTGGAACTAGAAATTGTCAAATTTCATTTTTTGTAATAATTGTGTATTTGTTTCATCATAAGAAATTTGAAGGCAGCCTTTGATCTTTTCCAAAGCCAAATGCCAAATCCCTGCAAAAACAACCAAGTGTCATCAGTCCAAGACTCAGAAAAATAATGAAAAGCCAAAGGATAGCATTGTATTAAGTCATCAAATGACAAAGTGCCAAACATTATAAAAGTGGGTTATGGAGCAAATTTAAAATCAAAACTGATTTTTATGAGATATTTTACAACCCATATAAACCATTGGAAGACAACTCATTTGCACAAATTCTCAAGGCAGAGTTCGAATTGGTGAAGTTGAGGGGCGAAAACTTGTTTTTCAAAGCCGTGGACCGGAGGTGGAAGTGCGCACTACACACAGAGGAGGCGCGCTACGCACAAGAGGCGCGATACGCACTGGGCTTCACCAGCCTATGAAAAATAGCACGCGCGCTACGCACATACCGCACGCTACTCACTGGGTGAGCGTGCTACGCGTATAATCTTAGAGCCAAAAATTTTCGCTCCTGCGTCCAGTTTCATGCCAAATCGCCTCAATCGGCTTGCAAGTAGGTTTTTCACGATTGCTTAGTGAATTTTGGATGTGATTTTGGTGTTTTGACAGTGGAGAAACTAGTGTGTTTGCTGTGGAGAAAGGTGAACCCTAGGTTCATTTCAAATTCATTTCTTAGGGTTTTGAAAGACATATTGATAGTCTTGTGAAGGATTTCCCAGCTTGTATTGTTGATATATATGCTTATACATCTACTGTCAAAAGTGTCACGGCCCTCACGCTCTCAGTTTGCCATTTCATCACTGCTGTCATCGCTATTATATTACCACTGTCATTGCTATTGTTTTACTATGGTTATTGTCACACTGTTTGCCATTCTCCATTGACAAACACAGTCCCTTGTGATCAAAGAGGTGACTGTTTTTTTACACTACATTACACTTTTTCTACTCATTTGTCAAATTCCCTTGTGATCAAAGAAGTGACTGTTTTTTTATGCCAACCCACTTGACAGAGCCATTACCACTGTGGCTTGCTTTCCTATGATACTTTGATACATATGTGACATATTTGGGTTTTGAGCATACATTGAAAATTTTGTCTTCACTACACCTATATAAACATATATATTGTAGACACCTTGTTTTCAAAGCCATGTCAGAGACGGATTCAATTTATGAGCAGGATTATGACAGTGATTCCACAGCAGAGGGTAATGTGCCACGGGGGTCTCACAAAAGTGGAAAAAGTGGTAAGCATCTCAGGGAGGAGCCTACTTCTTTGGCTCAATTGCAGGCTTGCCCGCTTGCAATGGATTGCTTTGAGCATCATTCATGTTTCCAATACTGTGAGATGATTTCACAAACCCAGCATCATCGTGAACTAGCTTGTCTATTTGTTCTACATTTACATGATGTTCGTGTAAACCTTGCAGGAGTAGATTTCATTCTATCACCAGAGACTATTGCTCGGGCCACCGGGATACCAAATACAGGAGAGGAATGGAACAAACGACAGCAGTTAGAGAAATCCTACTATGAGCCATACATCAAACCTGAGTTTATGAGGCAGCTAAGCAGGGTATTTCCTTTCAGATTCCTGAAGGATGAGTTTGCACCTTTGATGAAACTCATCATTTGATATTTCAGTTGCGAGGGCAGATTCTCACGTCTCAATACGTACCATGTCCGTTTGTTGATGCATTTCACGAGGGTACGTATGATGAGCATTCCATACTTCATGTATCGCAACATAGAGAGGATGACAATTTTTGTACAGAATAAGTCCCCAGCACAGCAGCATAGAAGTATATATCATTACGCGCTGATCAAAATCGTGGTGATACATCAGTTAACACAGCAGGGCATCACTTGGGAGGATTTCATCTCCCGTGACTTCTTCACAGCACTGCAGCCGTGTCCCGAGGTAGTTCATGATGAGGGAGAGCCTTCACATCAGCCGGACATCCCTGAGATCGAGCATATCAGGGCTCCATTGTATGTGACATACCAGCGAGGCCACAGGGCCTTATTTGAAGCTACACGATGAGTACTATCTACACTCGAGGTGGAAGGGGTCTCGTTGACTTCATCAGCAGCGCGAGTATTATCTCCACCAAGGGTGGAAGGGGTCTCGCCTTCTTCTTCAGCACAGGTACAGATTCAGGACAGAGGCAAGAAGCCTATGCATTATGAGGGCCCATTAGGTGGTCGAGACACTGATTTCACATTCATCGATGTTGATGCGAGCTCTCCTAGCTCGAAACTGAAAGAGATCATCCAGGAGAAAAAGGCCGAGAATGACACGCTGAAAGAGAAATTACAGAGGGCTCAGTGGGTGATAAACTACCTGGAGCAGCGTAAAAAATAGCTAGAGGATGAGCACACACTGTTAGAGCTACGGTGAATCTGTGAGGATCGACAATTGGCCCGGAAGAGACCTGGTGATATGACACCGGCTGATTGAGATTCTTGCCTCACGCATGTTAAAATTCATCTAGAGAAATTATTGGCAAAGGCCAATAGAGACAAAGACATGCTTCATCACATGAAAGGTCATTATTGGGCCCGCATGCACGTCTGCAAGGAAAAAATGAAGATTTTAAAGAGGAGGTTGAGCAGTGCACTAAAACGGCGGAAGAGGCCTGATCCACTCCTGATTTTGGCTGAGGCTTCGTTGAATATGCATGATACATGATGGAGAGTCTTCGATCCAAATTTGAGTGAATTTGGAGAAGTTTTTTTCATTTTGGAAAATTTTGGTCTTAAAACAGGTTTTTCAGCCCAACGAGTAGCGCGTCGACGCGCTCGCTTATGATTGGGACACTTGATGGATGAAAACTTTATATTTTTGGATTTGTCATGGAAATTTATGCATTCTCTAGTAGGACCAAAGCATTTCACCAAATTTTGGATGATCAAAGGGGCCAAAACACCATGAAAATCACTGTTCTGCCACCTTTTTCAGCAGCAGGAAGTACTTGTGGGAGGATGAAGTTTTGGAGTGGAAAATGAGCTCCAAATTGGGAAATTCCACTTGGGATGGATAACAGACATCCAGGGATTTCCAAAAAGCTATCATGAGCTTGATTTTGATGCCGGGAAGTGCCCCAAAAGCAAGCTGAAAGGCGCGCTACGCATATAGCTCAGGCGCGCTACTCATAGAGATTTTTGGTCCATTTTTCATCTTCCGGCTCAGGATTTCGGCCAGTTGGACTAGTTTTGCTTGTGGATGTAATTTTTGAGTTATATTTATGTAATTTTATGGTTGGAATGTAACTTGGACTCACTTTTACCTATTCTAGATGATTCACTCCTAAAAAAGTAAAAATCAAGTGAAAGAATCAGTTTCCTTCCTTTTAGAGGCAAGTTGTTTGGCTGCCTATATTCCAGCTCCTTGTTTAGAATTAGTTGGAATTGCTCCTAGAAGGATGAATTCGACCCCTAGAGGTGTGGGAAGGAGTTAGGATAGTCTATATGATGTAATTTCTGAGACATTCTACAGGTTGAACTCTTGGGAAGATTTTGGCACACTATTGTACATATTTTTCATATTTTGGCTAAGGAAAGATCAGAGGTTTTGCGGCACCTGTTGGGATTCTTGTGGCTTTCAGTTCTTGATGGTGTTTTCTCTCAGTTTATTGTAATTTCTTTTATTTTTAATGGATGCCATTCCCTTCTTATGCTTCTGAAACTAAATGAATGAGTAAATGAGGTTGAATCCATTGTTTCCAGTGCTCTGCCTTTAAATTTGTTTAGTTTTACATGTTTTCACCTGTTTGGAGAGGATCCATGTTCTCCCTTGCCCTCTTCATTCTCCTTGTCATTCTAATCCATCCATACACCTGATCAAAAGCATCAATACTACTGCGTACCTCGCCCCAACTCGAATTCTGCAAAGATCTGGCCTTATCCCCGGACCCAAAATTGTTTTTCCCATATTTTCAAAAAAACCCAAAAAATCAAAATCAAACTTTCCTATCTCTTTACTAGCCTAAAATAAGTTCCCTTTTTAAGTCATCTCGCACCCTATTGCTCATTTTATCGAGATTGACTAGAGAGAGACCTCTCCTGTCCTCGTAGGGCTAGCTACGAGGCTGAGCGTGGTTTGATGTAGCCTTGAGTTTTACCTTATTTCAGCCTAAGGTATATTTGAGCGCTAACACATCTAATCACTCTCTGGAGGATCCTAAGCCAACGGCTCTGCTCCCACAGCTCGTAGATCATGCACAGTCTGACCGACCATCGCCATGCGTCACATGATACCTCGCCATTTTGAGGGTAGCCCAATACATAACTCTATGTATTGGTCATCTAAATCTTGCCAACCACGCTTCAACACACCGGTCAGCAGCCCCTCACATCTATGACGGATGTCCTCCAACAGAGCGGCCATATCCTCGTTCTGTGCTGTCCTTGATCCACTTGCACCTGTAGCTCTTGCTGTTGCAGGTCATCCCATATATCCGGTTGGTTTTACCCAAGCTATATCTGCATTCCAAAAAATATAAGGATTAGTACCATGAATACTAGTCACAAACTATAAAATGCACATAATAGATTAGTTGCTTTTCACTTACCATCAGACCCCCACACTCGACTAGGTGGAAGTGGCAAGTCCAGATCTCCCCAATAAATCATCCCACTATAGGGATAGTCGTCTATGTATAATGGAATCTGATCCCAATGGGCGAATAACTCTGGTCGGAACACTCATCCGACCACCCCTCCCCCTCCTCTACACAGTAGTCGTCCCCACCGATGCATCCGGGGCTCTCTCGCACCTCCATCAGGTAACTTTATACGAGGTCGTAAGGTTGGGATCTTCTCAAAGAAGAAAGAGCACAATACCATCCCATAGGAACAATCATGATTCACTTGCCGCTTGCATAGCGACAGCTGTAGTTTCACCGATACCAACATCATCTGGGCCCACCCATATTAGATCCCACTCAGCACACTCCCCACAATCATCATCTTCTCTCCAGTGATGTGATGGAATTCCTGGCTTCCCAAGATCCGCAACACTACTGCAACCACTGCCCGAGTCTCCAACCTCTCTAGATCACCAATGGATATCCGCGTCCCTTTGACTCGGACACCTGGTCGACAGTGTCGCTCAACAAACTCCATAATGTTACGCCCCTATGGTAACACTAGCTGCATCAACTAAATCCTGTGACCCTGCACTATAAATGCCTCATGATCTAGATCCAAATAACTGATCATTCGAGCCAACAAGGGCTCCCCAACCCTCATCAAAGGGTTCTCCAAAAATTTCAGAACCCAAAACCTAGCCAGTGCACGAAGGACACCCTAATCCGCTTGGATTTCCATTTGTAATGTACCTAGGTCTCTCTCTCTCTCCACTTGATCCATATATCGCCCATATCTGCACAAAACCATCATTTTTGTTTGTCTACAGATCAGAAAAAATACATTAACCTACACCAAAACTGACTCTCAGCTCATAACAGCACTGATGTTAGGTCCCTATATTAATAGTGTAGCCCCTTAGTATGTTAGTGTAACCCCCCTTATTGCTATTATTGTACCCTTGTAACCCCCATTTTGTTATTATTGTGCCCTTAAATTATTATTGTTAGGTCGGCTAGGATTACATTGTGGCCCACTAGGATTACATTATGGCCCCATGGACTCCTTTATATAGAAAGGAGGTTTTGTAAATTGTATCATCCAAGAATTGTTCATTTATGTAATGTATTGGAGGTTGCCCCCTCGAAGTGGCTTATTTCTAAGGCGTTGATATCTCTTTTCTTCTATTTTTGGAGCCGGTTACACAACATTTGGTATCAGAGCTTTGGATTCTAGGGTTTCGCTGCTCCAAACAGGTCATCGTGGCATTTTCGCTATAACTTTTTTTCTACGAAGCTTCAGAAGCTGAAATTTTTAGGGTGCGAAGCTGAAATCTTGAGGAAGTTTGTATAAAAATTTCAGAGCTTGGTTCACAATATTTTCGGAGATATGATCTGTGGAAGTTAGGTATTTTTTCAGGCTCCTAAACAGGTCATCGTGGAATTTTCGCTATAAAAAATTTTCTACGAAGGTTCAGAATCTGAAATTCATATGGTGCGAAGCTGAAATCCTGAGGAAATTTTTCAAAAAATTTCAGAGCTTGGTTCGCAATATTTTTGGAGATATGATCTGTGGAAGGTAGTGCTTTTTCAGGCTCCTGAATTTCATCTCAAAGAGGTGATCGTGGGAAAAGTTCAATAACTCTCTCTCTGGGTAGTGGATTTGAGTGTCGTAAAAAGTGATCACAAGAACACGGACTGTAGTTTCTTGGCTATCAATTTCAGAGACAAAGGACGAAACAGTGACACGTGGCAAGTCCTACAAGTTTGCTCTACTGAACCAGTCCAGAATTAGGACATTGTGGGAGATTGGACACAACTTTGTCTTGGGGAATCCAAATTAGATCAGACCTGTGGAATTTGAAAGAAGCTTCAGAGGGCTACTACAGGGCTGAATTTCAGATATTGAAGATTTTCAATTACAGAGATAATTCAATTTCAATATCGAGCTCCTCAAAGCAAGAAAAAGGTGTGTATTGTTTTTTTCCGAATTGCATAAGTCTTGTTTGAAGAATCAAGTTGAATTGATTCCAAGGGCATATTGGAGAATTTTTTTTAGTAATGGGTTCTATTATGCCTCCAAAAAATAATTCCATACCCATTAAGCCCTCAGAAAGCTATACTATGACGCATGAGGAGGAAGAATTGCAATATGAGATATCAAAATTACGGTACCAAGTGCAACAAATTTCGATCTTACAAAGAGCAACCGAAGATGAAATAGATGGTTTAAAAGCAGAAATGGAGGCTAAGTTGGATGGTTTGAAGGATCAAATAATAGCTAATATGGATGATAAATTAGTGGAAGATCACAACGAGCATCAACAACAAGTTCTCGAACTCTCAAAGGATAACCCAACTTTGGTGCAAAATCTAATGAAACAACAGGAAGATCAACATCATATCGAAAGAAGTTATGAAGCAGTCATAGAAACAAGAACTCAAAAAGTACGATCAATTTCAGAGTATCTCAGCAAGTGGAAGAACTTTCCTGTAGAATATTTCACATGGGAGGATGAGAATTTTATACAGAAGCATCAAGAAATAATCAAGCGTTGAGGACAACACTTGTCGAAGGAGAGGGCCATGTTAGGTCCCTATATTAATAGTGTATCCCCTTAGTATGTTAGTGTAGCCCCCCTTATTGTTATTATTGTACCCTTGTAACCCCCATTTTGTTATTATTGTGCCCTTAAATTATTATTGTTAGGTCGGCTAGGATTACATTGTGGCCTACTAGGATTACATTATGGCCCCATGGACTCCTATATATAGAAAGGAGGTTTTGTAAATTGTATCATCCAAGAATTGTTCATTTATGTAATGTATTGGAGGTTGCCCCCTCGAAGTGGCTCATTTATAAGGCGTTTATATCTCTTTTCTTCTCTTTTTGGAGCTGGTTACACAACAACTGAAACCACCCACATCTAACAGGTCGCACTTTTTGGGCAAATCCTGGGCCAGTCGCACTTTTCAGGCCAAAACTTACATCCCAGGTCGCAGTTTTTTTCCCCAAAAAGTGTGACCCGATCGTAATGATGAAGTAGGGGCATTTACTGAGATTTAAAACCCTAATCTAAAATTTGAATCCATCAAAAACAAAGAGTAGGATTAGGCCTCTTACCTGCAACTGACGGATCAAGATTCCAATGGTCATTTTGTCCGCTACGATTGCCGCAATACTTAGGGCCTTCTCTCCTCTCCACATTCACCACAGCTACACAAGAAAATGAATGATTTTGGAGGGAAAATGCCTTATTAGAAGAAAACCCATGTTTTTTCTTTTGCCCGCTGCGACCAAACCGTAGCCCCGTTTGACACACCGCTTGCACCATTGGAAAGCTCTCACCGTGCACTCAAATGGGAATCTGTTAGTTTTTCATGTTTTGATACTTCACCAGGACACATTTTGTCCATGAAGGGTCTATTCACCTCTTCTCAAAATCAAATTTCTTCACTTACAACACTTGTACTTGGGGCACCACTTTGCCTCCTTACTTGTCTTCGTTCGTGTTGATTTTCGTCATGAGCTACCCTATTGTACTCATGCTTTTATGGTCCCCCCATTGGACCTTTACTATGAGGTAGCACCATCGAGTCGCCCTTTTTTAGGGCATCCAAGTTGAGTCCTCATCCGTAATGGTGTCTATCTCGAGTCCCTTTGTACCCCGATGTAACCCTCCATCCTTCATCGTTTAGTCCCTCTCTCGTCTTCCACATTGTGGCCTTAAGTACCATTATCACCTATCCTCCTTGATATTGTGTCAGTTGCTGCCAAACCATTCATGCCCCTTATGCTCTAACAAGGGAAATCATCCAACTGCTCCTCTGTATCCCTCATTCCATCATCATCATTAGTGTCTATCTGTTCGTCGCTCTACTATTTTTCCTTGTGCCTCTATTGGGGTTCCCTTATTGCCTCACCTATGGTGAACCTACTTTTGTCGACGTCAGCTCATTTACTCCAGAAGCCAGGTCTAGGGGGAAGTGTGCCTTGGTTCGAGCTATTTTCAGCATGATCGTAATCTATACACTTGATGGTCCAGTGATGCAGCAGCAGCTATTGGTGATTCCTGGGCATGTGTGAGATGTCTCAAACCTCACGAGGGGGTAGCCCTGTAGGTAGCCCCCCACATGCCCGGATGACTTCTTCATTTCCACCCTTGATGTAGCTCCTCTTCAATTTGCATGTATCAGTTAGATTTTGCAAGCCCTTCCCCATGTGTAGGGGGAATTTGGGTGTATTTGTATCTCATGTACTAAAATATTCTTGTATAAGTCCTTATGGTTATCCCAGGCATCACATGTATGTGGGATTCATCATTTTATTTATCTGGCTCATATTTACGCCAGCACATGCTTACTTATTACGTTCCGTGGTTTTCCAGGTGCCTTATTCTTTTTACTCTTGTCTCGGTGGGCATAGGTATGCCTCCCCTGCCACCTTTAACATTGGTACCACTTCATCAACTAGAGAGTTGTTGCACCTGTAAGTCTCGTCTCGTCAAGGTCTAGTCCTTTAGCACATTAGACTATCTTACATTTCTCTCTCTCACTCCCCTCTTGATGCCTAGTGATTGAGTTCTTCAACATACTTCGGTCATACGATTTTCTCCTAATACTCGTACATTGGGGGGAAATCTGTTACACCATTTTTTTGGTCATATAACCTATTATCATTAGATGAACCCAAGTACACCATGTAACAACAAATTTACCCTAAGTAAAATTGCTTTCACCATGTGAAATAAAATTTTTCTATATTTCCTGGTCATATTTAACCCAAAACAAGGAAATTAATTAAATAAACCATTATTTATATAATTATTTCCTAGGAATAAGTTATTTAAATCATTATTTAAATAATATTCCTAGTTAAATTTAACTAAATCATTTTTAAATAATTAAATAAATCATTATTTATTTAATTATATTCCCACCATCTCCCTAAAATAATAAATAAATCATTTATTTATTTATTGTTTATAAATAAAGGAATTGACCCAAGTCAAAAGACCTTTTCCCTCCAACAAATATAATAAAATATTCCTAAAGTGTGGTTCTAGAATTTGATTAATAATATTTTATTCATGCACCAAGTTCTAGATAACCCTAATATTTTGTTATAAATAAGAGGGTTTTCCCCATTCATTAGTCACCTCGATTGCATTAGATCACTCTAGATCTACTCTTGGCCACCATTTTCCATTTTTGCTTTATGAGCTCCCATTGAGTTCTATGTTTGTCTGGGTTTTCTACACCAATAAGAGAGAGGAATTTTAGATCTGAAATGTTGAAGACTTTCAAGAACCCATCCCATTGAGGAGAACCAGAAAACACCTATCTTGTTTTCCTCTCAGGTGCCCCCTTTTTATATAATACAAAAAATTATTTCAAATACATTTTTCTTGTCTTGTCTATTGGACGCATGGAGCTATATTCTACTTTATCTGCTTAATGTCTTTTATGCTTAAGATCTAGATTTGTGCAGCATTATTTGGATCATCTAATTGCAGATTTAAAGATGTTTGGAAGCCATAATTTATGTTAGGGATATTTGTTATGCGTAGCTAAAGTGATATTTTATGACGAAAGATTCATACTAACACAAACCCTTAGACAAACTCTGATCTTTAGATTACAAGTTTCTAACTCCTTTGTTTCTAACTCTGTAGTCACCCCTGTTTTTCTCTCAAGTTTTCTAGACAAAAGATTAATATTGGCAGGCTCAGGAGATGGTTCTTCTTCACCAAGGAAATTTTCTTCACTGCGGTCTATTTCATAATCTGAGTTCGAACTGTTTTGTCCAAATTCATTTCTGAATTGCATGAAGTCTTCTATTTGTTTGTCTTCATCAAACACTTGCCAATATTTTTCATTATCAGGAACGGCTGGTCTGAATTTTATTTGAGTTGTGTAGTCTTTGGTTTCATATGGCGTTAAGCATGTTCTAGCTGCAAAGGCTAAGCTATGGACCGCGATATTTCTTTTTCTTGGGACAAAAATTATTTGGTACTCCTCAAAAGTTTTTAAAAGATCCAGGACATCGTTTCGATAGGCCCTAAGTCTTGGGTGATTTGTGTTATGTTCTCTGTTGACTTGCGTAATGATTAATTCAGAATCCCCATATGCTTTGATTCTTTTGGCTCCTAAATTTTTCAACAAGCATAAGCCTAAAAGCAGGGATTCATATTCTGCTATGTTATTTGAACACTAGAAGTTTAATCTATAGGAAATGCTTTCTGTGTGGTTGTTGTCAGTGTTGCATATCCAGACACTTGCACCAGCATTAGTTCTAGTGCATGACCCATCAAAGTTCATACTCCACAGAGGACAAAATTCAGTTTCATCTGTTTGGTGTTTGTCCTCTTCAACTAAAATGCTTTCAGGTTTTTTTGGAATATCAGCACTTAGTTGACTTTGTTTCAACTCCTTAGATTTTTCATTTATCCAATGAATGTTTTCTTGACTGTTAAGGTTTAAAAGCGATGGATGCATGACTTGTAGCTCAATACTTGTGTTTTTTTTGCTAAAGTTTAAAGGTTCAACAAACTGTTTTGACACTTCTGTGTTGTGTTATTCTTCCTCTCTAGTGGCCATAAGTTCTGTTAAATTGAATTGTTCAGCAAAAGTTTCATTGTTAAACAGGATAAAAGAATCAAGGATTGTATTTACAGAATACAAAGGAGAGTTTTGCAGTCTATCTTTGGCTTGTAACTGTGTACTACATATGGGACTCCCTGTAAAGTCTTCTTGTCTGATTGAAAACATGGATAGTCGCATAGGTCATGTCCATCTTCATAGTTCCTTGTAACTTAGCCCACCAAGATATTTATAATAACATTCCATACTTTGGGGGCACATCAGCCACAACAATACCCATGACTAAGCATTTGGCTGGAATTTGTGCTAAATTAACACAGAGATCTTTTATTAATCCTAAACATTTTACTCTGCTTGAGTCAAAGGATTAAAGGTCTTTGTAAGGTCTAGTGATTTATAGACCAAGGCTCTCCATCACAACTTTAGGCATTAAATTATGAGAAGCCCCAAAATCATGCATAGCGTTGTGCAAAATCTTGTGATGAATGTTTAAACTCACATAAAAGGGAGGAATAGGTCTCTCTTGATACTTACCTTCAATCTTTGGACCAAAAATAAGCTCTGGTTGGTCATCATTAAGATTGACTGTGTCATTATTCTCTTGAATGTTTAAAGCCTTCAAAATTTAGGTCCTATATACATTCTGGGAAACTAACTTAGTCAAGGGAACAAAGATTTTAATTTTGGAAATTTCCTGCTCCAGGCTGAAAGGAATTTGACTCTTTGAGATACTTGTCTCAGCCTTTTTAGCTACCACTGTATCATCAACATCAACTTTCTGATTTGTTCTATTTACATTTGATAAAAGGGTTTTAACAGGAGTACTAGCTGAAGTGCTAGTACTGATAAGGTCTGCACTCTGTTTTGTACTATTTTGAGTGCCTTCATCTTTACCTTTATCAGAATTTCCAGCCACTGTTTTGTCCTTCTGTTTGACAACTTTAGGTTTGGTCGTAATGTTGTTTTGTGAATATTTGTCAGAGGTTTTGGGGTTGGGAGTTTTTTGACTGGTTTTAATTCTAAGGTTATATTCTCTTTGAGATTATATGATGACATTTTCCATGTCTTGATAATAACTTTCATCATTATCTCTTTTTTCATCATAAGGTGTGTATAGACCTTGTTTTATATCGTAATGAATCTCAAGGTCATCATTATCTACTCCTAGCATGTTGATATCATCTTCCTCTGTTATCTCATCAGTTTCCTCAACCTCACTCACATATTTTTGATCAAAGGGAGGAGTGATTTGTTGATCATCTTCCCTAAGTTTGTTCAGAGGTTGGTTCCTTCTAAAATTCTGATTCTGGTTTTGGTTTCTCTTTTGAGGAGTAGTTTGATTTTGACTCGCTTGTGCTCTCTAAAGGATGCCCATTTTCTTCATCATATCCTCCATCATTTTTTCCATCTTTGAGCTAGAAGTAGAAGGGGCAGACTCCTCTCTCAAGGATACTCTCTTCTCATTCTTCATTCTTGCTCTCTTCTCCATTAAGTTAACTTCCATAGCAAGAACTCATTTTTGTATATTTTCAAGAGTTGCAAAATCTCTCTCTCTCAGCTGATAGGCCATCTCGAGGTCAAACCCTTCAGGGAACTTCTTTAGAGTTGAGCCTTGTAGAGGTTTTAGATCTGGGGAAAGTGCATTATACACACTGTTAAATCTGGTACAATAAGCTTGTACACTTTCCCCAGTGTTTCTATGGAGGTTCTTGTAATCGGAAAGGACTTGGAGAGGCTTCTTCTTCACTTCCCATTTGTTTAAGAATGCTTGATGGAAGGCTTGGAGATCATTGATACTATGGGGGGTTAAGCCTTTAAACCATTTTCTTACTTCTACCCCCAAACTCCAAGTAAATAATCTAAGCTTGACAGAATCATCATCAATTTCATTTCTGTCAAAGTAGTCATTCATCTTATCCACATGTTGTGATGCAGTAGTAGCATTACTAGCATCATATAATGAAATTTTGGACTGATAGTCCTGTGGAAGATTGACTAATGGTACAGGAAGGACTAAGGGAGCATACCATGCTGCCATGATATGTGGTGGAGGTGGATTTACAAGAGGTGGATTAACAAAAGGAAAAGTGGATTGAAGTGGAGTGGTTTGGACAGTGGATGTAGGATGAGCAGATGTGGAAAGACCAGGAATATATTGCTGAGTTGATCTTGGATAACTAACTCCTAAATTGGAAAGGAAATGTAGATCAGGTGGTGTTGTTTCTCTACTACTAGGATGTTCAATTGTTTCAGGAGATGAAAGTGAAGACTCAGAATCTAGCTGATCTAAATCACCAAGAGACCTAGTTCTAAATGGATTTATTAGATCTACTTGTGATTGTTGTAGAGCTGCAAGATTTTCAGGAACTGAATTAGCTCTCAAGGGTGATATGAAAACAGTTGAAATTTTTATCTTAGGAGACTTACTAAGGATACTTTCTGGGTTATCAACTATCTCAGGTGGGTCAGGATTAGGATAGGCTCTAGTATGAATCTTTCTAGGAGCCACTATGCTGTGTTTTTTAGACCCAAATAAACAAGGAAATTTCAACCAGATATGACAATATTTAAGAGGTCAACTAATATGTTTACACAAATTTTAATCCTACAATCCTCTAATTGAGTTTGAATGATGTTATTATGGTAAGGGTTTTTTCCAGTGGAGTCTTAAGGTCTGTTAAGGATTGTGGAGTCGCCAAGTGGAAGTTTTTACTCTTTTGGAGATAAAAGGTTTTATGGTCCACCACCATGTTTATTGAATTACAATGTGAAATATTTTTGGGTTTTATCAGTTATTTTTTAGTTATGTGGTTTCTAAGAGTGTCGTAAATTTGTTTCAAAACTTAGCTATGGTTATGAGACAAAGAAAATCTACTCTTGTGTCCAAGATAGCTGATCCTTCAAGATTAGATAAATTCTTGTGAGAATCCTAGGGTTTGCCTAGTTTGTCACTGATTCAAACAAGTTTCATCATTATTACCATTACTTGGTAGTGCTTGAAGAGGGATACTTTTTACTCACAAGGTTTTATGAAGTGTTTAAGGGAACCTAAGATGAAAATTAGACTCAGTTCCCTAGTGGAGTCACCAAAAATGTTAGCTCCCTGTAATCAGCAAGATTGGCAAAGTCCGACAGTAGGGAGAACATTGTTTCAACCACTTTGGCATTCTAGGATCTAGCCCTCCTAAATCTGGAGAGGGATCTCTCCAATGAGTGTAAATATGGATTTATCTTTAAGGTTTTGGGTAATGATATTAGGCTAGTTATGAAGGCCGAGGGTTTTGTTTTGTTTTGGATGGTTGAGAATGATTATGGCTTGAATGAAAAGTTCTAAATGGAAAGAGTTTCAAAGGTGAGAAGTTGCAAGCAAATAGAACAAGCTTTGGCCAAAAAGATGGATAATTGCAGGTTTTAGTCCATTGGGCTATGGAGTCGTAATAGGGTTTAATTGAAACAATCAGGTTCAAGAGTGGTCCATGGGGCAAGTCATCTATGTCTAAGGATCTCTTTAAAGTTTGATTTATGGAATGAAATGATACAAAAAGGAGGGAAATTAAACAAATGAAGAAAAAAGAAGTGGCCTAGGACCTGGTAAGTAATTTGAAACTAGCTAGCCTTTGACAAACACTGAAGAATAACATAAAAGCAATCCAGGATCTGGTAAGTAATTCAAAACTAGCCAGCCTTTGATATAATTTCAATAGAAAAACATTTAAAACATAAAGGGAAAAACATAAATGATAACAAAGAATGGTCTAAGATCTGGTAAGTACTTCGAAACTAGCCAACTTTCAACACATTCTTAGGGAAAATTTCATATATTCTTTGGGGATAAAACTAGGACCAGGGCTCACAATATCTTCCTTAGTTCATCTCTACTTAAAAAAACCTAAGAATAACTTTCAAGAATAACAATTAGCCTAGATAGTAGGATGAGGGAACACCAACATTCCTAATTGCTAGAACTGAATTAAATTATTCCTAAACAACACAATTTGGAAGAAAACATTTAGATAAAGCTTATCAGTCAGAGAAGGGTACTAATATACAGTAAATCCTAACTCTATGCTTGTTGTTCTTTATCATAGAAGATGAACAAAGTGAAAACAGAAATAAAATAAAAAGTTACAACAAGAAAAACATCACAGTCGACATAGACCAGGATCCCAAAAATCAGCTTGTATTGATGCTTCAAACCAATTACAGCTTTAAGTCCAGTGTTTTAAGTTAGCAATCATCTTCACTTCTCAGCCTAACTTTTCTATCACAAGCAGAGCTTCAAGAGCCTTTGAACACTATTTACAATCAGAAGTTTCGAGCACAAGTATATTTCAAAGTTCTGCAACCAACATTTTATCATCTTCTACAGAAGTATTTATAGAAGAATGAGGAGGTGGGATCTGATAAAAGACCTCCAAGGTTCAATTAAAACAGATTAATGCTTCTTGGCCTTTGAGGGGCTTAATGGAGAAGAGTACAGATATTTTACTATATTGATTGATTTACATTTAAGATTTAAGCTCGATGAGAGCTTTTGATGACTTTTAAGGCTCCTTATCATCTCTGTAGTAACTCAGCGGATATTTTTGCAATTAGTTCTTCGGCAGAATTAACTCTTTGGTGGTTGTGAGGTGGATATTCTTTGTTGGTCATTACTCAGCCTCTGTTTGAGTGATTTGAAGCTACAGGTGGCACTGTAGTAGCTGAGAGAAATAAATTGGCCTCTGTTGTGGCGGTGGAGGCTTTTCTGTCTGATAGGTCTTTTGATTTTTCTTTAATCATGTTTTAATTTGGATGATTAGGATTTAGATAATCAATATTAGCCATAATCCCCAAACTGTCTTCAATCTTCTGTTTTTTTTGTGTTTAAATCTTTGACGCTGATACTCTTTTGATTCATTTAATTGTCTGTGTCTTGTTGATGTGTAGGGCCGCACAGGGTTCATATGGCGTCAATGCCCATGAAGCATTGATGAAACGTGGTGTAGAACCCTTTGGAATGATATTCCTCTTATGAATGAAAGTCTGGAGGATCGTCACCCTCATCTTTCATTTCCATTTATTATAATGGGAAAATCCTTTGAAACGTGCAAAATACACCAAATATTAAGAAATCCTGTGTTTTTTGTTTTAACTACTTCGGAGGTTGTGGGGAGGAGCGTGGCCATTGGATGGCATCATCCAATGGTGTAGATCTGTTTAGAGAGGGTCAAAAGGAGAGCAGAGGGAGTTTTTAAGTTAGGACCACTGATCCATGGTTGATCAAGGAGATCAACAGTCGAGATAAGCGGTGGACTAGTAATGTGAAGAAGTCACATTATTCAGATTTTCGGAAGAAAATGCAAAAGAATAAGGTTAAAACCTTAGTTCAGATAAAATATGATAAAAATTGAAGTTGGGGGTTCGGGATGATCGTGGGCCATCGGATGAGATCGGCCCATGTGATCAACGATGGAGATCACGCATTAAAATCCTTTAGCGAGGGTGGAGGGTGATAATGTAAGGCCAGATTAAATATGGGTTGTTGATCTGCAGAGATCAATGGTGGGAGGCGTGCGCGATGAAACATAATGGGAAAGAGGAAAAGTGGTTTCGGGGATGAAAACCACTGTTTTCGTGCAAAAAAAGGGCAGGTAGGTAGTTTTTTCTATTGGAACGTGATATGCGTCCCTGCCCAACATGTGGCACTAGAAAACCGCCCATTTCGTGTGGCCTTTGTGAAATTAACCATCGTGCTAAAAACTACGCGATATAGAATGTGGGTCGCCAGATCTGGGGCCTCAGATCTAGCTGTAGAGAATGAGAGCGATATGGGATAGATGCGCGGGCGGTAAGAAGATGGGTGGTTTCAATCTAGGTCATCGGATCTAAGATTTGAACGGCGGAGATTGCATCTGAGGAACAAATGAAATAATACAAGGGAAGAAGAAAGGTTGATGAAGACCGTTGATCTGCAGAGATCAACGGTTGTAATTGGCTAAAAAACATTATGAGTGGGGCTGCATAAATTTAACCAAATTTGGGAGATGCGATCTAGACCATCCGATCTAGACACGTGGAAGGCCCAGATGCAATCGGGGCTCGGTAATCGGCGGGGCAAATAACTTGGAGTGCAATGGAGCGATTGAGTGCTGGCCATTGATCTGAGGATCAGATCAATGGTGGGGAGTGAATCGAAGGATTTTGAAGGCAGAGGAAAGGTTAATGATCGAGGTGAATATGGATCATTGGATCTGGGAAGGTGAGGAGGAGATCAACGGTCCAAGATAGATAGGGGAATGGCCAATTGAAGGGGACACAAAAGTTAGCCCGATAGAACATGCGATGCAATCATGCGCAGGACGTTTGATGGGCTCAGGATCAACGGTAGATATCGTTTTAAAACTCACATCGGTGGAAACCCTTTATAATATATGAAAAACCCAAAAATTTAATAAAAACAAAGGTTTTATGCATCGGGGCGGAAAATATATATATGAAATGCATGGCGCCCGACTACGGGGCCTTTGGTCTATATGAAGGATAATAGGCCTAGGGCTTATATATGAAAATGGCCTATCTCATTGGAACTTTTGGTACGGTCTTTCAATCTAACCATTTTGAATTTTGCGATGCGATTGGTGCTTGGGACTTTAACTCTTGGTCCCGGGTGAAGTTATATGGAGTAAAGCGGGGAGCGGGGGTTTTAACACAGGGACTCAATCGCATCGGAACTTTTGATGCAGGTCTTTCAGTCTACCCATTTTTCATTCAAAATCATTGTATGTGCCTGTTTAGACCAAACTTTAGGAAAAAGTGGGTTTATAACTTTACAAAGGAAAATATCAATTGGAAGGGTTAAGTCCAAGGTTTAAGTGCCCGATTGCGGGCCCACGGATTATATGAAGTATTAATATGATTGGGAGTTGTGTACAAGTGCTTAATTGCATCAAAAATTTTTAACATGGCAAATAGACTTATGCACTCTGATCTTTCCGATGCAATAAGCTCTGAAAGGGCTTAGTAGCTGGTTTTAGGGCTGGGGCACATGGAGGGGAAAAGGTTAGGACTTAGCCCAAAGGGGCTTAAACCCTTAGTGAAAAAACTTATTTTTTATGAAATTTTCAGAGTTTCTGATGGATTTGGGGATTTTGGCAGAGTTCAAAAAGGATTTTTAAACTCTGTAAAGGGGATTTTATGAAGGGGAAAAGGGAAAAAAGGAAAATAGAGGAAGTTAATGAGGATAAGAGGAGGCAAAATAGAGGTTAGTTTTGTGGTGGAGGGAAAGGAAAAATGGGCTTTGCAGCAGCATTTTCTTTATGTAATCAGCAGAATTTCAGAGTTTTTAAAATGGAAACAACAGTGAAGATTTGGACAGAGGGCATGATGTCTTCATGAGTCTTTAAGAGATAACACTTTTTTGCAATAAAATTTGTTCCTTGAAGGCTCCAAAAATGTTTTAGCCACCATTTGATATGACAAATTTTATTGGTGGCTAACACATTTGTTAGAAAAAATAGCACCACTACAAACTCATAGTTCCCATTCCTAGTTTTGAAATTTTCTTTTCTAACATATTCATCGTTTATCCTTCATGGTAACACAAATTCAAGTCTATCTTTTAAAATATTTTTTATTCTCTTTGTTGATAAAATAAATCATCAATTCTAGGGAGAGGATATTTATTATTCATAATGAATTTCAATTAAATGTTTAAGATCATAGTACAACCTCAATGTTCTATCTTTCATTTTTACAAAGATATCTAGTGCCACACAAGGATAGACACTTGGGTGTATGTATGCCTTCTTTAATACTACTTCCAATTTCACTTATATCTCCAATTTTGGTATGACCAAGTCAAAGTTTTTTTTAGGTGGAAAAATAGGTATCTCTTCAAAAACATATGCTAACCCATTTAGTCATATCAAGTCCTCAAGCTTCCATATTTTACACTTTATTTTTTCTTTCACATGAGATAGATATAGTTGACGCCATTTTATAAAGCATATATTCAATATAAAAATATATTATTCCTTATATAAATAGTCTTTGGAATGCCCTTCACTATATTATGATTTATTTCTTTATCAAGAGAAGTAAAACGATTTTCATGGAAATATAAAACAAAATGATTTGCATCCAACCAATCCATTCGAATAAAAACATCATATGGACCAATTGGTAATATGTGAACACATATGTAGAAATGGATAATATTTTACTACTTCATTGATTTTATTTTTTATCCCTATAACTAACTAAAATGACCATGATTTATCGTGTTCGCTTTTCTATATATGAAATCTTTCAACGAAATTAAGAATAATATAACTATGAATTTCTCATAAATTAATTAAAATTATAATATATTTCTTGGAAATCTTACCTTCAAGACCAATGATGTTTGATTGATGATTTATTTGATGATGATCCAAAACTACCTATATTTTAGCAAGGTTATCAACCATTTTAGGATCTTCAATTATATGCATAACCCTAATATTATCTTCCCATTGTGGGAAGTATCTCATACATACGTCATTCTCAATACAAGCTTCCTGACATCACTGATATGTGTTAGGATTATGTCAGGACTATTTCCAAAGAAAGGAGGTTTAAATACCTTATTCTTTTAATCTTACTTTTCTTTCTTATTTTTTCTCCTTGAGTTTTTAGAATTTTCTTTGCATTTGTTTTGGTTGGACAAGTTATGCCCTTCTTGATTATTTTTATTAGAGTTTTAGGTTCATCAAATAAGATATTCCCTAAAATATTCCCTCCATAGAATGTAGGCAAACCACTTAATAAATGGTGTATCCTAACCTTCTACTCTTTTATATAACTAAATTACCTTAGTGACTACAAAATATTTTGCCCATATTCTTCCATCGTCATATATGTCAACTAAGTTCAAAAAAATATTTCATATTCTTTTCATAGTAGTGATTTTGAAGATACTTCTATTGGAAATACTTCATAAGGTATGTCCAAGAAATCCTATTTTCATTTATATGTTTAACTTATTTTTTCTCATCCCATAAAATGGAAGATTTTCCTTCCATATTGTATATAAATTCTATATTATGTATTTTAAAATAGTCAATTATGCCTAGTAACCAAGATTAAAAATTATCTCTCATTTGTTTTCACCATCAAAATTTGGTGGCTTAATCCTCCTAACCTCACCTTGAAAATAGTTTGTTCATGTACTATTATTTTATGTTTAACTCATGATACATCAAGACTACTATTGTATTTCTCAATTGTAGAAAACTAGTCAAATGAATGATACTTTAAACCTTGGGTGCCCCTAATGCCCATTTTTATAAACCGAATAACCAAAAAAATATACAAAATATAAAATTAAATAATGCCACACTTTAATGAGATGAGTCTATAGATGAATAAAGATACATTTCAAGGGGGAAACCTCTTCTTACCTTATATCCAAATGCAAAATACACAAGATGATTATTCCAATAACCTCCTTGATGTAATATATAAGATATCAAGAGGGTTAGTACTTAACCATAATTTAAGAGTTAGGACTATAATAAAATATGAAAATAGGATGCTAAATCATGAGAGGTAATAATGTTGAAGAGTTTCGAAAATGGGAAGAGATATTACATATAAATGAAGAAGCAAATAAAATAAAATATATTTAGGAATTCTCCATGGGAATAAACAACTAGTATTTCCTCTCAAAAATTCAACTTCAATATTTTTAAAAAGCATACTAGAAGAATCAAAATTTTGGAAAACATGTATATGTACAACAAGAAAATTTTAACACCGCCCCTTACTGCTGCAACACATAAAAAAATAAAATTTTAACCTCCCACACACACATAATGTTACCACAAAATCTAGCAAGCCCTAAGGAGGGAAATTTTATAGGAAAAAGAGATAAACTAAGTGATGAAAATAGGAAAATGGCCCAGTGTCACCACAAAAAGTGGTGAGCCCTAGTATAGCCCCAAGAATGGTGCAATTCCTAGAGGTTTCCTTACTTTATTGTATCAACCTAGGGTTTGTAAAAACTTGGAGGTGACAGTGCTATATACACAATAGATGCATTCTACCCATTTCATCCTCTTCTGAGCTTTATGAAAGGGTGTTACTTCTAGGGTTACTGGATGAAGTCTATCACACTTCTGAAATTAGGCCTAGGGATATAAATTATTCAAAGCCATGGTGACCAATAAGTACAAAACTACACTATAGCAAGAAAGTACATCTAACTATTCTACAATGAAAGAAATCTACTCCTTAAAATATGATAAGAAATGAAAGAAACCTAGGTATCTTACATTAAGTAAATTGCTGAAATGAAATGGCATAAAGGAAACTAATATAATCACACTTTGCCGGGCCAAATGGCTAAAAACACTCTACTTACTCTTTTATCTATATATCATGTTTTTAATAATGCAACTACTCATGACCTAATTGTGCTTGTAATTGTGATGTTTTGTAGTTAGGAGAAGAAAGTGCTAAGGTGGCTTATGGAAGACTTGAATGCATAGGGGCAAGGTTGAAGGTGTATGAGTGGTTTTTGCAAGTCTATAGGATGTGGATGGTGGTTTATGGGGTTAACGAACGACCCACTAGTGCTATTTCAGATGTTTCTATAGGTTTCCTGTAGTGCTACAGGAAAGTCCTAAATTGCTAGAGGAAATAGTCTGAGGGCAATCTGAGGCCAAAAATTAGTGGAAAAAGGGTAGGGAAGGTGGAGTGAAGGTGGGTTAGGATGAGTGGAAGGTGGCCAAGCTCAGAACCTCCTAGGAGGACTATCTTGCACCCCTAGGGTTTGCTCACGGTGTAGGGATGAGAAATCTGAAAACAAGGTTGATGGTGATTTTAATGAACAAAGGTCTGATGAAGGGTGAGAGATGAAGATGAAGGTGCTGGTGAAGCTATATTTGGCTATGCTACCTATAACTGCAATAATATTACTTATTCATGTAATAAAAATAAAAAAATTCATGACAAAGACAATGGAAAAGATGAGTTGAATTTGTAAATAAAATCTATTCTAATAGACAAACATAGATCTAATACAACATTCTAAGAATATCCATGGATTCACAACAACTAATATTATTTATTCCAAGACATTATACGCTAAAAAGCACTTTTGGTCTATGGGGAAGGTCTACCCTCCTCAAGCTTCAATGACAGAGATGAGAAGGGGAGGCTTGACTCACAACTTTCTGAAGTTATAGCATATTCTACCCACATGTAAGCAAGCTAAATCTAAAGAAAAATACAAACAGAAAAAAAAAAAAACAGTAAATTAAAATACAAGCAATCTAGCTAAATACTCATAAGCAAAACTAGCTAAATTACATGAAATTAAATAATGATTACAAAATATAAACTGAGGCACATGGATTAGGCCCTAACCCATAAGCCTATCTCTTTGAAACTATATAAGTAAAGCATAATTTGAATACTCATTTCATTTCAAAATATAGTCTCATTACATAAATATCAAAGTCTTGAAAACTGATTACAAGAGCAAAGAGCCTAATGGATTTCTCCAAGGTTATAATCCTAATGAGTTCTTTCTTAGCCCTATTTAACCTAAAGGGTAGCTACCAACAACTCCCTGAAAAGTAGGTGATGAGTCCATTTGACTGCAAGTGATGTATGGCTTTAGTACACTTGATCTTGAGTTTTCTTGGTTGCCTTCGATTTCAAGCTATTGGAGGGAATCTTGAGGATCCCTTGGCTATATTTGGGAGTTAAGGATGGTGGAAAATCCCTAGAATCTCTTCTTGATGTCTAATTTGAGTCTTCATGACAAAATATTCACAAAAATTCAATATTTTCATGATTTTCCTACATTTAACTCATGTTAGGTACTCGAAGTATGATAAAACTCAATCACCATCTACACTAGCATCATAAGACCATAATATAATTAAAATGCATGAAAAATAGACTTAATAAGGAAAAAAGGTGACCATTAACTCCTCCAAATGTACCTAATGATGTATCTCATCACCGCTCACCTACTAAATGGTTTTTCATCCTCTAAGCAACTAGTCCTCCTTCTGCATTTCTTTTAAGGTTTTGATGGACCCTCTAAATTCACAAGGAAGAAGTGTTGGAGTGCCTTCAAGAGGGTAAAAACCATCATTATTTTTTTCTTCCTCCCATTCTCTGCTTTTTTCATCTTGGTCCTTTCCATCACTTAGCCCCAACAACAAGGGTGGCTTGGGCTTCAAGCCAAGCCACTGAATATTTTTGGCATGCATTACCCTCTTGTACAATGGTGCTCTCTCCAAGTCACCCCTCAATATTTCTAGTGTGTGGTACTCCATGTTTCGAAGCCTGTGAGGGAGGTTGTTCCATCTTCTTTGGCTACCCATTATTCACTCATCTTCCAACAACCTAGAAACATCAACAAAGTGATCCATTTCTTGAGATTGTGTATGGAGGTATCTTTCAGCAAGCTCGAGATTCTTTTCAATATTCATATGGTTATTGATGACTCCTCTAGGGATGAATAGTTATGCCCCTAAGGTTTCTCTATTTTCTCTTCTCATAAACCATCTCATCTCTTCTTCTCTTGTCTCGTCATTAACCATCCATGATACCAAATCCATTAATTGCATATCCCCCATCCTAGGATTGGGGTCCCAAATATTTAAATCTGTCAACACAAGGTTATGCATGTAAAACTCTACCATTTTTTCCTTGTCTACCATTCCTGCTTGATTGCAGAAATCAATGAATTGTCTATAGTTTTGGAAAGGTAAGGATCCATGGGAGGCTAATGTTTTAATTTGAAATAGGAACCACTACTCCTTGAGGTAAACTGCATATGAATCTGAAGGATATCTGTGTTGACTGGCCTCCATGCACAAATATTCCATAATGGCCACTCGTTTACCCTATTGCTGAAGCTTCTCTTGTAGTGCTACATTCTTTTTCTGTGCCTTCTGAAGCTACTCCTTCAAAAATGACTCTTTGAGCCTCACATCAGATAAATCCTTCCCCAAATCAGCTACTTTGCCTTCCATGACTCCTATGTCATACACTCCTTTAGATGTGGAAAGCTTCATGCAATGACAATTGTGTGTCCTCTCTTCCTCCAACCAATAAAACAAAGGAATTGTGAAATTTTGAGGAATTAATCTATCCCCCTCAATGTGTGTGTAGTAATAGCTAAGATTGGGTTGAGGGATAGGGTTTGCACTATTGAAACATCTTGAGGATTTTTTTTGGTAAGGTGGCATGTTCTTTATCATATTTTCCTCCCACTTTTTCATCATGTTTTTCCTCTTGTGTCTTCCCTCAACTTCCTTGACCTATTTCCCATATGTGGTTGTATTTTCCTCTTCAACCAAGGCATTTTTCTCTAAATCTATGCTTGCAAGAGTTTCCTATAGAAAAAATAGAGTTTCCTGTAGGAAACCTTTTTATTATTATTGAAGACCCTATTTTCCTTTGTTTTCACTCTTTTCACTCCTTAGAGGGTTTGTGGTGGTTGCATGTGGTGTATTGGATGCCAATATAGCTGAATGTATTCTGATATATGTTGTAGGGGTCCTTATGGGTGGAGTGACCTCTTGCACCCTTCCTTCCTCTAATCTGATTTCTTCCTCCTCCTCTCTCGATTCTTCAATGGTGATAGGGATCTTGGTGGGATTATGTGGTTTTCCCTATCTCACCCATTAACTCTTCCTAGTTTTGAAGTACATCAGTATCTACCTCTTTCTTTATGTCTTGACAGGTGTGCTCAAAACAGTTAGGGTGGAAACTACCTCTTGATCTGTGATGCATGGTGACATGCTGGTGTCTTGAGGGGAGCTTTCACTGCCTAAGATACGGTCCACACCTTCCTTTTCCCCAGTCCTTTCTTTCTCCTTTCCCTCATATTTTTATTACTCTCTCTATGTTGTCTCTATGTTTTCGGCCTCAATTTCCATCTATTTTTTTTCTACTTTGATTCTTGCCTCCTCTTCCTCTTCTTCTACCTCCTCTTAGCCTCTTCTTCTTATTCTTCTTATCTTTCTCTAAGGCTAGAAGTAGAGGTTTTCCTTGTTTGGGTAGCTATAAAGGCTTCCCTATCCATGTATATGAAAGAAGACCATGATACAGGTCGGTTCAACCTTCTCAAAGCATCATTTACAATTAGTTTTATTAGGCCATGATGGGCCAAGTGTTGATATTTTCTTTGCCTCACTTTATGGCTCATGTCAGTGATGGATTTTAGGATGAAGTTAGGGAAACTTAATATTTTTTCAAGTGGGAGCTCTCCTTGAAACCTTATTTCATTTAAAAATCTGAAATGACACCCATAGACCACACTAAGTCTACCTTCACAAGATATAAGCTTAATGATGTGGAAGGATACTTCATCCTAGGGGTATGGAAGGGCTTCTCTCCTCACTCAATTTTTATCTTCAATGTACTCCACTCCTGGTAGAAAGAAATTATTTTTGGCTGTAGGGCTAGGCATTCTTTCCTTAACCCATTTGACTCCTAGGGGCAAGGTTGTAACTCTGCATATGAGTTTAGGAGATAATGTGATGGCTAGGCCTCTAATCACAGTTGTGGCTCTCTCTTCTAAATGTGACTGTAGAGCCACTCCAAATTCTTTAGCTATCTCATCATTGTAACCTTTCAATAGCTAAAACAACCATAGATATTGGTGATTTTGGAAGGTTTCCATAACCTGAGGGTGTTTCCTAATTCTCTTAATGTCAATATGCTCTCTTCATTTAAATCCCCCTCCCATTTTAACGTTGTGAGATGAATGTGATGATAGTTTTGAGAGTTATGTTTTGGTTATGGAGATATTGAAACAAAATGAAAGAAAATTTATTTTACCCTTTAGTTGTCAAATTTACTTTTGCTGAGTGTAAATTGTATGGAGAAATTTCAGTGTTCAAGGATGACAATCCACTTTCCTTGGTCCTTTGCTATTTTGATTTGATAGATGGAATATTTGGTGTTAGTATGAATCCTTTGTCGAAGTGTACAAAAAGTTACTGTTGTCATAAACTAATAGCCCTAACAACAAAGTGAACAATATCTTGAATCGAGGTTAGTTAGACATAAAAGAGCTTCAAGATGAGGATCTGCATGAAAGAACAATGCATGTAAAAACAAGGGTTTGCTCCATATACCAATAGACAAGACAAGAAAAAATTTTGAAAGAATTTTTGTATTAATTGGGCACCTGGGAGGAAAACAAGAAGGCGTATCCAATTCTCCTCAGTGGGATGGGTTCTTGGAAGTCCTCAGCACTTCAGATCTAAGGTTTCTCTCTCTTGTTGGTGTAGAAAACCCAATGCAAAGAATAGATCTCAATGGGAGCTCACACAGCAAATGATGGAAAAATGTGACCAAGTGTATAGATCCAGAGTGATCTAATAGGCAACAAAAGGTGAAGAATGGTAGGAAAAACCCTCCTATTTATAACAAAATATTGGGTTATTCTAGATCTTGGTGCATGATTAAAATAATGTTAACCAAATCTAGATCCACCTTTTATGGAATATTTTATTATATTTGTTGGAGGGAAAAAGTATTTGACTTGGGTCAAATCCCTTTATTTGTCAAAAATAAATAAATAAATGATTTATTTATCTTTTAAAGGAAGTGGTTGGAAGATAATCAAATAAATAATGATTTATTTAATTATTTGTGGGTGATTTGGTCATATTTAACAAGGAATATTATCTAAATAAGATTTAAATAATTATTCCTAGAAAATAATAAGATAAATAAAGGTTTATCTCATTAATTTCTTTATTTTTGGGTTAAACATGACTGGGAATAATAATTAAATTATGTTTTAATTAATTATTCCATGAGGAAAATCAAACAAATATAGGTTTGTTTAATATTTCCTTTTGGGGTTTCCTGTTTTAACATAGTGAAAGCAATTTTACTTAGGGTAAAATTGGTCTTACATGGTGTACTTGGGTCCATCTAATGATAATAGGTGAGATGACCAAAAAATGGTGTAACAGATTTCCCCCCAGCGTGCGAGTGTCAGGAGCAAATCGTATGACCGAAGTACGTTGTAAGAACACAATCACTAGACAACAAAAGGGGTGTCAGAGAGAGAAATGTGAGGTAGATAGTGTGCTGAAGGACTAGACCCTGAGGAGACGAGACTCGTAGGTGCAACAAGTCTCTTGTTATGAGAGGGTACCTGTGCTGAAGGCGGCGGGGGAGGCATACCTATGCCCGCCGAGACAAAGTACAAAGAATAGTGTGTCCAGTAAACAAGGGACCGAACCATAAAGTACAGCTGGCATAATCATGAGCCAGATAAAAATACAATGAGGAATCCCATATACATGTTGTGCCTGGGATAACAGCCAGGACTTGTACAATAATATCTGAGTACATGAGATACAAATACAACCCAAATGCCCCCCGTAAATGGGGAAGGGCTCACAAAATCTGACTGATACATGCAAATCAAAGAGGCGCTGCAAGTGGCTAAGGCCAACATCATCAAATATCTGGAGCTGCATCGAAGGCTGCAAGGAGGAGGTCATCCGGGCATGTGGGGGGCTACCTGCAGGGCCACCCCCTCATGAGGGTTGAGACATCTCACACACACCGGGGAATCACTGTAAGCTGGCTGGCTGGATCACTAACCCATCAAGTATACGAATCTCGATCATCTTTGAAAGAGAAGAGGCTGGAGAAACAATCAAGTCAAAGGCCCTAACAGGTCCCTTTGCACGATCAGAGAGCACACTCTCTTAGAGTGGAAGCTGGAACCAAGGTACATCGCCCTCTAGACCTGGCTTCTGGAATGAAAGTGCTGATGTCGATAGAAGGAGGTCCGCCATAGTTGAGGGAGTGAGATGTCCCCAACTAAGGCACAAGAGAAAACAATAGAGCGACGGACAGACTGACACTAATGATGAGAGTGAAATGGAAAGGACTGAGTAGCGAATGGACGACTTCCCTTGTTAGCGCATAAAGGGCATGGATGACATGGCAGCGACTGACACAATATCATATGGGACAGGGGATAGTGGGACTGAAGTTCATAATGTGCGACACAAGAGAGAGACCAAGCAATGAAGGATGGAGGGCTATAGTGGGGTACAAAGGGACGTGGTATAGACTCCATGGAGGGAATGATGACTCATCTTGGATGCTCTAAACAAGGGCGACTCGATGGTGCTGCCACACAGTAAAGGCCCCAATGGGGGACCGTGGGAACATGAGTACATGATGGGAACTCATGAAGAAAATCGACACGAACAAAGACAAGTAAGGGTGCAAGATGGTGCCCCAAGTACAAGTGTCGTAAGTGAGGAAATTCGATTTTAAGGAGAGGTGAAGTGACCCTTCTTGGACAAAATGTGTCCTGGTTAAGTATCAGATCAAAAAAAACTAATAGATACCCATTTTAGGGCTCAGTGAGAGCTTTCCAACGGTGCAGATGGTTCGTCAAACGGGGCTACGGTGTGGTCGCAGCAGTAGAAAGAAGAAACAGGGGTTCTCTTTTAATAAGGCAGTTTTCCCTCCAAAATCACTCATTTGCTATTGTTGCTGTGGTGAATGTGGAGAGGAGAGAAGGCCCTAAATCTTGCGGTGAACGTAGCGGACAAACTGACCATTGGAATCGAGATCCGTCAGTTGCAGGTAAGAGGCCTAAACTTTCTCTTGCATTTTGATGGATTATATTTTCAGTTTAGGGCCCAGAAATCCAGAAACAGCCCCTCCTTCATCTCTACGGTCGGGTCGCACTTTTTGGGCAAAAAAGTGTGACCTAGGAAGTAGGTTTCAGGCAAAAAAGTGTGACCTGTCCCAGAAATGGGCAAAAAACTGCGACCTGGGAGATGAGGGGGTTTTGGTGTTGTTTTATGGCTAGAAGTTGGGTTTTGGTGTTTGGTTATGGTTTTCCCGATCTATACGCTGACAAAAAGGATGTGTTTGTGCAGGTATGGCAGATTTACGGGTCAACTGGAGAGAGAGAGATCTGGGGACACTACGGGCAGATATCCAGGCAGATCAGGGTGTCCGCCATGTATTGGCCAGATTTGGGGTTCTCAAGTTTTTGGAGAACCCTTTGATGAGAGCAGGGGAACCATTATTGGCCCGGATTATCAGTTACTGGGATCCAGATCAGGAGGTCTTTGTAGTGCAGGGGCACAGGATCGAACTGACGGTCCAGGACGTGTATTTCCTGACTGGCCTCCCCCCACTGGGGATGGTGGGAAACACATAGCCAGTATTGCCGCGGGGGCGGCATATCATGGAGTTCGTGGAGTTTCATTGTTGACTGGGTCTCCAAGTCAAGGGGACTTGAATACCGATCGGGGATCTAGAGAGGCTAGAAACCCGTGCAGTGGCCACAGCTGTGCTGCGTATCCTGGGCAACCAGGCGCTCCATCACATCACTGGGGGGCAGATGATGCTAGTGGAAAGTGTGCTGGGTGGGACATACTATGGGTGGGCCCAAATGATGTTGGTGTCGCTAAAGCGACAGTTGTCACTATGCAGGCGGCAGGTGAACCATGATTGCTCATATGGGACTTTGTTGTGTGCCTTCTTCTTTGAGAAGATCCCGACCTTGAGGCCTCGTGTACAGCTTCCAGATGGGGGCCCGAGAGAGCCCAGGATGCGCCGTTGGGGACGGCTACTGTCCAGAGGAGGAGGAGGGGCAGTCGGGCGAGTGTTTCGACCTGAGTTTTTTGCCCATTGGGATCAGATGCCATTGTACATAGACGACTATCCATATAGTGGGATGAGCTACTGTGGAGATCCGGACCTGCCACTTCTGCCTGGTCGAGTCTGGGGGCCCGATGGTAAGTGGCAGATTGCTATTCCTGTGTGGGCATGTTAATGTTTTTTGAATAGTAATTTACGGTACTGATTCATGTACTTTTGGTATGTAGATATAGCACCGGTAAAACTGGCCGGATATATGGGACGACCGGCAGCATCTGGAGCTACAGGTCCGAGTGGGTCGAGAGCGGCACATAATGAGGACGTAGCCGCCCTGCTGGAGGACATCCGCCGTAGATGCGAAAGGTTGTTGACCGGAGTATCAGAGCGCGGGTGGCAGGACTTAGACGACCAGTTCATAGAGCCATGTGTTGGTCTACCCTCGGAGTGGCGAGGTGTCATGCGGCGCATGGCGATGGCCGGTCAGGCTATGCACGATCTACATGCTGCAGGGGCAGAGCCATTGGCCCGGGATCCTCCAGATAGTGATTAGGGGTGGGGCATGTGGTGCCCCCTATGATGTATGTAGGGGCAGGTGATGCCCCCAGTTTTGGGTTTTTTGTAACATGCTATGGGCATGTCATATGTATCAGAGTAGATGGACTCTAAACACATGTTTTACGACACATATTATGGATATGCATCATTTTTTGATGGTTATGAATGTTATTGTCTTGTATGAAATGTGTGTGATAAATGCCAATCTAGAACATGGTTTGTAATACTATCTACATAGTGATTCTGTTCTCGAGGTACATGGTTGAAAGTTATGGTTTCAAATGCACGTATCAAGATTTTCACTCGTAAATAGCGTCTAAACGGCACAGGGTTATGCACACGATAAACACCATTTAGTTGCATTACAAGAAGTAGGGAATCCAAACGAACGTGCAGATGGAGGATGCGATGAAAGAGGGCATCGGCTAAGAGACCACGCACTGCATCATATTCAGCCTGATTGTTGGTGGCAGAACCAATGCATACCCGTTAGAAAGAACAAGGGCATGCAAGGGGGTGAAGATGGCCCAACCTGCTGAGGCTAGATTCCTGGAGTAACGACTTGCACCATCGGCGTAACCGATAAAGGGTGTGGACGGGGGGTCCTGCGGAATGGTGTGACAAGACAACAAATGAGGGGAGGAGAGGCAATGACGGCAGCGTGAGTGCACAGAAGTCATCGGGCGGCAACCACAGGAGGGAGTGCAAGGAGCAGGATGACCATGACTCATATAGGGTGGTATATGAGGGCTATCGGAAGTATGGTGAGGACTCGGGCTGCGGAGGTCAACAGAGACACGGGTGGAGTGATCTCGTGTATGGGTAGGAAAGGGGTGGTCAAGGGACACAACAGGGGAGGATGCAGAGGGGCTAGGCTCCAAGTGTCTCGCAGAGGAGGATAGGTAAAGAATGGTTACAGTAGACTCCGTCATTTGAACATCAGGGGGGGGAATGTCGATGGGAGCGAGGGGATCCTCAGGCTGACCTGAAGCGTACTGCGCGAGGATAGGAGAGGCGGATTGATTTTGTTCAACCTCATACTCTCGAATTACCTCTAAAGAGGCACGGTAATGCGTCAGGTGAGGACAATGGTGGGAGTAATGGCCATGAACGCTGCACAAAGCACAGAGCTTGTTGGTGCGGAGAGTCTTGGGGTTCTTGGTTACGGACGGAGAAGGAAGGGGGGCTTCAGGGACCATAGACTCGGGGAACGCGACTTTAACCATGGGCTGAATATGGGGAAACTCGGGACAAGCATGGGTGGGATGACCGGTGACATCACATAAAGCGCAAGGCTTCGCGAGCGGCGGAGGGGCCGGGTCAGTCGTGGTAGTCTTGTCTTTGGGTGCCCCCTTGCGGGCTTTTCCTTTCTTCCCGAGTGCCGTTACAACAGGAGAAGGGTCCTGTGGAGGTGCTGGGGGCACAGAGGCAACGGAGGAAGCTAGGGGGACCGGTTGAACCGGTGTCAAAGCCATATAGGGCTTGGGATGACTAGGAGGGGTGGCGGCTGGGGGATCAAGGTAACAGACCGGTGTGCCCAAGGTCAAGTTAGGGAGAGAGAGGGTGGCCATGACGGGGACAGAATATACTCCGGGAGGGGGAGCTAGGAAAGGGATCTGCCCAGCAGGGTAATGACCAGGAGGGACGTCTTCGAGATGGTTAAGGCCAGGAGGAACCGATCCAGGAGGATAAAGGGGTTCAGGGATACCAGCTATAGGGGTAGGGCCAGAAGGAGGAGGTCCGGCTGGCTGAGATGAATGGCTAGGAGCGGGTTGCGGAGGGCGAGGAGGAGGTTGCTGACTAGCCGAGGCAGGCCGCTTACGGGCAGCCTGGGACGATTGCATCATGCAAACATTCGATGAGCTGGGATCGGTGACAGGAGGAGGGGGAAGGTTAGGGAAAGTTCCAAGCAGGGAGGAATCTTTGTAAACGCCGGGGGAGACACTGGTCAAGGAATCAACGGTTTTCTTGTTGGCTACAGAAGAGATGGTCGTCTCAGGGGAGGTCTGAGATTTTGGCTCATGATATGTCAACTGGTCAATGGTGACTATCTTTCCATTATGGGGGAAAGACATCTTGCAAAAGACCGCGGATGGGACATCAGACATAGCATAGGTGTAGCTTCGCCCCAATAGAATGTTGTAATCTAGCGGGGCGTCGATGACTTCGACGTCAACGCAAACAGTCTTACCGGCGAGGGTGATAGGACAATTACGAAACATGCCAATGGGCTGGGAGGCATGACCGTCCCACGCTCGAAGGGTGATCGTGGAAGGGGCCAGTTCAGGGGATCCGAGTTGCTTCCAAACCGAAGCGGACATCACGCAGGTGGATGCCCCCTCAACAATGATACACCGGGACATGTTGGCGTTCCGGATTTTGACTGGGATTTGGAAGGCGACGGAAGGAGGGAGAGGAGGATGGTCCGATTGAGTGGTGTCGAAAACAATCATTTGGTCATCAGCAGGATCTACAGCGCCCACGGCAGATAGTAGAGCCTTCTTTTGGGAAGGGCACGACTGGAGGAGTTCCAGTGTGGAAATGGCAGCAGGAGATTGCGCCAAATCATCTACTATGCTATACGAATGAGCAGCTCGACCGGAAGCAGCGTTTCGACATAATGGTCCCTTAGGAATCTTGGTATGAACCTCAACTTTGGGTTGAGGGATATGTAAGGGGCCACTGGGTGTCGAAAGAGGCTCTGTAGAACCTGAAGAAGAAGGCTCGGGGGCAGACTGAGCAGGAGGCTTGGGGTACTGGCGAGACCGAGTTTGAAGGTGAAGATCGACGGACGGGTTAGGATCGGAGTGCATCATAAGGATCTGGTAATCAGAGGAACCAGAAAGGGAAGGGGGGGTGGCTACCTGGCTGTCGAGCGGTTGGGTAGCCACGAATCCTTGCTGAGGGAAAGGATCGGTAAACACAGCTGGCTGGGTAGTGGCCACATTAGGAGGAGCATGAGGGGAGGCGTGTTGTCCGCGCAATGTGGCTTGAGACTCCCACATCTACTGCATCTGGGGTAATAGGGGACAATCGTGGGTGTAATGACCATAAACACCGCAACACGAACAAGGCTTGCTTGTCTTGAAGCGGCTGTCGACTTGGTACGAGTGCCACACTGTTTTTGGTTGGCGGTGTTGGGTTCCACACGGGATTGGGTCCACGGGTACGGGGGGGCGGTTGGTTTGGATTGCCTCTCCGCCTTCTTTGAGAAGAAGGGGATTAGTGGGTACCCTGCGTACAGAAATACACTTACTGGAGAGTTGTGAATGTTAGTCTTCAGGTTTTATGAGGCAAGAAGGGAGGAAGGCGCATATGCTAGAAGGGCGGGTGCACCGGGCTACGGATGAGGTAATGGGTAAGGTTGGGCAACATTGAGGTAGTCAGGAGGTTGGGGCAAGGAGGTTATACATATCACGGATGCATGCTAGAGAGGGGGGATTGGGTCTTCCAGGTGGCCCCTCCACGAGGGAGACCATAGCCCATAGGAGGTTGGCCCGTCACGGATAGGAAGAAGGAACCAATGATACGTCGGCGGAATGAGATGCCCGGGGCGTTAGCGCCACGGGCCTGGGGAGGTCAGGAAGAACGGTATAAACATAGCCAGATTGAGCGTAGATCAGGTCATATTTCAAGGCTATTTGGAGGGCGGCTTCTTTGGTTTGAGGAAAATGGGAGGCGACATCCTTGCCGATGGGAGCCGGAAGGGTGCGAAGGAACCAGTCCATATAAACCCGATCTTCGAAGGGAGGGGCTCGACATAAGCTCTGTCTTCTTCGCCATTCCTGAACATGGGCGGAAAGGCGGGTTGAAGAGGATTTCTTAAAGGAAGTCAAGAGCTCCGTGCCAGTGTCGTATCGGAGAGGGAGCTGGAAATAGGACAAAAAGGCTTGGGCAAGGGTCGCAAAGGTGGTATGGGAAGAGGTGTCTTGTTCAACATACCATTTAGAAGCTTCGCCGGTAAGCGTGTGTTGGAACAAACGAAGATGGATGGATTCATCGGTAATGGAATTGGAGGAACACCACATGTGGAAAGATCGGACATGATTGGTTGGATCTTCTCCAGCTTGGCCTTCGAATTTAGGGATGTTGGAAGGGAGCTTGGTTGGCATGGCAGGCCAACCAACATCGTGGCGGATAGGGTCGTTGATCAACTGATTGAAATCGGGGAGGCTGAGGCCTGCAATGTATGGCAGCAAGGGGGTGGCCGGGGTCGTTCCTGTGGCGGTTCCGCTAGTAGTCGGGCCGGCATTAGGGCCGGGAGAACCGCTAGCGTTAGGCCCTGGACCAGACATGGTGGTAGGGGGAGAACCAGGAGGAGAAGGGGAACTCGATGAATCAGGAGAGGAGTCGGAGTGCGGACTCGGAGGAGGACTGGCTCGACGACGGCGGGTCGGAGCAGGTCGATCGACCGTAAACTGAGGGTGAAGGCCAAGAAGTCTCCGGGAAAGGTGCCTTGGGGGTGCAATGATGACAGGAAGAAGGAAACCGACAGGGGCAGAAAGGGACAGAATCAATTAAGGTCAAGGGCAGAAAAGGTGCAGTGACAATTGATTTTAGAGTCTTTGCCAGGCGGTGTTAACCAGGCGCTTCTTCGCTTAGGGTCAGTGTGTGGTGTGCGTTAATTTTAATTTTTAAACCCTTTCCGTTTTGAGAGAAAGAAAAAAGTGTGCTGTGTAACTGAAAATAAACCTACAGAGAACAGTATATATTGCTGAAATAACAGAAAAATAACAGCTACTTGTGCATCTATCTAACCCAAGAAGGCGGGTCTCTCAAAACTAATCTGAAAAGAAAGGGAAAAATCTAGGCAAAACACACGGAAAAGAGGCCAATAGATCTAAGGTCAAAAGGGACAGGGATCTAAAGGATAAAGCTGCTGAAAAGAGGTGTAGATCACAGCCAAAAGACAGAGGCAAGGTGACTGGAAAAAGGAAGGAAATCAGCAAAATACGGAGGGGGCAAGGTGGAGGCCCTAAAAGCAGATCCAAACAAATCTTCAGTAGGTGATTTGAGAGGTAGAAGAGCTAATTTCAATGGATCTGAAAGGGAGGTAACAGATCTGGAAAAGAGGAGACTGAAGCTCTGAAAAACAGACGGCTGAAACAGCTAAAACTCTTCCACAAAAAGTGGAGGGTACTAAAGCCCTAGGGGGCTAGGTTCCCACTTAGATGAGTAAAAACAGATCAGAACTTGGTCAAAGAGGGCTGAGATAGAGGCTGAAAGACCCTGACAGAAGCTGCAGCAGAACCCAGAAAAATTGCAGAAAAATCACTGAAAAACTGGCAGGTCGCAGTTTCTGACCTGTTTCAGTGCAGGTCGCAGAAAAGGGGCAGAAAAGTGCGACCTGGAGGTCCAGGTCGCAGTTTATGGGCCAAAAGGTGTGACCCCCCATTTCGGTTGTCTCGACGGCAGATTTTCAGAAAAGTTGCCATCTCAGTTGCGGCTGGTGTCGCTTACCTGCGCAATAGGGCCAGAAACACACGGAAGTTAGAAATTTTAATGTTTTAGGGTTTTATGTGAGAAAAACAACATAAAAATAGGAAAAATAAACAGCTAAAAAGAAACCCTAGGGTCTGAAGTAGCTGGATATGCAGGAATATGAAAAACGACAACGGTCGTAATTTAAAACCCGTGTGGAGTCGCCATTTGTTAGTATGAATCCTTTGTCGAAGTGTACGAAAAAGGACCACTTTAGCTACGCATAACTAATAGCCCTAACAACAAAAGTGGCTGCCAATATCTTCAAATCTGCGGTTAGTTAGACATAAAAGAGCTGCAAAAACCAGATCTATGCATGGAAAGACATTAAGCAGAAAAAATAAGGGTTTGCTCCATATACCAATAGACAAGACAAGAACAATTTTTGAAAGAATTTTTATATTAATAGGGCACCTGGGAGGAAAACAAGAAGGTGTATCCAATTCTCCTCAGTGGGATGGGTTCTTGGAAGTCCTCAGCACTTCAGATCTAAGATTTCTCTCTCTTGTTGGTGTAGAAAACCCACACAAAGAATGGAACTCAAAGGGAGCTCACACAGCAAATGGCAGAAAATGGTGACCAAGTGTATAGATCCAGAGTGATCTAATAGGCAACAAAGGTGAAGAATGGTAGGAAAAACCCTCCTATTTATAACAAAATATTGAGTCATTCTAGATCTTGGTGCATGGGTTAACCAGATCTAGATCCACTTTTTATGGAATATTTTATTATATTTGTTGGAGGGAAAAGGTATTTGACTTGGGTCAAATCCCTTGATTTGTCAAAAATAAATAGATAAATGATTTATTTATCTTTTTAAGGAAGCGGTTAGAAGATAATCAAATAAATAATGATTTATTTAATTATTTAAGGAAGTGGTTGAAAGATAATTAAATAAATAACGATTTATTTAATTATTTGTGGGTGATTTGGTCATATTTAACAAGGAATATTATCTAAATAAGGTTTAAATAATTATTCCTAGAAAATAATAAGATAAATAAAGGTTTACCTAATTAATTTCTTTGATTTTGGGTTAAACATGACTGGGAATAATAATTAAATTATGATTTAATTAATTATTCCATGAGGAAAATCAAACAAATATAGGTTTGTTTAATATTTCCTTTTGGGGTTTCCTGTTTTAACATAGTGAAAGCAATTTTACTTAGGGTAAAACTGGTCTTACATGGTGTACTTGGGTCCATCTAATGATAATAGGTTAGATGACCAAAAAATGGTGTAACACTAGGCTTGCTTGTTGCACACATAGAACAACCTCCTATAAAACGTGACACACTATCTACCATGCAAGGCCAATAGCAATACCTCTGTAGATGTGCCACTGCTTTTCTTACCCCAAAGTGTTGAACAATAAGAGATGAATGATCTTCTCTCATGACACTTAGCCTCTCTCCTTGTGGTATACACAATTTTCCCAAATGAAACATCAAATTGTTATGCATGTGACAATCATTTTCTTCAACTTGATTCCCTTCACTCAAACTAGCAAACACATCTTGAAAATCAACATCATGTGCATATTGTTCTATGTAACTCTCATGTACAATAGAATCATTTTTGAGTAAAGTAGATGCATTGCTAATCGGTCTTGAAAGCGTATCAACAAATTTATTTAAAATACCTTTCTTGTACCTTATAACAAAGTGAAACTGTTCAATAAATCCCATCCACCTGAAATGTCGTGATTGCTACAATTTTGTTTGCGACTGCAAGTACTGTAATGGTTGGTGATTGGTATGTATAATAGTCTATTTACCCATCAAGTAGTGTTTCCACTTCTTGACACTTTGTACCAATGCATACAGTTCTTTTTCATATGTAGGATAATTAGTTGCAACACCATTGAATGTTTCAGAATGAAAATCGATAGGCTTACCATGCTGCAAAAGAACTGCGCCCATGGCATAATCACTAGCATCAGTTTGTATCTTGAATGGCTGTCTCAAATTCGATAATGCAAAGAATAGAGATGAACTGATATTATTGTTTAAAGTTTCGAAAGCTTGCTATTGTTTGCCTCCCTATTGGAAGCATTTATTCACACTTTTCATTGCATGCAGAGGAGCTATGATGGCATAAAATTTAGCAATAAAATTTATCCAATACTGAGCTGCACCTAAGAAACTTCTTACCTCGGTTAGTGATTTGGGAGTGGGCCAATTCACAATGGCTTCCACTTTAGAGGGATCAATTCTCAACTCGCCTCCTCCTACAATGTGTCCCAAATAAACCAAAGAAGTCTTTCCAAACTCACACTTTGACATCTTAAGAAATAATTTCTCTTTCTTCAAAACATCAAGCACCCTATTCACATGCAATACATGTTCCTCTCTTCTTTTGCTGAAAATAAATATGTCATCTAAGTATATAATCAAAAAGTCATCAAGAAATGGATGCAAAACACTATCCATAACACGCATGAAAGTTACTGGCGCATTACAAAAACCAAATGGCATAACTAACCACTCAAAGAGTCCTTGTTTGGTTTTGAATGCATTTTTCCATACATCACTTTCTGCTATTCTTACTTGATGATATCCACTTCGTAAATATAAATTAGTGAAAATTTTTTATTCTTTCATCTCATCAAGCAAATCATCTATCCTTGGGAGTGGGGATCGATTCTTTACCATTATCTTGTTCAAATCTCTGAAGTCTACACACATGTGCCAAGTCCCATCTTTCTTTGGAATTAAGACTATGGGTGAACCGCATGGTGAAGTGCTTGGCCTTATGATTCCTTTGTCCAACATATCCTTGATTTGCCTCTTTATTTCAACATTATCCATTATTGACATGCATTACATACCGATGTTAGGAAGAGGACAATCTTGCTGCAACTGAATCTCATGTTGAATCTCCCTTTTTGGAGGCAATACTGTTGGCTCCTGAAACATCTCATGATGTGCATCAACTACATGATATAAATTTGATTTAAACTTAGGATCAAAATCCTGAAATGATTCATGATTATCATCAGGTTTAGGCTTAATCATTAGAAAAAAAATTTTCTTACTTGAATTTACCAGCCTCTTTACCTGTCCATCATTTACCATAGCAATGCTTGTCTTCTTGTGATGTGATCTAACAATGTACTCCTTTCCATATTTGAATAAATGGTATTTGTTCTCATGGATATGGAAGATCACTTTCTTGTCATACAAGTAAGGACTCCCCAACACAATACCTGTTATGTCAAGCGGAACCACATATAATTCAACTGTGTCAACAAAATGTGTAGTTATTGCAAACCACAATATACACTTCTTTGAAACATGTAAATTTGCATCCTTACAAATCCAACCAAGTGGATATGGTTTTGGATGTGGTACGGTCTCAAGATTAAGTTTCTTGAATAAGTCTTCAGAGATTAAGTTTTCTTGTGACCCACTGTCAAACAATGTGCCAATCTTAGTATGTTTAGATATGACCCTCACATGAAACAGTTCAATTCTTTCTTCTTCATTTGGAGCATGCATGTGACAGTTTGATGTACTAGTACTGGGTTTAGTTTCAATTTATTTCCCATTCATGTTCTTCAATCCCATTTCTGAAAATTTTAGATTCATCACCTGAATCCTCTCCTAAATCATGTTGAGTTGTAGTTGCAGTTTTCTATTTGCCTTTGTTGTTATAGTACTTGGGCTTCTTTTCAGGATGTAATTTCAAAAAATGATTTTCATCATGGCCTTCTTTTGAACAATATTTATAAACCAATTTTTATCCCTCTTTCTTAATAGATGCATTATTTTTTCTTTTAACTTTTTAGGTATTCTGTTTTTTTTTTACCCTTAAAATTATTATTCCTACCCTCTTCATAAACGTTCTTCCCTCTAGCTTCTAGATGTGTGGCTTGAACACATACTTCATCTACAATTTTGGGGTTAAGCATGAGGATAGTATGTTTTAGGTAGCTATGTAAGCCTCCTATTTACTTGAGAAAAGTATCTTGGCTCTCCAAATCTACCCCTAATAAGAGATCTCTTCTCCTAAATTCTTGGGTGTATTCTTGCACATTCTGTCCCTTCAATTGCCTAAAGTTTTTCAAGTTCATTATGGCTTTCTGCATATGAGATAATGGATAAAATTGTTGTTTTATTGCAGTAATGAAATCCGTCCATGATAGAATAATATTACCATGCTTCTTGATCTCCTCCTTTGTCTTGGCTTCCCACTAAACAAGTGCTGCACCTTCCATTCTCAATGAAGCTAATTAGATTATGGTATCATCATCTTGAAGGTTCTGGATTCTCAAATAGACCTCCAATTTCCTAATCCAATTATCAAGATTTTCTGCATTGACTTCACCATTAAACATTGGCAATTCAAACTTAACATCAAGTTTTAAAAAATGACTTTTACTAGTGTTCTTTGACTTGTGTGGCTGACATACTGAAGATGAATTAGAGGATGATGATGATGAGGGTGAGGATGGTGAATTTCCACTGCCTCCATTGCCCTTCTTTGACTTATCTTCATCATTATGACCTCCTGATGATCCCTATCCTTCCATGTAAAGTTTGGATCCTTCTCCTTTCAGTTTTTCATTCCTTTCTTGATAAAGGATTCTAACCATCTTAGTCATGTCAAGGAATTTTTTCTTGAACACTCTTTCTTCCTTTTTGGGATCAACTTATTCATGGTTTTCTTCTTCCTCTGGAGGCATGCTTAATGCTGATTCAGCTTCCTTAGGAGGTGAGCTAGGTGGTGGAGATTGTGGTAATCTTTCTCTCCTTCGTTGTGGCTCACTTTGAGACCCTCTTGCTTCCACCAATGTGCCTTCTCCTCTCTTGAGCTTGAGCCTAGTATGCATCCAACACTTGCAAACAGTTAAACAAATATTTGCACAAAACAACACCATATAATAAACTCTAGGTATGATACCAACTTGATCTGAAAGGACTGTATTATTTTTTTTGTGGTAAGTGTCTTTTCAGTTATAAAACATGTGCATACTTATCTCCATAGTTTTCTTAAGGATTGAGGATTTTAACCATGAAATATAGATGATTTTAGTGAATTAGAACCATGAAATAAGAGAAAATAACATTGAACAATAGTTTATAATAGAGAAATAAAACCGCACATAACATTTACACAGCAGGCATGATGAAGTAGTTCACCCCTCTTGGGCTACATCTGCTGATACAATGCCCAATGGCATGTCCATATTTCATTATGCTCAAAATTTTTCAAATACGTGTGTTTACAGACCTCTAATGGCTGTTTTCTCTGCACTAATGGCTCCATAAAGCTCCAATTAGTCTATATTGACTCTCCATTCACTAAGATTGGGAAAAAATTGACCCTCGAAGTCATTTGCCTAGTAACTCCTAGAAAAACTCCACTAATTTTAGTGAACTCCACTTAACTGGAGTTATTTTTGGCCAAAAAACAAAAATTTAGGGCACACTACTAATTTAACGCCAGTTGAAACCATAAAATTAAACGCTAAGGGTAGTGGGTGGCCACATGCCAACCCCCGAAACCCACAGTTACAATAAATGTTGGAGTAGAACTCCAGGCGTAAAATATGGTCAGTTGTTTTAAAATGGAGTTCAGAGTGCGTTAACATAACTGTCGGCACTAACTGTGGAGAGTGGTAGCATAAAATATGCTCTTGTGATAAGTTTTAAATATGAAATAGTTACAGGAAAATGCTGTTGGAGTTTAAGTTTGATGCTGTGGTTACAATGTAATGTGACCATGTTCAATGGACTGCCGGTGGGTTGGGACTGCCCCACATGCAAATGTGTTACACTTTAAATGTAACTTGTGGACATAGATAGTTAAGAAACATTGTAGCGGAGATGGTGGAGACTTGTGTGTGCAGGCAGGAGGTTGTGGGGTCGAACCCTGTGGACCTCTGCCTAAATTTTACACTAACCTCTTAGGGACACATGGTGGCCTCAGGGCTGGCCACGTGTCACCCTATAATTGGTCCACCCAATATAATGTACAACACATCAAACGAATGAAATCATGCCACTTGTCATCCTATGACTGGATTTGAGAAAATGAATATTATTTAGAATATTCCTTTTTGCTGACTGTGCATCCTTCATGCTGACTGGGCATCCCAGTCAACCTGTCGTAAAATTTAGCTGTTTGGGAAATCGATCAGAACACGATATCTCCCTCATACGACATTGATTTTCTAAACTATTCATGGTGCCAGAATCAGGAAGACGAGATATATGCAACCATCCTAGTTTCAACCCAATCATGTACTTTCAATTTTGACCAAATTTATGAACTCCTAACTAGCTGGTGGGGTCTTCATCCTTTCCTTGAGCTGCTCGACAGTGGCGGTCAATGGGGGTAGAACACAGATGCTCTACATGGCTGCGGTCTGCGCAATGTCAACCAGCTTCTGCGAAGTGGGGCCTTTAGTGGCAGCGGTGACACTTTATGGTTTCAGGGGCATCCCATCTCATCGTGAGGGCTTCTCGGTTCATTGGCATGTGTCGCAGGCCTGTGACAGTACGCATGGGAATCATTGTGCAATGTTGGCCACCATAGCCCAACCTACAATAATTTCTGCACAATAGCTTTACGCGGATAATGTCCTCCTACAACTCCTCCATGGACCTCGACCAAGATAGCTTGTCTCTCATGTTCGAGTACGTACCTTTTTAGCTTTGGGTTAGTAAAGAACCATGTGTCAAATTTGCGCATGTTGCTGTATGCCTGCAGGAAGCACCGAATTTTGCTAAACATCAAGAAAAGCATAGGCTGCATCCCATTTGGGATTCTATTGGGACATGTAGTATGTCATTAGGGATTGATGGTTGACCCAGCCAAGATTGCAATTATCATCAATTTGGAAGTTCCAACTACTGAAAAATATTTACGCTCCATCCTCGTCCACATGGGTTGCTATAGGAAGTTTATTCAGGGGTACACTTTGATCATCACTCCAATGGAGAAATTGCTGAAGAAGGATGTCTCATTCTTTTGGGACGATGAATATCAAAAAAGTTTCGAACTATTAAAAGAAGAGATGGTGATTGAACCTATTCTTATATTTTTCGACTGGGAAAATATCTTTCATGTACACGTGGATGCATCAGGGATCGCTTTAGGAGTTGTCTTGGCACAACCTAGAGAAGGGGACATTGATCACCCAGTGGCCTTCACTAGTAGGAAGCTTTCAAATGAAGAGTGAAAATATTCGACCACAGAGCATGAAGGGTTGGAAATGGTGTATGCCCTACAAAAGTACAGGCACTATTGTTACAGGGTCACTTCAAAATGTTCACAGATCATTCAACTTTAAAATACATGGTTAATAAGCCTATGTTGGGGGGGAAAATCTATCAGTGGCTGCTGCTGTTTCAGGAGTATGATTTTGAAATCATTGTGAAAACAGGGAGGTTGAATGCCAGACCAGATCACTTATCTAGAATAAAAAATGGGGAAGAACCAACTAACCTAGTAGAAGGATTACCCGATGCACAAATGTTTTCTATCAAGGTAGTTGATGAGCACTTTGCCGATATTATTCACTTCTTGATCATAGGCAGGGCCCCCGTTGGCTATTTAGTACCGGAGAAAAGGGAATTGGTCTCCAGCGCAGTCGATTTTACTATAATTGCAGGAAAAATCTACAAGTTTGGAGCGGATGAGGTGCTGTGAAGGTACGTACTTGAACATGAGAGACAAGCTATCTTGGCTGAGGCCCATGGAGGAGTTACAGGAGGAAATTATGCAAGTAAAGCTACTACACAGAAAGTATTATAGGCTGGGCTATGGTGGTCCACATTGCACAATGATGCCCATGCATACTACCGGGCCTGTGACACAGGCCAATGAACCAGGAAGCCCTCACGACAAGATGAGATGCCCCTACAACCACATAGTGTCATCGTTGCCACTAAAGGCCCCACTTCATAGAATCTGGTTGACATTGCGCAGACGACAGCCACGCAGAGCATCTGTGTTCTGACCTTGTTGGCTATCGCCATTGAGCAGCTCAACGAAAGGATGAACACCCCACCGACGCTGTGACTCGGGACAAGTCACAAGATTGTGTTGGGGGTACTGTTGGAATGAGGTTCCCTAACCACATTTTTGGTCCGGTTTTGTAATATTTTAGTAATATCTCATCTAACAAAGGGGATTTGGGGCGGGTCAAAGCCTCAATGTGTTGTAATAGGTCAAAGGGTAGACCAGGAGTCTGCAAACCATGGTTTGTGGAACATAGAAGTATCATAGGCTAAGATGCTATAAATAGATAGGTAAATAGAATCTAGATGAGGGAAGAAGGAGATAAGTTAAGCTGAGATACAAACTAGTGATATTTTTTGTCAGTCATCTAGGTAAGGGCTCCTGCTGGCTTTGTGCGCTGAGACCCTGAAGTCTTGCTGTGTGCAGATCCCACTGGCTGTGTGCCTGGGCTGGTCATAGAGTCTGTAAGTTAGAACTGGATATGAATGATTTTGTGATATCTGAGTATTTCTGTGTTATGATTATGAGCTGCGTTATATGTTATTTATGATATAATGTATGTTTTATGAATATTGATTGTTTATTGATGCGCACATGGATGCGATGCTAGAGAAAGAAGTGAATGCATATATCTGGCTATAATTTTTCTTGTTACATCTGATTACTAAGTTGTTACGTTTGATTACTGGGCTTCACTTGGGTTATTTCACCAATATACTATTAGGGGTTCTGGGTTAGGGCTTCCCCAGTGCAGGTTTTTTAGATTTGAAGGGACCCCCTTTAATTAACTTTCTCTCTCTCAGGGTGCAGAAACCTGGTTCCAACACCCTCCCATACTACTTTTGGTGAGAAATTGACTTGTGTAAGCAAGCCATTGCCAAAAGGGCCAGTAGTATTGAGGTTTGTTGGAAAACCTTAAAACCGAACTTGGGTCAAGACCCCTAAAGCCAACAATCCAATATACATGTCTGGGGACCTTCTCTACCTTCACTGTGATGTAGGTGCTCCTACATTCTCTGTCGCATCTAGCATCAATCTATCAGCCTCTTTGGTGTGTTTCCTACCATCTCTGGTAGATGGATCTGCATGATTGGTTTCTGCCACTCCATGATCTTCTGCTTGTGGCTGCTCCACATCCTGAGGTTCATCCTTTGGAACTAATATTTCCTCATCTGCATGCAAGTCAAGCTCCCTCGCAAGGGACAATCACGTGGCTTTCTCCTCATAAAATTTAACATCTCCTGACACTTTTCATCCTATTAGATGACAAATACACCTGATAGTTGTGGGGAGTATCAATGTACCCCACAAACATCCCAACCTTTGCTATTGGTTATAGCTTTTTCTTGGTATCTTTGGTCACATGGAAATAGACAGATGAGCCAAAATTTTTAAAATATGAAACATCCGGTTTCTTACCTGAAAAATCCTCCTCTAGTGTAATCATTCCAAGTATCCAATGAGGACTACGGTTCTACACAATTATAGTTATGTCGCATGCCTTTTCGCACAGATGAAATAGTGGGCCCTGATCATGTAACATAGCTTGTGCTGCTCCCATAATTGTTCTGTTCTGTATTTCTGCAACTCCATTCTGTTGTGGGTTGTGAGGTGCAATCAATTATCTCCAAATTCCTTCTTTAGCACATAAGTTCTTGAATTCATTAGAGATATACTCACCACCATTGTCGCTCCTTAGAGCCCTCACATTATTCCTTGTATCTTTCTCTACCAGTGATTTGAACTCACAAAAATTGGATAACACTTGATATTTATTCTGAAAAAAGAAGATCCAACACTTTCTAGAAAAATCATAAAAAAAAATCACATAATACCTATGCTTTGATGTGGAAGGTGTAGAGAATGGTCCACACACGTCGAAGTGAACTCTCTCAAGGATTTCTGCTACTCAGTTCTCCTTCTCATGAAAAGTGGCTTTAGTATACTACCCCATGGTATATCCCTTGCATGTGTCTACCTGCGTAAGAGTACCCTTTGGAAGGCCTCTAGAAATATGCTGCATGATCCTCAAAGCACTATGGTGTAGATGGCCCAAACTCATGTGCCATAACTCACCTGTATCCTAACTCACCACCTTACCTACTTTACTACTCAATGCTACGCAGCCATATACATCAAGTTTGTAGAGGTTCTTCACACGAAATCCAATATTCTTTACCTTTCCTATGGCTTTGTGATAAAGAAATGCCTTCCCTTCACTGAAAACCACATCATATCCAAGATCCTCCAACATAGAAACTGAATCTAAATTATTTTTCAAGCCTGGTACATGCATGACATATTTTAATATGAAAGTTTATGTGACTGTCTCTAGAAAGCAACTATACAAATCTCGGTAGCGCTAGACCTCCCGTCATCACACATCTCGATGTGAATCTGAAGATCCTTATCCTCCAAGCTACTAAAGAGTTCTTTGTTTCCCGTCATGTGGAAATATGTTCCAATATCCAAGTACCACATGGATCCCATCACAGTTAATTCCATGCATGTGATGAGAGAGAAGTACAACTCAAACTGTGAGGCCAAATATTCACCCGTTGCAGCTCCCGGAGCCTTCTTGTTGTTTTTCTTCTTTTGTGGACAATTTATGGCATAGTTTCCATGATCATGACACTGAAAACATTTCACCTTTGACATGTCACATTTCTTGCCTTCTTTTCCAGTCTCATATTTGGAATGGTACTTCTTCCCCTTATCATTATTTGCCTTACCAACCAAGGCACAATTTTCCTCATCATCAATCTTGGATGAGGATCCATCCCTAGTATTCTGCCAAAACCCTTCTTGTACCAAATCCGACCACAGTTACTCCCAATATGGTAACTTGTCCCTCCCATTCACAGAGTCCTGGTAATTATGCCATCTCTTGGGAAGGCGTAGAAGCGCTAGTCTCACCAAGTCATTATTAGCTACAGTAATCCCAACACTTCCAAGCTCATCTTGACATTGAGTGAACTTGGTCAAGTATTTCTAGATTGTGTCGCCCTTTTCAATTTTTATTTTCTTGAGCTTTTCCTTGAGTGCGAATTTTCTGTGGTCACTGCTGCTTTGAAATAGATATGTCAAGGCCTTCCACATAGCATATGGAGTTGCCTTGCCATGGAGAATTTAGACAATATGATCTCGAACTCCCTTTAATAAGATCCTCCTCTCCTTTGCTACCTTCTTCAGCCATGCATCAAGAAGTTTGGAATATGTTTCCACGGGATTGGGAATATCATTATCTATGAATTCCTTCAACCCATTATACTCCAACACTACCTCCATCCTGTCCTTCCATGAAATATAATTCGAACTTCCCTTGAGTGCATATTCGAGTCTCAAGCCATTGAAAGACATCTTGATCCACTTATAGCTCCAAAGAAAATATATGTAAATTTGAATATTTTTCAACATAAAATTTCTTCTCCACTATTGTGATTCCCTGCGCTATGATACCATGTAGAAATTACACCAATGGATTCAATCCGATCATGTAATGTACTAAAACAAGATACTGAATCCTTCTACAATATTTGCAGAATATAAATCATGATCGCTCAATCACATGCAAGTAAGAGAAAGAAGAAAATCAATCACACAACACAATATATTTCCCGAGGAAAGAAACTGATTAAAACCCCTCCATATTTATTGTATAATCAACTAAGGAATCATGAAACAATACAATATATTTGTGATGACCGCAACCTCATACACTCTACCAATTGCTTCACACTGATCTAAGAAAAATTGGACAAACACATAGCCAATTATCAGCCTACCCTTAGCCTACCCTTATTACGCAATCCCTAGAGAATTAAACCCCTATTAAATAAGAAATTAAACCTTCCTTGATTGCACAATTCATCATGGGATTCCTGTGGTTATATAAATGCACCTGGGTAGTTTGCTAAAAAAACAACTGATAGTCTACTTGCCTTGAACCTTTGTCTCAACTAGGTCTCCACCTGAATTGACATGCATGCAGCTATAAATAGTGAATCATCAGTTACTTGGTAGATCACTACTGGTAAATTAAATCTATTTTAATTCACTTAATCTTCCATTAGCTCATCAAACCGTTATAACTAGTTAAACTGATTTTAACTCAATTAATGTGAGTTAACTGATCCCATTCACACCACACTAGTGCTACTACTGAAACTGGACCTTGTTAATAATAGAATCACTTTACATGCCTATCCTTTGACCCTCAGCTTGAAATTCTCAAGCTAACTAATTCTATCACACTTAGTTAACTATTACAAGTTGTTATGATATAAGATTACAATTAATTTTCCAATTTATTTAAAAAATTGGTTTCACACTAATGTGTCACTAGGATTCATCATTGTGTGAACTATGATCCCACACTAGTGTGTGTGCATTTTATTTTTGAATTTCAATATGTGCTCTATCTCTTATACCTCTCAACTATTTTTCTTATATATGGAATAAATTCACTTGAAAGAATGGAAACCCTCTCCTCCTAGAGGCCCAGTTTTAACACAACCCGATAGCCTACTAGTGGTTAGGTTTGACTACCTAAGCTCTTAAACAGAGTGATAATATAGACCCTTTTAGAGTATTCTGTTGGTCAAGGTTTTCATTGATGTAAATATGGCATTAATTGAGATGTCAATTTTCTTGAGATGTCTGGTTCAAGATGATGATGTCATGCCATCAATGAAGATGCCAAATCACGAAGAAGTCAAACCACTAATGAAAGAAGCCCTAATAAGTCCTTGATCTAATGTTGCATGCACTTGATGATCTAGATATTAACTCTTGATTTCATGTGATGATGTCATACACTTTGATACTTGATGATGGCATATGATGATCATTGTTGGAGATCATTTGAGGTTTGGAAGACTATTTTGGAGTTCTCCTAATAATGCTTCACTATAACATATCACTGCACCATTATGTGATGACATGGGTGATGCACTCATTTCTGGACATTATCATGATGACGTGGATGTCCTACATGTTCCTATGATGATGAAGAAGGCAAATAATGGAGAAGACAAACAATGGAGAACCAAACAAAGAAGCCATACTTTCCTTATCATTTTTTGCACTAAATAATTCAAGGGCAGTCACAAAGAAAAATATTTTTTGCTACCTTAGAAGAAAAATTCCTTAATGAAACCTACACATCTCGAAGAGCATAATTTTTTCTTTCCAACGAGCTATTACTCAGCCCGAAAGTACAAGTGGTTTGAAAGTTATTGATTTTTCAAGTTTAAGGTAAATTATTGTCAGTGCGACGACCTAAGCCGACTTGTGTAGGCTCATGCGTCATGGTCAAGGGATGTGTCCCTTCGTCAAAAATAAAAATGAGTATAAATGTAAGGTCGTGCTTCTCATTCTGCCCATCAAAATTTCGGTGAAAATCACAGAAATTCAGAGAGAAATAAGAGGAGGTGGAGGAGGACTTTGAAACCTTTTTGGGAATTTTTTTTTGGGCTAATTCTTCTATATTCTATTACAGCTCGGTGTACAGTCACTCCTATTTGAAAATTTGTGGCAGCTCCTGTGTGAAGAAGCTTAAAAACTTGTGCCTTTTAAAGCTTGGATTTCATACTTGTAAAAGCTCAATTACAAACCTAAAGAAAAGTCATTTAAAAAAAGGCTCGGATTGAAAATTAGAAGTTCAGATTGCTGCCACTATTATGAAGTTCAGATTAAGGACGGTTAGGCAATATTTTGTTGAGGTTACAGTGACACGTTGTACCTCATAATTAAAGGTTGGATAGTCCCATTGGAAAATTCACCTCAAATTAGACTTGTTAGGATAAGCTACATGTTATTGTAAATCTTGGACAGCCACCTGAATTGACTTGGACAATTTAAGGATTGCATCTTTGACCTTTGATTACAGTGCTATCTGTGAGTGGACAAAAACCTAAAGTGTACACCTTCGTGGAGCTTTCAAAACAATGATTGAATTATCCCCAGCTTGGATTGATGACCTATGTGTGGGTAGAAATATATGTGGTTGGGCTAAAAAAACTTCCTCCAGTGCAACTTAGAAAGGACAGTCACTTGAAGGCTCGTTGAATTTATGATCTAAGGAGGTATAACAGCTTGGTGGTGTACTAACCTTTAAATCAAAGTGGTTGTACAATGGTTTTTCATACTTGGTAGACATTGAAACTACTCTTGGAATTGGTTGGAAATTGTTGAGCATTGGAAAAGGCATGCATTTGCCATGTATTTATTTATCTTTTTCCTTTAATCATGACTCCTTTATGTTCTAGAATGATAATATATTGAAGAATTGCAATAGAATTGAGGAGATTAGTGCTTCTTGTGAAATTAACTAAATATTGTCTTTACTTCTATATAGGAACTAAATGAAGTGGGAAGCCACCTTTTGGAAGGAAAAGATAAGGTAGATGTAATTGCTGTCCCTTCAACAAAACGCCTTAGCTAGACAAGAAGACCAAGATCGGAGCACATAGTCAAAGTAAAGAAAGGAACAACATGGCACCAACACAAGAAGACAAAATGATAGCCGGAGAAGGAAGATAGAGCGAATCCCTCAGGATCTCTTGATCCTGAGGGATCGCTGCTCAAAGTTATCTGTGCTTCTTGTTTCCTCCGCTAGCTGTTATAAAAGAACACGGCTTGTAGAAATGAAAGGGGAAGACATCGTATGATTATTCAGATTTCCTTTTGTAATTTTCAGAATTGTTCATCGACTCTTGTTAATTAAAACACAGTATGATTGCTTGTAAACTCTGCTACCTATGATTAATACATAAATTCGGTTGCTGTTCGATTATTTGATACTAGATTAGTTCAGCGGTGCTTCACTAGCGGCTAAGGGCCCGGCCCTGGTGGATCCACTTGCTATTTGTACCTTTAATTTTCAATTTCATTTGTGCGATGGTTTGCATTAGTTTTCATTTCCTTTAAACCATATTGCTTCATAGTTACCTTAGTTTATAGCTTACTGTTCAATGATTTATGAAATTGGTGTGTTGCATCAGTGAATCGCGTTGCTGTTCCTTTTCACATAACAAGAGTACTTTTTCTTTTATAATTTTTATTGTTATGCTTTGCAGATACAGAGCTTCGCTATTCAGGTTTGCTGTTTATTTTCATTAAATAGTTTGTTGTTCATTTCCATTCATAGTTTGCTATTCATTGCCATTAGAAAGAGTTTGCTGTTTATTTCTAGTAAATAAATTTGCTGCTCATTCCTGTTAATTAGCTTTACTGTTTATTCCTTTTTGCAAGAGTTGGTTTTGCTTTGGAGTATTATTACAAAAATATTGTTTAGTCTATTTTCACCAGCGACGTTAGTGATTTAACAAAATTACCATTTCCATTTAATTTCTTCAGTGTGGAATGCAAGATCATCAACTATAAAGGACACTGGTTATTACTGCCTACGTTCTCAGATTGATTACCTTGTTTATATTTGATTTCATTTATATCAGTTGACAGAGGAAAGAGTTATCACTACTGCATCCTTGATTGATGAATGTTGAGTGATTGTTTGAATTAAAGAACATTGAGTTTTAGATTGTTGTAATTAGATTTCATTTTCAAGCATCCGTTTACTCTTGTATTTAAGACACTGTACTGCACATTGAAGAGCATTACTCTTAGATCAAATTTCTGCCTTAGACTTACACTCTTGAGATAAAAATTCGTACCTGGATTGATAATTAATGTAGGATAAACATGAGTTAAAAAGACACCTTCTATACCTCAACATTTTGGTGCCGTTGCCGGGGAGAGTGTAGCTATTTAGAAAAGAGTGATGTACATTTGATTTTCTCTGCTAGAGAAGAACTGGGTATTAAAAATGGAAGGTAAGAACCTACATACCGAGCGAGGAACATGCTCATTCATCTGCCCGCTTCATAGTAGAATTGAGTGAAAATTTAAGGTAGGAATGAATGCTTGCGTTTTTTTGAATGACTAGAAAATTTAAACAAAACGAAATTCCTCCCAGACCTGAAAAAACTAAGGGACCAGTGACCCTTGGGTGAATTTTTTTTATCGAAAACATCATTAAGAGAGCTCAATCTCAGCCATCAATAGGCCCTAGAAAAATTGCTTCTAGACAACCTACTAGTTCCCTTCGGGCCACAGAATCACCATCTGTAGCTTTTTCTGAGGTGCATAGTCAAACAGTAGAGCAAGATTCTCAAGAAATTGAGAATTCTTGCCCAATCTCTTTACAAGAAGGGAACTATAGTAATCTCCACAAAGGGGAAGGAGAAACAGGGGAAAGATAAAAACTAGGATCCCCTCTCGAAGTAGTCCAAACACTAAATAGCCCAGATAAGGGAAGTGCTATCAAAATCATCCAAAACAAAGTCGAAGAACCTGAAGAACCAAAATCCCCTCGGATAATAGTTCAGCAAGGGACACTCATTATCCCAGACCAAGGAAGTGTTGTTAAGGTCATCCCTACTCCTTCTAGTCAGTGTAGGAATAATTCCATAGAAATCCCAGAAGGATATTGGCACATATTTGATCAAATGGCCCACAACCAACAACCACTCCAAACTTCCACACTACAATATCCCATTGTGGACACTGTAGTTAATGCACTAATGAAGGCCATTCCTCTCCAACATATTCCTACATTCCATGGCTTAACATTGGAAGATCTAGATGCATTTCTATTTGAATTTGACATATTATGCAGAGGGTATGACTATACCATCGATCCCCAAAAGTTAAAATTATTCCCATCCACATTAAAAGGAGCAGCTCTATGATGGTTTATGGGGTTAGGTGGAGGTGTTATAAATGACTGGGATCAGATGAAAGCTGCTTTTCTAAAGAAATATCAGGATTATTGTAGGTCCAGGGAATTAAATGATTAAATATTTCAGATGACAGCAAAACATAATGAAACATTGGAGGAATATGTAGAACCCTTTCAATACAACCTCTAGAGATCACCCTATGCATCTTTACCCTTACTTGATAATGTGTTAAAAATTGCATTAATTAAAGGGATGAAGGAACAATGGGTTGAAACATTAAACATCATGGGCAAAGGTGATATATATCAGGAAAGTTTTGCTGAAATTATTAATTTATGTATCAGGAGTTCAAGAGGCAACACAAGACAACCAGCAGAACGTGACATGATGACAAGGGATAGCAAGACCTCTAGTGGGGGTATAACCCGCACAGAAATTGGCAATCTACTAGAAGATTTCAAAACTAATATTCTAGGGACTCTAACAACGTAGCTTGATATCATGAAAGCTAAACAAAATGAAGCAGAGGCAGAAGAAAATTTGGCAATATTCTGCCCTAGATGCAGAAAGAAACATAGCCATAAAGAGTGCCCGTTGGATACAGTCCAAGTCTGTGCCATCTGCACAAAATATCACTCTACAGAAAGTTTCCCCTCACTCCTGGGGTTGAAAGAAGTCTACAAAGAAGCGAAAGAAGAAACATAAATAGTATACCTACTTAATCAGTGCTATCAATGCTAGCCACGACAAACAGGTATGCCCATTGATCCATCGTCTTCTTTTCAGTCTCCTTAGTATAATGCTCAGCAATATAATGGAATGTGGCAAAATCAACCCCCCTTTCCTAGTTGGTCACAAGAGCCATTTCCTACACCACCATGGCCAAATCAAACAAATCAAACCAATTGGCCAAATTTTCCTTACTATCCACCATTTTGGAAAAATAATACATATCCAACATAATGGTCCCCCTCCACCTCGCAGAGTCAGACTTGGCAGTCGAACTGGAAAATATCTATGAATCAACTAGTTGGAACGATTCCTCTCACTCCACCTACACTGCCAGCACCATATACATTGCAACAAAATACCTAGACCAACTTAAGACCGCAACTCCCAGCCCAACCCAACCCAAACCCTAATAATAGACCGGTTCAATCTGCTCAAATAGTCGAAGCACTAGAACTAGAAACCGAGTTAAGGGAGTGAAACGATCTTCAACCAAGGTCTCAGCACATAATAGAATCAGAGGGAGACAAAAATGTTCAAGTTGAAAATCCATTACCTTCAGAACAAACACTATAAAAGGAGAATGTGGTTATACAACAAAATCATGAGCAAGAAACCACCTCTTCTACACCATTCCCAGAACTATAAATCATACCTCGTCCAATAGAACATCCTGATTTTGATCTTTTGGGAGAACTGAAAATTTTTTGTATAAAAATCCCACTCCTCCAAGATATCCAAGATATTCCCATTTATGCAAAGACCATCAAAGAACTATGCATAAGAAATCCAAAGAGGAGAACAACAACTAACCCAACTTTCCAAGTAGTCGGCACTCTATCTGACTTACTATCAGGAAGAGAAGCACCTATAAAGTATGAGGACCCAGGAAACCCTATAGTTACAGTGAAAATCAATGTACAATAATTTCCAAATGCCGTAGTTGATTTGGGAGCTGCAATTAATATCCTAACAACCACCACTTGCCAAAAACTTGGCATTACATCATTAGATCCAACAACAACCTTATTGGAACTGGCTGACCGATCGGTAGTCAAGCCAGAAGGCACACTACATGATGTAATGGTATTTGTAGACTCCTGGGAATACCCTGCTGACTTCCTAATTATTAACCCCAAAAAACAGCTAGATGGACACCCCTTAATATTAGGTAGACCTTGGCTGGAAACTGCTGATGCCTACATTGGCTGCCGGCAAGGCAACAGGACTATAAATAGAGGAAGTTATGTCAAGAACTTAGCCTTATACCCTCCAGCCTAGCCAAGCATAACAATAATAAAAAAAGAAACAACCTGTATCATACCTCATAGAAAACATTAGATCACCATTAACCATAGAAGATGCCCTCGAATTTAAAGATCAAAGAGAGGATGACATCATTAACAGTTTTATCAACCAACCAAAAACCAAATCCCATTTGCAATGTCACATGATCAAGATAGCAGTTGATAATGAAGAAGAAGAAGATCCACTGAAAGACATTCAAGAAAAATCAATAGCTACCACTTCTGTTTACAATAGAAAATCTATAGAAATTGAATAAGGAAAAACTTTGAATATTAACAAAAATCTGATTGTTGAACAAGAAGAAAAACTGGTCCAACTACTAAAAAAATATAAGGGAGATTTTGCATGGGATTACCCAGACATGAAAGGAATTGATTCCCAGTTATGTACGCACCACATTTATACAGAAAATATGCTAGACCCATTCACCAACCCCAACGAAGATTAAACCCTCATCTTAAGGATATTGTGAAAGCTAAATTACAAAAACTTTTGGATGTCAACATTATTTATCCAATATTTGACAGCAAGTGGGTTTCTCCACTAGTAGTGGTGCCAAAGAAGAATGGAAAGTGGAGGATATGTGTAGACTACAGAGAAATAAACAAAGTAACCTAGAAAGACCACTTTCCCCTTCCTTTCATTAACCAGGTATTGGATACATTAGCAGGGAAGAAATTCTTTTCTTTCTTAGATGGCTTCAGTTGATACAATCAGATTTAGATTGCCCCTGAATACCAAGATAAGACTACTTCTACCTGCCCTTGGGGGACATTTGCTTACAGGGTTTTACCATTTGGTCTATGCAATGCCCCTGCCACATTTCAGGGGGCCATTCTCAGCATCTTTGCAGATATAATAAATGAAGGGCTCGAAGTATATATGGATGATTTCACACCTTATGGAGATGATTTTGAGCCAGCATTAGAAACATTGGAAAAGGTGCTGCAAAGGTGTATTGACACTAGACTCTTCTTAAGCCATGAGAAGTGCCACATGATGATGACTGAGGGACTCATCTTAGGTCATTATATCTCAGCAACCGGAATACAGGTAGATCCAGCTAAAATTCAGATACTTTTGTTAATACCTACTCCTACCACACAAACAGAGGTACGTAGCTTTCTCGAATTTTCTGGTTATTATAGAAGATTTATAGAGCATTATTCTCAAATAGCTGCACCTCTATATGCACTAACAGGGAATGTTAATTTTAAATGGACAGATAAATGTGACCATGCTTTTGAGGATCTGAAAAAGCTTCTATCAACAGCCCCAGTGCTAAGGGGCCCAAATTGGGATTTGCCGTTCCAAATTTCATCTGATGCCTCAGACACAACTATTGGAGAAGTCCTTGGGTAGGAAGAAGATAAAAAAACCATATGCAATTTATTATATTAGCAAGAATCTATCTCCTGCTGAATTAAGCTATACTGTGATTGAGAAATAATTTTTAGCTGTAATACATGTTGTAAATAAATTTAGACATTATATAACTATGTATCCTGAAGTTTTATATACAGATCACTCTGCCATAAAATTTTTAGCAAATAAACCTGTTACAAATGGTAGAGTAACAAGATGGTTGATTCTATTGCAGGAATTTGACATCACAATAAAGGATCGACCGAGAAAAGAGAATACTGTAGCTGATTTTCTCTCACGAATGCCAAAACCAACAGACGCAGCAGCAATTGAAGATAAGTTCCCAGATGAACAGTTGTTTGCTATTACTGCCAGAACCCCATGGTATGCTGAAGCTGAAAATTATTTAGTAGTAGGTAAATTACCCGAGCATCTAATGCCCAATGAACGAAAACAAATAGTACAACGTAGTACCCGATTCTCTTGGATTGGGGGTTACCTATTTCATACCGGAGCAGATATGAACATTAGAAGATGTGTCCAAGAAGACGAGATATTTGACATCCTGAAAGAATGCCATGATGGGCCATGTGGCGGAAATTTCGCAGATCGTAGGACCGGTCACAAGGTTTTACAAACAGGCTATTACTGGCCTACAATTTTTAAAGATGCTAAAAAGTTTGTACAAGCCTGTGATAGTTGCCAAAGGGTAGGATGCCCTGTACAGTCCGATGAAATGAATTTGAACCCACAGTTAGTAATCGAGCCATTTGAGCATTGGGCGCTCGATTTTGTTGGTCCTATTAACCCACCATCATATCAGAAAACATATATACTAGTTGCAACAAAGTATGTTACTAAATGGGTTGAAGAAGAGGCACTTCCAAGAGCTACAAAGGACTCTATAATACAGTTCATTTTCCAAATATTTGTGGGATATGGCCTCCCAAGGGATGTAATTACAGATGGAGGATCGCAATTTGTAGGTAATAAAATTGCTGCAACATTAAAAAATTACCACATTCAACACAAAATCATGACCCCATACCACCCACAGGAAAATAGCTAGGTAGAGAGCACGAATAAGGTGATAGAATCTATATTGACAAAAATAGTTGCCTCACACCGACGTGACTGGGCTTCAAGATTTCCGGAAGCCTTGTGGGCGTACCGAATAACATGGAGAAATACCAATGGGTATTCATCATATCAATTAGTATTTGGAAAAGAACCCATCTTTCCAATATAATTTGAAATTCAAACATTGAGAACAACCCAGGAAGTGGGTTTGGATTTAAATGAAGCCCAGGTCAGCAGATTACAACAAATCAATGAGTTAGATGAAATTAGGCTCTCTGCCCTCTAGCACACTGCACTAATTCAACAGCAGAGAGAAAAATGGCATGATTCCCTAATTAAAAATAAAATCTTCCATGAAGGAGATTGGGCACTCCTATATGACTCCAGGTTTCAAGATTTCCCTGGAAAACTCCAGACATGATGGCTTGGACCTTATGAGATACAGAAAGTGCATGAAAATGGCACCATTACATTAACTACCATTGATGGATCCGGACATTCTTTCAAATCAAACGGTCATTGAGTATGACTTTACCATAAACCGCTTAATCATGAATCCTTTTACCATCAATTACAGGGAGATTCTACAATGCAGATTCTTGCCAAGGAAAATAATTCCTCCTCAGCACTTATTCACTGATTAATTCTGTTATTTCTGAAACTTGTACATAAGTTTTTCTTTTTAATTTTGCTTGTATGAACTGTTTTTTGTACAAAATTTATTTTTCGTGTTGTTCCTCTTAAGGAACAACTATCGTTCCTTTGAAGGAACAACAACCGTTCCTCTTAAAGGAAAAAAAATCTTGTGTGCTTTTATTTTTCATGCTGTTCCTCTTAAGGAACAACTGCTGTTCCTCTTAAGGAACAGTAGCCATTCCTCTTAAGGAACAACACGTCTGCGTGTTCATCTTTTTACTGTTCCTTTCAAAAGGAACAACATTTTTGTTGAATGTTTTTGCTGTTCCTTTCAAAAAGAATAGCATTTTCGTTGATTGTTTTTGCTATTCCTTTCAGATGGAACAACATTTTTGCCGATTGTTTTTGCTATTCCTTTCAAAAGGAACAACATTTCTGCCAATTGTTTTTGCTGTTCCTTTCAAAAGGAACAACATTTCCGCTGAATGTTTTTGCTGTTCCTTTCAAAAGGAACAACATTTTTGCCAATTATTTTTGCTGTTCCTTTCAAAAGGAACAACATTTCCGCTGATTGTTTTTGCTGTTCCTTTCGAAAGGAACAACATTTTTGCCGATTGTTTTTGCTATTCCTTTCAAAATGAACAACATTTCGGTTGATTTTTTTTGTTGTTCCTTTCAAAAGGAACACCATTTTTCCCCTGATTTTTTTTGTTGTTCCTTTCAAAAGGAACAAAATTTCCACAGATTGTTTTTGCTGTTCCTCTTAAGGAACAACAACTGTTCCATTCAAGGAAAAATGCTTTTTGAGTGCATTTTTCTTTCTTAGAACAATATTTTGAGAATTTTTGAGAATTTTTCATGATCCTTTCAAGGAAAACATACAAATTTATGGAAGGACACAAAAATTAGAGGTTACTGGAATCAACGTATCAAAGAGAAATTGTAATCTTTAAATGAAATTGCTTTGTATTGATGAGAAAAAAGAAAAGAACACAACTATCTATATCACTTTGCTGTCTTTATTTCCACTAAAACTAATTTGATTGATTATTGTTATCATGTTGGTTCTTCCCTAATCCTCATAATTCTCTTTGACTTTTATTATTGAATAAGAATAAGGGCATAATTTCCTCTATTGAGATGTTCAGACTTCTTCCACCATCCCTACTCTTAAGGAGTGTTGAGCCATCCTTTATACATAAATAGGCAAGTGCTATATGAAAGAAAAAGAAAAGAAAAAATATATCTATATGATTACTAACAATTCTATGATATGTCAGATGGAGGATATGGGGTCTCATCACGAGCCAACCTACCATGATCATAAGGAAGCAGTGAAGTGGCATTACCATTATGGCCACCACACCAGGGGCATGATCCAATGGGAAACACAGAAAAATGAAAAGTCCTTGGAACAAGAGGTCTCATCACGAGCCGGCCTGCACACCTTTCACTCCTTCCTGGTGAATGGCATTATAATTCATCTGGTTCCCAAACCAGCACAATGGCCTCCATCATGACATCACAAAGCACTTTCCTAGGCATATATAAAGGATTATGGTTCCAAGGGTGAAAAAGCAACTTTGTCAGGGTTATGGACACCGGTGGGCAACAGAGCTCTGCTGATGGTATTGGAGTCATATTTTTCACAACTCATTAGTAATTATAAACCATTTTCTTATATCTTTATCTTAATTACAAATGATATTATGATCCTAAACCCCTTTATTGAACCTTTATACATGAAATTTTTTTTATGAATCAATCATAATTGTTAAGTGAATAATGACCACATAAGCACTTTTATTTATGTCAGCTATCCTTTTCCTTATTTCCGAATCATTACATAGCATTTCATTTCTATTCATGATTTCATAATATGCCTCGATTTCAGTAATTCGATAATTTTTTTGATCATATCATAAGTATGCATGCCTTTATATGATGTACAAGTACCTGCGGTACGATGCTCCTCCATTTGATGGTTGAGGGCGACCTATCATATTTCAGGGGGGTGCGGGTGACTTTTAAATATGCCTACATATGAGTCAATTCTCTATGTTTATCAATTCCTAGAAATAGCAAGTTTAACGGTATTTTTTCAATATGCACAGGGAGCTGTTCCATTGCCATTTCTGTGTATTATGGTGAAGAACTAACAATGAGCAGGATTTAGACGAAATGGGGGGATGAGAAATACGTAGTGAACCTCTAGTACTAATAGTTTCCGATGCTGCATGAAAATTTTTGGAGAAAGCAGGGTGGATTACATACCTTACGCGACTACAACAACCCCATGAAATTGTGGCTATCGAATTTTTGTAGAACTTGCAGGAGAGTTATTCCATGGTAAGAGGTAGGAAAATAACAGTGATCGAGGTAGTAATTTCCGAGGTATCTGGTCTACCAGCAGTTGGAGCCATATGGACCCATAAAAAAGTAAAACTTCAAGAGGCCATGAACATCTTTCGGGACGAAGGACAGAACTTGATCGTCAAAGGAAAAGGAGTCCAACCAGCAACTCTGGGAGAACCATAGACAAAATTGGCTAGAGTAGTGCAAAGCTACATTACATGCGACGCAAGAAAGGATGTGGTAAGACCACGCCACCTTAAATTATTAGCAGTACTAAAACATAAATGCGCTGTGAATTTGCCTGCATTTTTAAATTTTTTACTGCATGACGCTGCTCGGAGCATAAGGAAATCCCGTCATACAGGGATGGTAGTAAGCCATCACTGTCTAATTCGATTAATAGTTAGTTACAGTCTTGCCTAGTAGCAGACTGGCTGGGAATAATTGGCATTCTTAATTGACAGAGGAACAGCCTTACCTACCCCAAAACGAAAAAGAGTCACCAGCATAGAAAACGAACCTCTGAAATGTAGAAAGTCCTCTAGATTAAGAAGAAGTAGGGGAATAGTGGGAAGCCTTCAGGGTAGTAGCAGCCAACCCGTGGAATTACCTAGTTCTGAAGAAGAGCAACCCTACAACTTGAAGGAGGAGAAGATCAGGAAGAAGAGCAACCCCCACAACTTGAATGAGGAGTAGACCGAAAAGAAGAAGAAAATAACCATACCAGTGGAGAAGAGTAGGAAGAAGAAGAAGGTAACCATACCAGTGAAGAAGAAAGGGAGGAAGCAAAACCTCTCGTAACCTCCAGTGCAAGCCCATCGCATAATCCATGACAGGAGGATGAATTGGCCCAAATTTTGGCCAATATGAGTGAATATATACAACCCCACAGTCCGCTCAATCTTAGTATTGAGATAGAACAATTGCAGGAAAATTCTGTCATCAGCAAGGACACGTTTGAGGAAATTCATGTTGAAGTGGCAGAAGAAGAAACCCCTCAGAAAACGGTAGAAAAAACTAGGGTTACTTCCCCTGAGGTACCTAGCTCAGAGAATGTGATTACTAAAAGCATAGAAGCAAGCCTGGGTGAGGGCACGACCACTAGAGAACAAACCCTAGCTGAAAAACCAAGTACAGAAAAAGGAACAACTGTACTACGGAGGGAACGACAAATGAACTTGAGAAGCTACGGAGGGAATGAAAAAAGCTCCAAAAGTTAGTAAAACAACTCAGGAAGAGGATTAGGGTGCTAAAAAAGGGGAAAGTCTCTAAAAGAACTCCGAAAACGAAGAATGCATCCATCCAAACAGAACCCCATAATACAAGGGCCATGGAGACTCAAACCGAGCCCATATTCATTCAGGATAACAAGGAACAACAGGCAGTTGTTATGGATGCAGTTTCCCAAACTGAAAATGTACAAGTCTGTGAAAAAGATGTTCAGACCGAGGCACTATCCTCTAGTAGTATGGCCAACTAATAAGAAAACCCAGGTAGATATTCAACCAAATTTTTTTTTGATAAAAGACCCTGGTATAGCAAAACTCCAAGAAGATCTAGCATAGGCTCAGAGGGCTAGAGAAAAGCTCGAGGAAGAGACTGTTCCAAAAAAGAAATACCAACAGTTACAACAGCAATTAAAGGAAATCAATGCATTAGAGGCATAAGCTTTTGATAGATGTCGAAAGGCAGAAGAGAAAGTTGAAAAGGTAAGGAATAGATTAAAAACGGTCAGGAATCAAATGGATACTCTCTATTCTTTATACATGGATGTTCTAGCATGTAGGTGCCCTGCCAAAAATTACGCTTTGTTTTTATTAGAAATATATTTTCAATTAAAAATTAAGGCTGTTAAGGCAGGAAAACCTATAGAATTAGAAACTGTAGATGATTTTATAAGCTGCTCCAAACTCTATGGAGTAAAAGTCCAGTGTCTACTCTGTGAATTTTATTTGCACAATTTTATATTGGCTGAGGAAATGGAGACAAATCCCAGTCCTTTTGTGGGTGATATCCAACATCAAGCATTCATTTCATTTTCTTTTAACCAGTTAAAATGGCTAAAGGCATATAACAATTTTCATAGCCAAGAAAATGGGTTAGACATTTGGGTTAGGGGTGAACCGAGACACCCATTACAATTGTGGGCTAGGAAGAAAAGGTTAATGACAAAGGAGGGTGTGATCCAAACATTGGGACCCATACACAAAGCAATCATCCTGTATGGGGTATAATAATTTCTATCTATCAGAGACCAGACCATAGTAGCAGCTAAACTCCGATGGAAGATTTCTAATTGGAATATTCAAGACAGAGAGCCATTCAATTACAAAAATTTTGAGTTAGCTGCCAACCGCCTGGTTATCTATAGTAACCTCGTCTTGAGGGAAGGCCCGTATTGGCTAGGTTTTAGATATCGTAGCCCTATTATCTGGTATCCTATAGCAGGCTATAAGGCCAAATATGAATTACCTGAAGGGCAGATGGGGCATGCTTTTGAAGTTTTAGCTGCAAATCATGGTTTTAGACCACTTAATGAAAAACCCTCTCCAGCCTATTCTCTAACTGCTTTACATGTAAATTATGGTTTTCATGAGGACATGAAAAAGGGTAAGCAGGGGGGTGTGTTAAGCATTGGAAAAGGTATTCATTTTCCATGTATTTATTTATCTTTTTCCTTTAATCATGACTCCTTTATGTTCTAGAATGATAATATATTGAAGAATTACAATAGAATTGAGGAGATTAATGCTTATTGCGAAATTAAATAAAGATTGTCTTTTCTTCTATATAGGAACTAAATGAAGTGGGAAGCCACCATTCGGAAGGAAAAGATAAGGCAGATGTAACTGTTGTCCCTTCAACAAAAGGCCGTAGCTAGACAAGAAGACCAAGATCAGAGCACACAGTCAAAGTAAAGAAAGGAATAACGCGGCACCAGCGCAAGAAGACAAAACGATAGCCGAAGAAGGAACATAGAGCGAATCCCTCAGGATCTCTCGATCCCGAGGGATCGCTGCTCAAAGTTATCTGTGCTTCTTGTTTCCTCCGCTGGCTGTTATAAAAGAAAAACACTTGTAGAAATGAAAGGGGAAGACATCGTATGATTATTCAGATTCCCTTTTGTTTTTCAGAATTGTTCATCGACTCTTGTTAATTAAAACAGAGTACGATTGCTTGTAAACTTTGCTACATATGATTAATACATAAATTCAATTATCGTTCCATTATTTGATACTAGAGTAGTTCGAAGGTGCTTCACTAGCAGCTAAGGGCCCGGCCCTGGTGGATCTACTTGCTATTTGTACCTTTAATTTCCAATTTCAGTAGTGTGATGGTTTTCATTAGTTTTCATTTCCTTTAAACCGTATTGCTTCATAGATACCTTAGTTTATAGCTTACTGTTCAATGATTTATGAAATTGGTGTGTTGCATCAGTGAATCGGGTTGTCGTTCCTTTTCACATAACAAGAGTACTTATTCTTTTATAATTTGTATTGTTATGCTTTGCAGATACAAAGCTTCGATATTCAGGATTGCTGTTTATTTTCAGTAAATAGTTTGCTGTTTATTTCCAGTAAATGTATTTCCTGTTCATTCCTGTTAATTAGCTTTACTGTTTATTTCTTTTTGCAAGAGTTGGTTTTTCTTTGGAGTATTATTAAAAAAAGCTTGTTTAGTCTATTTTCACCAGCAGCGTTAGTGATTTAACACAGTTATCATTTCCATTTAATTGCTTCAGTGTGGAATGAAAGATCATCAACTGTAACGGACACTGGTTATTACTGCCTATGTTCTCAGATTGATTACCTTGTTTATATTTGATTTCATTTATATCAGTTGACAGAGGAAAGAGTTATCACTACTACATCCTTGACTGATAATTGTTGAGTGATTGTTTGAATTAAAGAACATTGAGTTTCAGATTGTTGTAATTAGATTTCATTTTCAAGCATTCGTTTACTCTTGTATTTAAGAGACTGTATTGCACATTGAAGAGCATTACTCTTAGATCAAATTGCCGCCTCAGACTAAGTACACTCTTGAGATAAAAAAGTCATACCTAGATTGATAATTAATGTCGGATAAACAGGAGTTAAAAAGACAGCTTTTATACCTTAACAACAATTTGGTGTCTCTTGTCGGCAGATCATTGAGCATCATTAAGGTGTGTGGAGATTTGAGATTTGGAGCATAGAACAACGAATTTGGAAGCTTGAACTAGTGTAGCAGCCTTGGAGTAGTGAAGTTTTTGGACAATGGAATATTAGGTGCCTTGGAGTAGTGAAGTACTTGGAACTCTTGAAGAGTCCTTGGGGAAACATATTAAATACACTTTAAAGATTTCAAGAATCCTATTGAGTACCTTGAAGCTGCCTATTTGGAGTCAAACCTTGAAGTTGTTATTGAAGAATAAGTGCAAAACTTGGAAAACTTTTTGAATGTCTTGGAGCTGTTTGGGAGACTATGATGCATTGTTGATGTCATCGTGAGGTGACCTTGAAGAGAAGTGTTTGGGTAACATGAAGAGCAGTGGCGACACCTTCATGATGAGACAAGGTTGTCATTGATGAAGTGATTTGGAGAAGGCATTGTTGAGAGTGAAGATATTGTCAAGGAAGATTGCAGAAAAGATTGGGAGCCTTGAAGATCATCAACTTATCTTGACAAATTGAAGCAGTGGGTTGGAGCCCTAGAGGATAGAAGAAGACCAGGTTGGTGCTTGTACTAGTGATAGGGTTGGAGCCCTAGAGGTTGGAGCCTCAAAGTGACAAGGTTGGAGCCTTGGAAGATAGGGTTGCTGCCCTAGAGGTAAAAACCTTGTGAAGTCCAAGTAGGTGCTTGGGAAAGTATAGGTTGGTGCCTGGAAGGATTGGAGATTGGTGTCTTCATCTAGGGTTGGAGCCCTACACTTATTGTATCTATTTTATTATAAAGAATAATTTAATTAAATAATTTATTCTTATTGTTCATATTGTGTTCTAAATATAAGTGATCTAAATGGTAAAAATAACAATTGGAAAGAAATACTGATTCACCCCCCTCTCAGTATTTCCAACAATTGGTATCGGAGCCAGTACCTTCACTGAAATCCTAACAGCTTGAAGGTTGATCATTAGAACACAAATGGAAAAGGCAAGGAAGAAAGTCTCCAATCCTCCTAAAGATGTGTCTTCCTCAACCATCAAAATTGAAGTTAATCATTTTGCAAAGGCCCCATTGTTCAATGGAAACTTTGATATATGGGAGGAAAGAATGAGGAATTTCTTAAAGACTAAATGCATTGAAGTTTTGAAATCAGTGATTACTGATAGCATGTTGGAAGGAGAATCCAAGGAGTATAATACAAGAGAAATGAAAGCAATCTTTAATGGGCTACCTGATTCTATGAAGGCCAATTTGGAAAAATGTTCGTTAGCAAAAGGCATATGGGAAAAAATTCATGATCTTCACTCAAAAGGAGCATTGACCATGACCTCTAGTCAAGAATATGATGGAAAGAAAGAAGGAAATCCAAAACCAATCAAGGAAGCTGAAGATAAGAGAGATGAAAATAAGGCTAAAGAAGACCTAGAAGATGAAGAGAACAAAGAAGACTTTGAAGAAGATCTCCTAAATAAACTTATGGCTTCCATGGAAGAGATTAATGGTTTGAAAAAGGAAAATGAGGAACTTAAGAAGAAAGCGCAAGATTGTAACCAAGACAAGACAAGGAAGGAAGTTGACTTTGTCAAGCTTCAAGTACAAGAAAGAGATGAGGAGCTCACCAAACTTAAAGAGGAATTTCATCAAAACAAAAGAAAGCATCATGAAGAAGTCATATCTATGACAAATCAATTGGATAAGGCAAAGAAAAGGGAAGAAAATTTGTCAAGCCACCTTGAAAAAAGACTTAAGAGTTTGAACAATCTAGAAGCAGATATTGGTCAGTACAAGGAAGAGGTCTCTTCTCTTATATCTCAACTAGAAGAATCAAGGAAACAAGCGCAAGGAGCCAAGAATGTGATGGAAAATTTGGCATTCATAGAAGGACAAGTTAATGAAGCATAAAAGGAGAGAAACACCATGATATGCCAACTATAAGAAAAGGATGAAGAAATCTTGAAACTAAAATCAAACATCAATCTTCTCAAGGCCGAAACATGTGAAGCTACAAGAATAAAAGAAGAAATGGAGAGCAATATAGTAAAGGAAAATGAAGAAGTCTTCATAATGAAATCAAATGTCATCTCCCTTAAAATCGAAGCACATGAAGCAACAAGAATGATGGAAGAAATGAAGAAGCAACGAGTTATGAAAGATGAATATTGTGAAAAGTTGAAAGAAGAAATTGTCTTTCTTAAAAAGGAAGTTGACTTGCTGAATAAGAACTTGAAAAGCTCTCAAACCCTAGATGGCATCCTAAGTCATCAAAGGTATCCCCTTGATAAATCAGGTCTTGGCTATGCAGGTGAATCCTCAAGCAAGAATGATAATGCTTCAAACAACAAAGCTGTGAGGAACCTAGAAAGAAATGTTGATGCTCCCAGTTCCAGCAAAGGCAAGGAGAAGAATCAAGACAACAACAGAAGAAATTCTACTCCAAGGAGACTTGTAGATGGTGTCAAGAATAAAAAAGGCAATGAATATCATCAAAGAATCCCAAGGCAAAAATACTTTAGAATTACATCAAGGAAAAATCGATCTCTGAGGTACAAAAGTATATTTCTTGGTTATTTCTATTCTTGTACAAACTTTGGGCACATGGAAAAAGACTGTAGGGAATATCACAAAGAAAAATATAATGGTACCCTTCAATCTCCTAGAAGTAATTTTGCAAGAAGAAGTCATGATTTCTTATTCATGAAAAAGATAGAGTGTTTCAATTGCCATAATATTGGACATATGGCACATGATTGTTACTTGAATTGGGTCCCTACACAAGCTAGAAACATGCCAGAGAAGAAAGTTACACAAGTATGGAGAAGGAAAAAAGTTGAATCTGGAAGTCTCTTGAACACTCCAGCCAACAACCCATGTTTTTGATTTGATTAGGACATCCTTGATATTCCAAATGGTTGATGATGAGACTCAGCTAAAAAATAATACCATTCATACTGTTAGGGGGAGCCTATGGTTCTTAAGAATTTTTGCAGAAGTTATCCATGATTGGGCCGTATGAAATCCTTGATGAGTCACAGATGGACAACCATTTTTTTATAGATCATCTCTCTAGAGCAACTCCATTGAAGAACATAATCCCTTACTCATTTTATGGACAATTGTTGAAGATGTCTCCCACTTTATCACAAGGAAAGCAATATTTCTTAAAATGCTAAAGGAGTTTATGAATACAAGGGGAGTTGGTTCATCACATGAAGAAATGCTATCTATCATGGACCACATTGCCAAAAAGGAAGAGTACCATGACAGGGGGAGAAACATACTTAGGAAGAATTATTATTGATGAAGAAAATATGATGAAGAGAATCAGCTTGATAGGGGGAGTAATTGGGCACCCTGTTGCCTTTGATGTCAAATGGGGAGAGAATGTTGGAAGGGAAAGAATATTGCCATCAATGACAAAGGGGGAGACTGTTGGTCAAGGTTGTCATTGATATCAATATGGAATTAACTGATATGTCAATTTTCTTGAGATGTTTGTTTCAAGATGATGATGTCATGCCATCGATGAAGATGTCAAATCACGAAGAAGTCAAACCACTAATGAAAGAAGCCCAAAGAAGTCCTTGATCTAATGTTGCATGCACTTGATGATCTAGATCTTAACTCTTGATGTCATGTGACGATGTCATACACTTTGATACTTGATGATGACATATGATGATCATTGTTGGAGATCATTTGAGGGTTGGAAGACTATTTTGGAGTTCCCCTAATAATGCTGCACTATAAAATATCACTGCACCATTATGTGATGACATGAGTGATGCACTGATTTCTGGACATTATCATGATGACGTGGATGTCCTACATGTTCCTATGATGATGAAGAAGGCAAATAATGGAGAAGACAAACAATGGAGAACCAAACAAAGAAGCCATACTGTCCTAATCATTTTCTACACTAAATAATTCAAGGGTAGTTGCAAATAAAAATATTTTTTGCTACCTTAGAAGAAAAATTCCTTAATGAAACCTACACCATCTTGAAGAGCATATTTTTTCCTTTCCAACGAGCTATTACTCAGCCTGAAACTGCAAGCGGTTTGAAAGTTATTGATTTTTCAAGTTTAAGGTAAATTATTGTCAGTGAGCCGACCTAAGCCAACTTGTGTAGGCTCATGCCTCATGGCCAAGGGAAATGTCCCTTCGTCAAAAAGAAAAATGAGTATAAATATAAGGTTGTACTCCTCATTTTTCCCATCGAAATTTCGGTGAAAATCACAGAAATTCAGAGAGAAATAAGAGGAGGTGGAGGAGGACTTTGAAACCTGTTTGGGCAATTTTTTTTGGGCTAATTATTCTATATTCTATTACAGCTCGGTGTACAGTCACTCCTATTCGAAAATTTGTGGCAGCTCCTGTGTGAAGAAGCTTGGACACTTGTGCCTTTTAAAGCTTGGATTTTAGACTTGTAAAAGCTCAATTACAAACCTAAAGAACAACCATTAAAAAAAGGCTCAGATTGAAAATTAGAAGTTCAGATTGCTACCATTATTATGAAGTTCAGATTAAGGACGGTTAGGAAATATTTTTTTGAGGTTACAGTGACCTTTTGTAGCTCAGAATTAAAGGCTGGACAGTCCCATTGGAAAATTCACCTCAACTCAGACTTTTTATGATGTAATATCCCAAAATAGGGAATTTCTACAATATTGGGAATATCTTAAGATATTCCAAATGTGGAGCTATAGAAATACATGAGAAAAAATAAAGTACTACAGAAAATTATTTCATAAAATGTGTCTTTAACACCCTTTAATCATATTATGAACATGTCAGCAAAATTATGCCTTTATACATTGTCTCCTAGTGGGGAAAAGCAACAAAATAGACCCCCAAAACGTTATTTCCAGGTAACTGCGTTATAACTAGGGGAAATAACAATTTTATCCCTTATAATATAGACTAAGGACCTTACATACAAAATGGGATTAGAAATAAATCTCTTTTGATATGTTAAACAGGTCTCCCGACCTCACAATGGCTTGGAAACACCCAAATCCCATGACTTTGATTATGCAGAAAATACTGAAGCATGTACAACATTATTTCATGAGGGTTTCTACAAAATTATAATATAAAAACATATATCTAGAGATTTATGGCACAATATGCTAAGAAAACAGAGATATGGCCTCCTTATTGCATTATAGAGATAACCCGACAAGGGTTTCTTGAGACACATGTACAAAAAGAGAAAATCTGATTTATTCAGCTCAGAAATAATGTATTTTCACTGCAAAATTACATGTAAATGGCTGAATAATGTATCATAGGGACAAGAATCCCTTGTTCTAGCTTTCCGGGAGAAGGGTTGGCCCTTTCCCTAGGAAACTAGCTCAAAAACAAGGCATATAACCTTGCTGCAACAACTCTCTGAAAAAGGACGCAGTTCCTGCAGGGGATTGCACTGTAGGAGAGAAAAGGTGATTTGGCCAAGTGCCAAGATATTAAATGAGCTCAGAAATCTCCTTTTCTGATCTCTCAAGAGAAGGAAAGCACCCTCTACTAAGAAACAAACTTGGGAGTGGAATGATAAATCTTCCACTGCAACACCCTACAACACAACATTACACTGCTACAGAAATAACGCTGTGACTAAATATTTTTTCTTGGCCTCAAGCCTGGATGTGGAACAAATTAGTACAATACTCTCCCAAGAGGCCTCTCAAGGGAAGAGGTGGGATTCCCGCTCGGGAACACCCAGTGCTCAACAACACTGCAACCCTGCTAAACAACAAGAGGAAGCCAAGTCTAAGCAGACAAATAATAATCTAAAACATGAATGGAAAAGGCTTCCATCCTCTCCATATATATCAAGTGAACCTCTTCTCATTGGGTCCCATCCACATTTGCCTCCAAGCTCATGCAAGTTGTCCTCCACCAAATCTGCGCAGTTTATCAAGGAGATGCAATGTATCTAGACAACATATGTTGATTTGGTCAAAGATGATTGAATCAACATAATATCCTCCTTGTTCACATGAAAATGTGCTTCTTCTAGCTACTTGTTCTTCCTCTTTTCACATGAGGAATGTTATTCTTCGGTCAATGGGCCTCCCTACCCATCTATTCATTTATCTAAAGATAAAATCAACTATAATATTCCATAGACGAGGTATAAATTTTGGGAATATTATAGTCCTCCCCCTCCAAAATGTTTCTTGTCCTCAAGAAACTGCAAAGGTAGAGCAAAATTCCTCCATCCCTCTTCTTGTAGCCTCCTCATCAATAGATCCCACCATATCTCAGCAACAAATCTATCCTCCAATGATTCCTCCCAAGTGTGTAAGACATGAGAAAGTGGAAGGTGCAAGTGGAAATCTCCTTGTTGTTCATTAGACTCCTCAAGGTAGGAGTGATGACAAACATGGGGAATATTATTCCCAATAAGTGATTCCATCACCCATGCTATCATCCAAATGAAATGACCCATTATAGGTAGCTCATCAAAACAATCATCAACCCCTTGTTTGTGCAATGTAGTGGGGCTGCATGGAGAGATTAGTTTTCCTCTCTTCATTTGTTTCTCTCTCCATTTATGATAAGTGTGGGGATGTCTATGTATTTGGGCTGAAACAATATGGCCTCCAGGAATGGCCCAAGCTACCCCATCAAATAATTCAACCATGAAGTACCTCCTCCAAGCACTCAAGTTCTTCAAATGGCTCACTCCATATGAAGAAAAGAGTTGTGATGTGGCAATCATGGTTTGCCCATTGCTCCTCCTGAAAGATACGACATGAATAGTAGGGAGAATCATACTCCCAATGGGCAACTCCATCTCATATCCCACTATTCAAACAAAGCTTCCCATGAACATAGGAACATCAACAATATATGGAAGCAAAAACAATTGAAAACAAGCTGTCACATGACAACCGGAAAGTAGATCATAGTTCCTCACATGGAACCAGCGTAGTGCATCCTTTGCCTGCATCAAACCAAACAATAACAAGTTCTTTTATAGACACTTGTTTGCTTCCACAATCATTTTACAAGATAGCAACAGGAAAGTACAAAGTGGTGTTAATGGTGCACACCAAAAATCATGTGGCCTCCCCCACAAACCACCAATGAGATAGCCAATCTCAATGCTACAAATGGCTTCAAGTACATAATTATACAATATTCAAGAAGGTATAATCCTCCTTGTTACAATACACTGCTCATATAAAGAAAAGAAGTACAAAACATAAAGTGAAATTGTACATCCTCCATCATGTACTTGAGATCTTGAGCTGAAATGGCTCAACGAGAAATTCTCCCTCACCTCCAAAGAGTAGGGAAGTGGCTGTGACCTCCTCTCTTTCATCATCTAGGCTATGCATCCCTCCATATGCTGAAATATGTCATGCTGGATGCCCTCCCAAATTAACTCCTCTACCAAGGAAAGATATGCAACATAATGCATGGAAAAGAAGTCCTCATGTGCTGCATGTAGCAGCTTCTCCTTGAGCTTATAAGCTCTAGTCAAGAAGAATCTACCATAAGAATAGATGACCATATCATCCACCATATATCTATCATCTCCATTAGGGTCATCAAGAATCATGCAAGCACCCAGATCATTGGAGTACTCCACCAAGAGTTGATACCTCCAATATGGATCAATCCTCTCAAGAGATGGCACTGGTGATATGGCATGTGAAGATCTCCTCATGCTGCTACTTGCTACTTTGACATCCCCCATGCCAAATTCTTCCTCCAAAATCTTCACCTCTCCAAAATCCAAGAGTGGTGAATCCAAAGACAAGATGTCTTTCATCAATCCTAGATCAGGTGGCCTCCCAGGTGGAATGCCTTCATGTAGTGAGGCATCAATGTCAAGAGTAGACTGTACATATGGTTGGGCAACCTTGCCCTTGCCTTCCCAGCACAGAATAGTCTACCTCCTCTTTGCATTAGCTCTCCAAAATAGAGAAGGGTGTGTGCCTCTCATCAAGTGGTGCTGCTCTTCCTTCCTACCTTATCCTTCCATCTGTAATGCTTCACAATCATGCTGCTCATTGATTGTGCTTTGAACTCCATGTATGAGATCCTGGGGAATTCTTGCAAGGATACAATAATCCCTCGTGTTGGAGCATGTTCTCCTCCTTCCTTTTCATGAGGTACTGGATGTGCTCTAGATGTGACAACGCTGTTGCCCTTATCTTCATCAATGTGTATGCGCAACCTTCCAATAATTGGACCCTTTTGTGAAAAAGAGATCCCCATGCCCTCATGTTTAGGAATATGAGATAGAGGTCTTACCTCTAACAATGTATGATGCAAGATGTCAACTTCTCCCATGGTTTTCTGAAGTGGAGTGAGGTCTTTAATTTCCTCCATTACATGCAAGGGTTTTGTTTTCTTAAGTTTTTCTTGCTCCAATACATGTGTTTTAGGAATTTTCCCATCAAACCTTCCCACCAATGTTTTAAAGAATCTTGCATAAGAGGAAGTATTTGCATTTTTCAAAGAATAAGATTAAAAAATCCACCATGCATAAGCCTTACCTCCAAAATGCAGCGCTGATACTCTGATGGCTTCACTTTCAGAAATTTGATGCTGCTGCAAAAAGGTGTCTAGCTCTTCCACCCAAGCCCTGGCTGAACATGTAGGTGAACCATCAAAGGAATATAGAAGGAATATATCATATTCTGTTGCTTTCTTCTCTTCACTTGGATCTTGCAAAAATCTTGGAAAGTGGTATGATCTCTAAACCTCTCAGTTTGAGATTCATACTCTTGAAACAGATCACTAAGAGTTCTCCTCTTAGGAATTCTCCTCTTAGGAATTCTCCCTCCTTTCATCCATCTCATGATAGATCTGGGCATTTGACTGCGCTGTGCATCATGGAGTGTAGCTGCATGTCCACACTCACCATGTGCAAATCTAGATCTAGCTCTAGATCCAAACTCTTCTAGAGATTCCATCTCCATCCTTTTTTTCTTCAGATCTTCTTGAAAGCTCTATATAGATATTGGAAGAAGAATTGTAAGCCTATCTTCCTTTCTTCCTCCACATAATGGAGTCTCCTCTTTTATGTAAATCTCCCCTTCTGTAGATGGCATAATGGTTGAAATCCACAGGATGTGCCAATAAAGAAGCTTTGATACCACTGTAATATCCCAAAATAGGGAATTTCTACACTATTGGGAATATCTTAAGATATTCCAAATGTGGAGCTACAACAATACATGAGCACAAATAAATTACTGCAGAAAATTATCTCGTAAAATGTGTCTTTAACACCCTTTCATTATATTATTAACATATCAGCAAAAGTATGCCTTTATACATTGTCTCCTAGTGGGGAAAAGCAACAAAATAAACCCCCAAAACGTTATTTCCAGGTAACTGCATTATAACCAGGGGAAATAATGGTTTTCTCCCTTATCATAGACTAAGGATATTACATGCAAAAGGGGATCATAAAGAAATCCCTTTTGATATGTTAAACAGGTCTCCCGGCCTCACAATGGCTAGAAACACCCAAATCCCATGAATTTGATTATGTAGAAAATACTGAAGCATGTACAGTGTTATTTCATGAGGGTTTCTAAAAAATTATAATAGAAAAACATAGATCTAGAGATTGATGGCACAATATGCTAAGAAAACAGAGATCTGGCCTCCTTATTGCATTATAGAGATAACCCGGCAAGGGTTTCTTGAGACACATGTAAACAAAGAGCAGATCTGATTTATTCAGCTAAAAAATAATGCAGTTTCACTGCAACGTTACATGGAAATTTCTGAATAATGTATCATATGGACAATAATCCCTTGTTCTAGATTTCTGGGAGAAGGGTTGGCCCTTTCCTTAGGAAACTAGCTCAAAAACAAGGCCTATAACCTTGTTGCAACAACTCTCTAAAAAATGACGCAGTTCCTGCAGGGGACTGCGCTGTATGAGAGCAGAGGTTCTTTGGCCAAGTGAAAAGATATGAAATGAGCTCATAAATCTCCTTTTCTAATCTCTCCAGAGAAGGAAGGCACCCGTTATTGAGAAACAGACCCGGGAGTGGAATGATCAATCTTCCACTGCAACACCCTGCAAGACAACATTACACTGCTATAAAAATAATGTTGTGATTGAATATTTCTACTTGGCCTCAAGCTTGGATGTGGAACAAATCAGTACAATACTCTCCCAAGAGGCCTCTCAAGGGAAGATGTGGGATTCCCGCTCGGGAACACCCGGTGCTCAACAGTACTGCAACCCTGCTAAACAACAAGAGGAAGCCAAGTATAAGCAGAAAAATAATAATCTAAAACATGAATGGAAAAGGCTTCCATCCTCTCCATATATAGCAAGTGAACCTCTTCTCATTGGGTCCCATCCACATTTGCCTCCAAGCTCATGCAAGTTTTCCTCCACCAAATCTGCACAATTTATCAAGGAGATGTAATGTATCTAAACAACATGATATCCTCCTTGTTCACACCCAAATGTGCTCCTTCCAGCTGCTTATTCTTCCTCTTTTCACATGAGGAATGTTATTCTTCTGTCAATGGGCCTCCCTACCCATTTATTCATTTATCTAAAGATAAAATCAACCATAATATTCCATTTAGATGAGGTCTAGATTTTGGGAATATTACATATGATAAGCTAGCTATGCTTGTAAATCTTGGACAACCACCTAAATTGACTTGGACAATTTAAGGATTGCATCTCTAAACTTTGATTACAGTGCTATCTGTGAGTGGAAAACAACCCAAAGTGTACACCTTCGTGGAGCTTTCAAAACAATGATTGAATTATCCTCAGCTCGGATTGCTGACCTATGTGTGGGAAGAAATATCTGTCGTTGGGCTAAACAAATTTCATCCAGTGAAACTCAGAAAGGATAGTGAATTGAAGGCTCATTGAATTTATGATCTAAGGAGGTATAACAACTTGGTGGTGTACTAACCTTTAAGGACAATCAAAGTGGTTGTACAATGGTTTGTCATACTTGGTAGACATTGAAACTACTCTTGGAATTGGTTGGAAATTTGGTGTCTCTTGTCAGCAGATCATTGAGCATCATTGAGGTGTGTGGAGATTTGAGAGTTAGAGCCAAGAACAACGAATTTGGAAGCTTGAACTAGTGTAGCAGCCTTGGAGTAGTGAAGTTTTTGGACAATGGAGTATTAGGAGCCTTGGAGTAGTGAAGTAGTTGGAACTCTTGAAGAGTCCTTGGGGCAGCATATTAAAGACACTTTAAAGATTTCAAGAATCCTATTGAGTACCTTGAAGCTACCTATTTGGAGTCAAACCTTGAAGTTGTTATTGGAGAATAAGTGCAGAACTTGGACAACTTATTGAACGTCTAGGAGCTATTTGGGAGACTATGATGCATTGCTGATGTCATCATGAGATTTCCTTGAAGAGAAGTGTTTGGGTAACATGAAGAGTAGTGGTGATACCTTCATGATGAGACAAGGTTGTCATTGATGAAGTGATTTGGAGAAGGCATTGTTTAGAGTGAAGATATTGTTAGGGCAGATTGCAGAAAAGATTGGGAGCCTTGAAGATCATCAACTTATATTGACAAATTGAAGCAGTGGGTTGGAGCCCTAGAGGATAGAATAAGACTAGGTTTGTGCCTGTACTATTGATAGGGTTGGAGCCTTAGAGGTTGGATCCTCAAAGTGACAAGGTTGGAGCCTTGTAAGATAGGGTTGGTGCCCTAGAGGTCAGAGCCTCGTGAATTCCAAGTAGGTGCTTGGAAAAGTACAGGTTGGTACCTGGAAGGATTGGAGATTGGTGTCTTCATCTAGGGTTGGAGCCCTACACTTATTGTATCTATTTTATTATAAAGAAGAATTTAATTAAAGCATTTATTCTTATTGTTCATATTTTTTTCTAAATATAAGTGATCTAACTGGTAAAAATAACAACTAGAAAGAAATACTGATTCACCCCCCTCTCAGTATTTCCAACATATTCTACATCATAATCACATGGTTAACCCATTTTTCATGAATAATTTGGGCTCACATGGCATCCTCTTGAGTTATGGTGGTGAAAACACTAAGGTCAACTTCTGAGTAGCATAACTTTCACATATAGACTCTGATTGATGTGTTTCTTGCACCTGTTATCACTCAGAAAAAATGAAGCATCATTTGACAAATTCCTAGAGGTTCATGTGTCAAAGGTAGGGTTATAGGATTCATTTTTCATTACTTGGTCAAGGAAAATTTCAATTTTTCTTATTTTAGCCTATCCTAAGGTCTAAACCCACCCTCATTCAAATCCTTTTATGTCACATCAATCAAAATTTTCTAATATTTTTCATTTTCCAAGGTTTTAGCACCGAAAGAGTCATTTTAGCCAATACTCCACACTTTGGTAGTGAAATACACAGAGAAAATGCACTTTTCGCTACGAAACTGCTAATACTTTCGTAGTGAAAATGCCCAGAAATACACTAGGTACGCTACGAAAGTAAGGATTTCTGTCTGTCTTGTAAAAATAGATGTTAGGTGTCAGAAAATGATTGAAAAGGATAAGTTAGATGCCATTCGAGTCAGTTAGGGTAAAGATCAAGTTACATGGTCAGGGCTGAAGTCATCATCACCATTTTAAGCATGTATGAGTCATCATTATACCATGAGTTGTCATCAAACTTGAAAATATTTCCAAATTGAGTCATTTGTCATTCTCCATTCCCTCTTTGCGTATTATTGAGCTCTGGAGAATTATTTCACTGAGCCCAAGCTGTGGTTGGTATTTTCAAAGGTTTGGAGGTATCACTGATCAAGCGAGGTAGACAAGACATTAAAGAATCATGGATACAAAGAGGAAGACCAACAAAGGTGGCCACTCTCTTAGATACGAGCCATCAGACATGAACCTGATAAATGAAGACCCAACAACTGTAGAAGTTTTCAGAAGAATAGGGTGTTTGTAGTTTTGTCAAAGATTGCAAGGATGCCATGTTCATGTTTCTAAAGAATTTGCCCTAAACTTCAATTGAACAACTACAAAAGTGGGAATTCTAAATCTCACTATAACACCAGAGACCATTGCAGTAGCAACATGGATTCCAAGAGGATAAGAAAAATGGTTCAAAGGTTTCAAATTCAACATGGAGGAGTGTAAAGAATTTATCAAGCTAGAAAATAGTGAGGTTGAACTTACAAATGCCATTCCAAGGAGTTGCATGAAGAATAATTTCTCAAAGCTACTGCTTATCATTTAGAAATATTTCATTTGTGAAGGGAGATATCATAAAGTCTATTCTTACCACTTCAATCTTCTTCTATACTTCGTTGGTAAAATATCTCTTGATCTACCTTTTTATTTACGCAGAGGCTTAGAAAAAATGGCAGATAAAGTTGAAGCTAAATCTGAAGGAAGTGAAACCTCACTTTTTCATCATGGTTTAATAAAATTGTTGGTTTTAGATGAGCTACAAAGAATAGGTAGAGACTGGTCTTATTTTCTCTTTGTTAATGGATACCATTACCCCTAAAAGAACTACTAAACCTAGAGGTATACCATCACCTTTAGTGGTAGAACAAAGCGAACTAGTAGGGGTAGAGAAAAGTGAACCAATAATGATGGAAACGGAGTAGTTGCAGAGAATTGATACACCCAATGTTCTACCTGTAAAGAAAAAGTCAATAATGAGAAAACTTGAAAAACAAGAGACAAATGTGATTAAAAAAGGCAACAAAAGGATTACAAGGAGATAAATAGTGGCTAAAGGAAATTTAGAAGACATACTACATGCTACTTATATTGAAAAGACTCCTATAGTCTAGGCTAAGGATATAGATGAAGGTGGAAAGAAGATCAAGAAAGCTAAATCAGCAAAGAAGTTAGAGTTTGAAGGTGAGGATGCAGGTTTTATGTTTCAGGCTAGGAAGCCCATGACAAGACATGCTAGAAAACTTTTGGAAAGTAGTAAAGAAGTTCATCCAGCCACTGACACTTTCCAGCCACCAAAAAACATTATTGACCTTTCATCTCCTACAAAATAAGATCTAGTTAGCAAGAAAAAGAAAGGAAGAGAAAAAGTCATTGAAAAAACAGAGCTTGAAGTTCTTGAAGAACAATTGAGGTTAGCTAATCATGAAATAGCAATCATGAAGAAGGAGGCAAGGAAACATAATGTTCAGAAGGTTCGGTTTGAGAAGATGAAAGAGGTTTGGGAAGAGAAGGTTGGCAATATATCAAAGACCTTAGATAACACACAACAATTAATCAAATGGATTATGCCATTGAGGAAAGAGGTGAAACATGTTAGAAGAATGAACCTACACTTGAAATATACCAATAAAAAGCTGAAAGACCAAGTCAAATACCTCCAACAACAACTAGAATTGATCCATGAGGAGCTGGAGAAGAAGGGTCTAAAAATGACTATAGTTGAGGAGCCCATAGCTCAACCCATCATCAATGAAGAAGAAACACCTCAAGACTCTTAGGTTGAGTTGGTTTATGTTTTGAAAAGTAAATGGCATGTTGAAATCAAATATGTACAGCTGGAAGGCACCTTTTTGAAACAACGAAAAAATTTGGAATTTACATATTTTTCCACAGTTTCATAGCGTTTCCTAGGCTTGAAGCCAGGAAAATGCTACGAAACCAACTGTAGCTTTCCTTTTTCTTCTAAAACCACTTTTGGTGGCTTTCAAGGAGAGTAAATGATAGTGAGGATGTTAGGTCATGATGAACACAATGAAAGAGGAAAGAAGCAGAAACTTTGATTGCAAAGGTCATTTTTTGTACGCTACAAAAGCACGCTATGAAACTGCCATGCTTTCGTAGTGAGTTGTTTTGAAGGTTTCTGAGCATGTTTAGGAGAAGTTTTGGATAGTTGGAAACTTTCAAAAGGTCAAGGGACTTTTCCAACAATCATCCATGACTTGAATACCATGAAATGAATACAATTCATTAGCTAAATCATTCGTTGAAGATAAACCTCTGTTTTCCTAAAAAATAGGGGTTGTTTCCAAATTTTTAGGAGGGTAATTAAGATGTCAAGTAGTGATGAGTTCTGTAATAGCTTGTAATATTCCAAAATGGGAAAAGTAGGAATATAGTGCAAAATGCTGGAACAATAATGTAGATCATCATAATAAAGAAAGAGGCCATTATGGAGACCTTTCATATGTTATAATAACAACAAAATATGGATAAGAAATGGCCCATAAGATACACAACAAGAAAGTACAAGCCTCCAATGAACAAAATCCTCAAGATGAGGTGCTGCAACTATATAGAAAAGCAGGAAGACCCTTACAACATTATTTTATTAGCTCTACTATAGAAAATTATTATACATAAGATTTAGGGCTGGGATGTACCTCAAATGATAGATCTATATTATATCTGATCACTATACAAACTCCTTTTAAGAACCCCTTAAGTGTTTTTAGCAAAACACCAAGTACAAGTTGTAGATATGAGACCTAAGACTGTAGATATACTAGAAAACACATATCTGGAAAGTGTGGCTGATATGATTTGATCAATACAATAGCCTCCTCCAATAGATCCTCTAAGTGATAGGCAAATCCCCTTCACTACAAAATCAGCTCTCCAAATGGTGTGCTAAACCACCCTGCAACTCCTCCTAAAGAAATAATGCATATCTGGAAGAAAATATGGTTGGCCTGATGTGAAGATTTGAAATTATGCTCAATGGCCTTTAATACTGTCCTCCCAATGGAAAGGAAGCCTCCTCCACTGAAAATGAGCACTGAAATGGCCTAGATCTAGAGATCTAATCACCACTTGCTACAACCTGCAAAGACAACCAAACCCTCAACAGAATCTGAACTATAGTTGAAAGAAGAGGCTTGGCCTTAAGCCTGATAATGGAAAATGTAGTATAAGACTCCTCCAAGAGCTCCTCAATGGAAGAGGTGGGATTCCTGATAAGGAACACCCTGTGCTAAACAACACTCTATCTTAGCTAAACAACGAGAGAAATATATATGTATAAACAGAACATATATTCAGAAATATAATAAACCCATAACATGATGAATATGGCTGCCATCCTCTTCCTTAAATAAAATATGAGCTTGAAAACCCTAATCCCCATCCAAAAATTTGACTACATTTACACAAAGCATCTCCATCTAAAACTGCGCTGTCCCTCATTGATGACCACTCCTCCATGACAGCGCTATTGATTTGGTCAAGGTTGACCCAGTCAAAGTGATCCAGCTCCTTTCACACCAAGCATGATTTAATTAAGATGCAAAGATTTGTCTCTTTCACATTTGGCATTGATTTATTCATTATTAAAGAGAATTATGGACTCCCTTTTTCCTCGTATTCTTTAAACAAAGTAACAAAACAAAATTGAATATTCCAACTAGCTCATGGTTAATTGGGAATATTACAGTCCTCCCTTCCCAAATGTTGCTTGTCCTCAAGCAACCGACAAGGTGGGTACTGCAAATCTTTTCCTCCTCCATTGGTAATACCAACATGTGATAAGATTCCCTCATAAGCTAAGTGTTCACCAATCCATCTCTCCATGAATTGATCCTCCAAAGTTCTCATGAGATGCAAATAATCCATCCTACAAGGAGACAATAGTTCAAATGAAATAAACATGGTTTGCCCAATGTTATCCCTAAAACAAGTAGCATAATGAACATGGAGAATCTCTTTCCCATAGGGCACATACATACCTTCCATCCTCCTTCCAAACATTCCCATAAGAAGTATAAGTACATCATCAATATATGGGATCAAAATTAAATACACACAAACATAAATTTGTGCATATGGAGGTGGGTCATAGTCCCACATGTGGAACTAGCGCAATAAATCTCCTGACTGCCTCAGATAATGATGTGGTAAGTGGTTTCCCCACCACTTGCTTGCTGCCCAAGTCATCTCACTATGGCTGAAAGTGTGAGATATATTTGGTGCTTTTGGAATGCACCCACAATGATACAAAATCTCCCTTCGATCTCCAAGGGAGTGGCCATGTTTAGAAATTTTTGTGGCCCAAAGTTGGCCATGAAGTTTATATGGTATAGTGCTCCTTCTTGGAGCTATGGCCTGAATATACATGGTGAAAGAATGTAAATAATAATAAAATAAAACATTAGTTACACAAGCATGTTCTTCACCAAAATTTATCCTCATACAAATGGATTTGTGCATAGATGTATCACCTCTCATTCCAAAAGAGGAAAGGGGTAGCTGAATTAACTCCTTCATAGAGTTATGTTTCTCTTCCAACTCCACATGGTTCATGCATCTTTGAAAATGCTGATATATTTCCTCTTCAAAGTCCTTCCAAGTGTAGCTTTCCGTGATATCGTTGTATGCCTTCATCGAATAAGTATGGCTGAAAAATAACTCTTCATAAGCCCTTTGTAGTAACTTCTCCTTGAGCTTGGAGGCTCTAGATAAGAATATCCTACCATGATAATAGATGTCTCCTTCTTGGACTAAATAGCCCTATTCATGTAGCTGGTCATCAAGTATCATGCATGTGAAAAGATCCTTGGAATAATCCACCAACAGTTGGGATTTCCAATATGGATCAATCTCCCATAGTGACAACGCTGATGATCTATCAAAAGGAATGTCTGTCATATGGATGTTATTCTCGTTGACATCTCCCACTTCAACAGTATATGATGGAAGGTTGCTATCCTGTCCTTTCTTCCCTTCTTGCATATGCACATGCTCAAGTAAATATTGAGGCTTTTGAAAGTTAGTCTCCCATGGGAGACTATCATCTATCCAATACTTCCTTGGTTTAATAAAAGCATGCATGTGTGGCCACCATATTTTGTCATATATGGATGATTTCCCTCTAAGTGAGATCATTTTCTGAGTCTTCATAGCCAAGGAATGGTCTCCTTTCTCCTTGATGGTGTCATCCTCCAATCTTGCAGCATTTCCTCTCAGCGTAGTATGAGATGAGAGAGTGGATAATGGTGATAGTGGAAGAATATCTCCCTCCTCCTTGAGCTCACCCAAGACTCTCAACACTGTATTTTGGTCTTCTAATGCTCCCATCCTTCCTGGATCTATGAATGGAGCATCAATATGTGAGAAATCTTCACCAAATCCGAATCAAGTGGTCTCCTAGGTGGTTTACCACAAGATAATGATGTCTCATGGATCATCCTCATGTGCATAATAGAGGGGATCATCTTATCCCTGCTTCCACTGCGCAAATTCAACTTTCTTTCTTGTGTGGAAGTTTTATGATAGTTAGGTATCACTCTTAATGATGCAAGAGTGCCTCTAATTGGAGCAATTGCTCCATCCTCACCTCCCGATGGTGGTGGATCATCTCCTGCTATCCCAGCACAGTGTCCCCTTCCTTGTTCATCTTCTTCTTCCTCCTCATCATCTGAGAATACCTCTATGTAATGTGCCTTTCCAGCTGCACATCTATGTCTAGGTGCCCAAGCTTCTTGGCATGTGATGCAAAGCTTCCTCCTCCTCAAATCTCTTTGGAAATCATCATAAAGAGGTTTTTTATTTTGGTTCTCCTTTGGAAGAGGAGCCTTCTCTTCTTTTCCCTTTGATGGAAAAGAGGGCTTATGCTGAAATGTTGCCTTTGCTTTTGGCAAGGCATATTGAAGTTATCTAGCCCTTTCAATGACATCTTGTAGGGTAGTGGGCTTGGTAGACTTAACCAAACCATGAAGGGGTTCATCTAACCCATCAATGAACATGTACACCCTTATTACTATAGATAAATCAAGAACCATAACATAAAGTTTTAAAAATTCAGAGATGTAAGTTTCTGCATTACCTGATTTTTTAGCTTTGCAAGCCCCATGAATGGTGCTTCAGGATCTCTTCTATCAAATCTTTCCACCAGCCTTCTAGTGAACTCTGAATAAGAAGTCACATTGGCATGAACCAATGTAGACACGCCATGGAACCACCAGTCATTTGCTTCACCCTCAAGGTGTAGTGCTGCAATCTTAATGCCCTTCATTTCTGGAACCTTGTTCAACTGAAAGTAGATATCAAGTTTCTCTACCCATGATTTGGCAGTGCACTTGGATGACCCATCAAAGTTGGGTAAAAATAATCTTCCGATAGTGTGGTGTTGATCATGATTTTGAATGAATCCACCACCTCTATGATGATGCCTTGGTATTATATTGTCCTTGATTTGAAAAAACTCCTGAAAACTCAAGTGGTCCTTGAATATCTGAGTTTGAAATTCATACTCCATAAAATAGTCTTCAAGGGATTCTTTCTCTTGAAACCCTTAATTTCCCACAGAAAAAAATGTAGGCATAGTAGGGCATTGGGAAACTTGTGGTTGATGCACTGGTTGATCATTCCAGTGGTGAGATATGCCAGAGCCTTTACCATAATGAAATCCTTTAGGGGATTCCTTGTATCTATCCATCCTCATTTCCTTCATCTCTCTAGCAATATCTTGCATGGATATAAGAAGGATCTTAGGGAACTCCTTCTCTTCATCTTCACCTCCAGATAAAGGGGTTTTACCCTTATCTTCTTTGTCATTTGTATAGTCAAATTTATGATGTCTTCTTCTTTGATACCTCCTCTCTCTATCAGTAAGAGGCTCTCCTTCTTCAGATGACATATTGACTTTTCAAGATGCATAGGCTGTGCCAAGATTATGCTCTGATACCACTATAATATTCCCAAATGGGAAAAGCAGGAATATAGTACAAAATGCTGAAACAATAATGCATATCATCATAATAAAGCATGAGGCCAATATGGAGACCTTTCATATGTTATAGAAATATCAAAATATGGATAAGAAATGGCCCATAAGATACACAACAAGAAAGTACAAGCCTCCAATGAACAAAATCCTCAAGATGAGGTGCTGCAACTATATAGAAAAGCTGGAAGACCCTTACAACGTTATTTTGTTAGCTCTTCTACAGAAAATTATTATACATCAGATATATGGCTGATATGTGCCTCAAATGATAGATATATATCAGATCTGAGAACTATACAAGCTCCTTTTAAGAACACCTTAAGGGTTTTCAATAAAACACCAAGTACAGGTTGTAGATATGAGATCTAAGACTATAGATCTACTGCAAAATACAGATATAGAAAGTATGGCTGATCTGAATTGATAAATACAATAGCCTCCTCCAATAAATCCTCTAAGTGAAAGGCAGATCCCCTTCACTAGAAAATCAGCTCTCCAAATGGTGTGCTAAACCACCCTGCAACTCCTCCTACAAAAATAACAAAGATCTATAAGAAAATTGTGATGTAGGGATGAATATATGGTTGGCCTAATGAAAAGATCTGAAAATATGCTCAATAGCCTTCAATACTGTCCTCCCAATGGAAAGGAAGCCTCCTCCATTGAAAATGAGCACTGAAATAGCCTAGATCTAGAGATCTAATCACCACTTGTTGCAACCTACAAAAACAACCAAACCCTCAATAGGATCTACACTGTAGTTGAAAGAAGAAGCTCGGCCTTAAGCCTGATAGTGGAAAATTTAGTACAAGAATCCTCCAAGAGCTCTTCAATGGAAGAGGTGGGATTCCCGATCAGGAACACCCTGTGCTAAAAAACACTCTATCTCAGCTAAACAACAAGAGAAATATATATATCTAAATAGACCATATATTCAGAAATATAATAAACCAATAACATGATGAATATGGTTGCCATCCTCTTCCTTAATATGAGCTTGCAAACCCTAAGCCCCATCAAAAAATATCACTACATTCACACAAAGCATCTCCATCTAAAACTGCGTTGTCCCTCATTGATGACCACTCCTCCATGAAAACACTATTGATTTGTTCAAGGATGACCCAGTCAAAGTGATCCAGCCCCTTTCACACCAAGGGTGCTTTAATTAAGCTGCCAAGATTTGTCTCTTTCACATTTGGCATTGTTTTATTCATTATTAAAGAAAATTATGGACTCCCTTTGTCCTCTTATTCTTTAAAGAAAGCAACAAAACAAAATTGAATATTACAACTAGCTCATGGCTAATTGGGAATATTACATAGCTCATTCGAACATATGAATCTGTTAGCCACCTATAATATTTTGTTATACCAAAAGGTGGCTAAATCTGTTTTGAGCCTTCAAGGAACAAATTTTCATTACTAAAATTTGTTGGCTCTTGAAGACTCCTTGTAGGCCTCATGCCTCAATCATAATGAATGCTTGTATAACAAATATTCTCATACATAAAAGCATACACTAACACGTTTATTTCGGGAATAGCATGATACTTCTGTATTATAAATAGTACGTACAAAAGTAATCGTGGAGAGATCACCTGATCCTTCCAAGGCCTTCGCAGACCGTCGTCCGGATCCGTCCAGCCCTTGCCTCGCTAAGACTCCTTCCGAACTGGTGCATACGAGATAACATATAAAGGGATGTGTATCTCAAGGAAACAAGGGTTTCCTACAATGAACTGGGAAAGTGCAGGAGGCACGGGGAATCGGACTTGGATAGGGAATACCAACAGAGTATAATATCAATAATTCTCTCTCTCCCTTAGGCCATACACATGAGGGCTTTTTATAGTCCCTCCAAGTAGTTTCAGCAGTTGGAAACAGTTGGCCACGGGTTGGGGTGGTTGAACTACCTGAGTAACCATCAACCCAGCGCGAAATTAGGGATTTTTTATATATTTTTTAATCATTTTAATGGCATACGCGGAAAAGTCTAGCTGTACTCGCGTATACACGCGGAAAAACACGGGCATAGTTGCGTATGGAGGATTTTACACTGTTTTTAAGTGAATTTGTCCAAGTATGTAGGAATGGGTGCCCATAAAGCCATAAAGCAATCATGAATCATGTCAAGGTGAGAAATGATGCTATAACAGATGCCCCCTAATATATGAGGTCAGAAGGGGTACATGATGGCCGAAATGTATTATGCACATAGAAAGAACTTCGCAAGGACAAGAGAGGACTTCACCAGATTTCAGCCTGCCAAAACCAATGAAAGAAACAGAGAGTCAACTCATGCTGAGGCGGGCATACCCATGCTCAGTCAAAAATACATCATATAGAAATCTTGAATGGATCCAACATGTATACAAGTATAGTGAGCGTAAGTACATAATGAATCAACTCTATTGTGGAACTTAGGAAATACAAATCTTTGAATCAATGTCCAAATGCATATAGAAAGGCACATTCAGGAAGATGGTGCAAGCGGATATGCGATCAAATGCTTGAATCTCCAAGTACCGGATCATAAGAGAGGTGGATCAGCATTTTAATCCCGCAACTCGGGGATCAACATAAGATCTTTCTTGTCTTTGAGCTTGCAACATATCGAGTCAGACGACAACACTTGCGAAAGCCCCGAAAGAATGCATCAACGATGGTAGAAATGCGATGCAACCCGAGGTCTTCACCGATCACTATGGCACAATTCTACACAGCGGGAATAAATGAGGTACAAGAGTCGACCATGTGAGAAATCGTTGAATTACTGGTCAATAATGTATACCGTTAACCAACGCGAGACAACCCACCAATAATGAAAATGAGTGTCAAGGTGCCCCAGTACAATCTAACAAGTGCGAATGAATGAGTTGAAGTCGAACACTTGAAAGAATCTACCAATCGGGAGGCAATGATGAATCCCCACTGTCGATAGCGAAGAGTCTGCCACTGATGACTGCAAACCCTAAGGTACTGACAAAAAGACTCTAGACCTTATTCCCAGAGCAATGAGTCGGAGTCGATGGGAAAAGATCTGTTGGAAGGAAGGCATTAAGGCATCCCACATCAGTCCAGCGCGAGTGTAACCCGCAGGCCAAGATTTGGAAGGAATCGGACGAAGTAGAGTGATGGAACCAAAACCGAAGTACGTTTCCGACGTGCGCAAGATGAAGCTAGCGCACGGAAGAAACCCTCTGAACCAACCAATAATGAAAGCTGACACAGAGGCGAGAAATCCACCGATAGGGTCAAATGGAAATCCAGGTACTGCACGAATCCCAAGTGTGATAATGTGTGCTGACGTCGAACACAGGGGAAACCACTCGGTCAAAGACCCATGATGATGATCAAATGCTGAGCACGAGGTCACCTATCAATGATGGAAATAGGCCCAAGGTGCGGCTCTAGGTTTGCTCTCAGAGCAATGTGTCGTAGTCGATAAGAGACAAACCCACCGGCAAGAAGTCAATGGGGACCTTCTCAAACCAGCACGAGCAAAAGATCAAAACATCTGATGTGATAGAACATGATACTGACAAGACCGGGAAGGCCGACTGAATAATGAGTCAAGAGACACCGCAGAATGGCCGACTCAGGCTAAACTTCCCTTGAACAAAAACACGACTCGTGATGACCATGGCAGTAAAAAGTGACACTGTATAAGTCTGTTATGCAGGAGGCAGAACAAACTCTCCATATGATTGGAAGAGATAACCAACCGGGGGAGAACTGACAAGTGAAACATGGTAAAGGCTGAACCTAGGTCAAAACTAGAACCATCCCAAATGAAGGAAATATATATAAGTATATGTGCTTTGTTCAAGGGCGACAAACTGACTCTGTACTGCAATCAAAATAACTAAGATACATCCCGTTCCCGCTCTTTTTGTTATATTTAATTTTTTTGTATTTTTCATAATAAGCCTGAAAAAGAATAAAAGAATGCTATGGTACAATGGATAGAACGAGTATCAAGAAAGCAGATGCACTAGTTCCTGGGATTGGAACAATCCTATGCTCAATACAAGGTGGCGAAAATTGGTCAGTGATACTCAGAGGAACGTTCCATCCATGGGTACAAAGGTGTCAAGTCGTGATAGCTAAGTGCATGCAATGGTTAACTTGTACAGAAAGTCAAGGTCAAAAGTTGGCTTAAACATCGAGTCCAAATGAAGCCGGCTAAAGGCCGGGATAAACAAGTAGCCAATATGCAATGCAGTAATACAACTTAACGACACCAGGGAGCCTCTAGGGTATAAGCCAGAAAAATGATAAGTGATGAAGGAGAAGAATGAAGCTTCAACACGAAAGACATGGCGGGACTAAAGAGGACTCCCGAGCCTACATAAAAAGAAGCATGGGCAACAAGTGATAGCGAGGAACTAACTAGGAAGCCCATGTAAAGGAAGGCTCTACCATCAAGTCATGATTAAAAATTGGCGAGTGAAATGGGTGTAATGCTCATGACCTGATGGGATCGACCCTAAGGCAAGTGATCAGTATGGAGGCTAGAATGCAAGATGCAACGGAAAGTGATTCCCTAACCTATATGCCAGTGAAGATCATATACCTGCCGTGAAGAGTCTGAAATCATGGATCAAAAACCGGAAAAAATCTCAAAATCGTCAAAATGTACCTGAAAACATACCAAACTGGGCACTTCCAAGCAATCGAGTTATACAGCATAAGATAGATCGAAAAAAATAAGCATAAGGAAATTTTGCGAAAATTTTCAATTTTTAGCCATAAATACACAAATTACCTCTCATTTGGTTCATTATTGCATAGCTGATTTGGAAAAAGTGCTCTGGAGCTCAAAAACTTCTTTCGTCAAATCAGGAACAACCGACCGTCGGAATTCAGCGAAACTTCAGGTAGGCTCCTTAATCATCCTGTTTATTCATTTTGTCCATTTGAAAATTAAAATTTAGTGATTTTTTGCCTGGAAACCCTTCTTAAAAAATGCGTATCTGCGCATACGCGGGTTCAATGAAGGCAAGTCGCGTATACACGCGACTGTGCACAGGGAAAGTAGCGTATGCGCAGGTCCGATTTCAAAAAAGGTATTTCTAATGCAAATTTTGATGAAATTTCTCAGGATGACCATCTCATGGAGGGAACGTGAGCATAGCGCAATAGACCAAGAGGTCATGCAGGATCGCGCAGCACAAAATGTCCTCCGAAATTGTGGATTGTTCAAATTCTTTAAAATGCCCAATATGAAAAGTAATGTGCGACTGCTTGAAATGCTCGTAAATTACTGGGAACCAGATCAGGATTGCTTCATAATTGATCAGATGCCACTACGCATAGAAGTGGAAGATATCTATTTCATCACTGGACTCTCCAGGAGGGGAGATCCAGTGGACTTGCACGGAAAGCCCTTGGGAGGGTTGACTGTGGAAGACTATGTCCAAATATATTGCGTAGATAATTCCAAGAAGGTTGGAACACAGATTGCTATCAGAGATATCAGGAATTTGCACATAAAGATCCTCCTGTTCACCATCAGCAGAGTGGCAGGATCTGCCTCACTACATCAGGCGTCCAGGACGCACATGAGCATAGCTGTAGAGTGCTTAATTCATGTGTATGATTGGTGCACAGCCCTGCTACTGAACATGAAACAACAGCTGACCTCCATTCGCCAAACAAAGACAAAACACTTTGGCTATGGGACCATTTTGACAACATTCTTCTTTGAGAGAGTTCCAACTTTGAGACCCAGAGTCATCTCGACTATCAGCAGCCCGCGAGACCCAAGAATTGCCCGTTGGGCAGACATGATGAAAAGACTGGGGGGCAGCGAGGTACCCCGAACCACTTGGGACGATGAGTTCTTCCTGTGGTGGAGAGAACAGATCATCGCAGTGGACGACTATCCCTATGCCGGGATGGATTTCCGAGGAGATCCAGATCTAGTACTTCCACCCGGAGCAGCATGGGGAGCAGTCGGTAAGTTTTGAAAATTTTTTTAACTTATATGATTTTTTGGATTTTTTCAAATATGTTATGAAAAAATGAAAAACAAACATGTTTTTGGATTGGATTCATAATTACTGACAATTAAAAATGATCATGTTTCAGATGTTGGACCAGTTCGTCTTGAGGGCCTAGCACGTCACAAGCGCCGCAGAGGTGAGGCGGAGACAGCGGATTCTGACAGGACACTCCAGGCCGTGCAGAGAAATTTGGAGGGACTGACCCACCAAATCCCTCTGGCTGCCATGGAGGACTTGCCAGAAGCCGTCCAGAGACGGGTTGTAGGAGTACCCCGGGACTGGGTTAGACTATTCCGCCATGTGGCCACTGCAGTGATGTTCTATAGGAACACGACTTCTGGGCAGGGTCCTCAGGAGTAGACAGATTTTATATATTAGATGACTGTATATTCTTTTTTGAGACTGAACATGATGGGGCATAAGCCCAAGTTTTGTACGGAATTTATGGATCCAAATTTTGTAAAGTTTTTTGACATACCGATGATATATATACAGTGATATTTGATGTGATGTGATAAATGTATCAAATGTATGATGTTTTTGATGATTAGAATTTATTGTATTGAATGATTAATATGCCAATCTAAAGCTTGATTAGCTAATGAGTCAGCAAACCAATTGTCAGCTCGAGGAATATGAATGAATGTTAAAAATTGAAATGACCTTTGTAACAAACGTACCCTCAAGAACAATCGTAATAAAAATGGATCTCGTACCCGATAAGTGTTGTTCAACTGCGACACCACCAGCTGGGAGTCCAAGAAAACTACCAACAAATCAACACCCAAAGATATTGCCTCCAAGAGTAGATGAATGACTGCAGTGTATTCTGCTACGTTATTGGAAGCAGGACCAATGCAGACTCCTCTTGATACCAACAGCTGACCGGAAGGATAATGAAGCACCCAAGCCGCGGAAGCTAAGTTCCGGGTGTGTCTACTAGCACCATCGGCAAAACCAAAATGACTCATGACATCCAACACAACCTGCCAAAGCAGATCAAAAACATCATCACCTCATCAAAAATCGAAAATCAAACAGATATGTACAAAGCAAAAAACTACTATATACAAAGCAAAATGCTAGGCCAAAGCCTAGGCATAATACTTCTTCAAATAGAGCCCATTTCGGGGCTCCGACAACTCGTTCCCTTCGAAGTCAACCAAGGTATAAGCTCCTTTCTTAAGGACCTTTTTGACGATATAGGGGCCATACCACATCGATTTAAACTTTCCTGCCCCCAAGGCATCTTTTTCTTGGGCGTAGACCAAAACAAGGTCGCCTTCGAAAAAGACCCTAGGCTTAACCGCCTTATCGTACTGAACTTTGACTCTGTTTTTATGCGCTTCATTCAACGTGGCGGCATCTCGACGCTGCTCATCAAGATGTTCCAGATGAAGAAGCCGCTCTGCCAGACTAGAAGTGTCAGGAAGAAGCTCAACAGCTAATTTAAGGGAAGGAATCTCGCATTCAATTGGAAATACGGATTCCACCCCGTGGACTAACTGAAACGGAGTAAAGCCAGTTGCAGTTTTAACTGACGTCCTGTATGCCCAGAGTGCAGGATATAGCATAATGTGCCAGTTGGATCTATGTTTATCAATTGTCCGTTGAAGAATTGTCTTCAAGGATTTATTCACGGCTTCCACTTTCCCATTGGCCTGAGGATAATATGGAGATGAATGCTCCTGCCGGAAACCCAATTTGAGAGCCAACTCAGCCATCATACTATTCTGAAAGTGACTACCATGGTCAGTGACAATCTCTCTAGGTATACCGAAACGAGAAATAACTTGGTTGAAGAAGAAAAGAGCTGCAGTCTCACCATCGTTCCCAAAAGTAGGCATAGCTTCGACCCACTTCGTAAAGTAGTCTACTGCTACGATAATGTACTTGTGACCTTTTGCCGAAGGCGGGTTAAAAGTAGTATAATCCATACCCCACTTTGTAAAGGGTCCGACAGTAACGACTGGAAAAAGCGGAGCTGGATGAGCGCGCATTTTTCGAGTATACACTTGACAAGGATGACACTTCTTGACCGATTCAATACAATCTTTGAAAATCGAGGGCCAGAAGTAGCCAGCGCGCAAAATCTTTTGGGCTGTAGCAAGCCCCGATAAATGACCCCCACAAGCTCCACCGTGAGAATCATTAAGCACAGCCTCAGCTTCTTCGAAAGTTAAGCAGCGTCTTAGGATTGAATCAACCCCTCGACGGTACAAAGCATCACCAATAATCGGATAACTTTTAGCTAAGTGACGCAGCTTACGACGCTCATCTTTCGAAAAAGAAGAGGGAAACTTCGCAGTCTGGAGATATACAATGATGTCCCCATACCAAGGATCTTGTGGAGAGATCAGAAACAAGTGTTCGTCCGAAAAGGACTCATCATAGATCATCTCCTCTCCACAAGGCAACTCGGAGATCAATTCCGCAAAAACTAATGACTTCTTGGATTTGGAAGACATGAACTCTAGATCAAATTCTTGTAAAATCACAATCCATCTATTATATTTGCCCCCAATCACTCGCCTGCTGAGGACAAACTGAAATGGATTGGCAGCTGCCAAGACATAAGTTTTGCGAAGAATAATGTAGTGCCGGAGTCGCTGCACAGCATGGACTCTTGCTAAGGCTAACTTTTCTATCGGGGTGTATCGCAGTTCAGGTCCTACCAGTCCTCGACTAAGGTAGTAAATAACATGCTCAGCAAGAGCATCATCCTCCTGAACCAGAACCATACCAATGGTAGATTCTGCCGTAGCCAGATACAAAAGAAAATCTCTGCTATAATCGGGTGGACTCAGCAAAGGAGCAGAGGTCAATGCCTTTTTCAAGGCATCGAATGAGCGTTGAGCGTAGTCGTCCCAAAGAAAAGGAACTCCTTGCTTCAACAGTCTCATATATCCCTTTGTAATCTCAGCATAGTTAACGATAAACCTCCGAAGAAAGTTAGACTTCCCTTGGAGACTTTGAAGATGACGGATTGAAGACGGGGGAGGCAACCGAAGTATTGCCTCAACCTTGAAGGGATCTACCCTTATCCCTTCATTAGACACGATAAATCCCAACAGCCGACCGGATGTTACCGCGAAAATGCACTTGTTCGGATTCAAACGAATTTTATAAAAACGACATCTCTCAAATATTTGCCGGAGGTGTCCCGGATGATCCATCCTCTTTCGAGAATGAGCAGCTAGATCATCTAAGTATGCCTAGATAATTTTCTTGATGTCGTGGAAGGCGTAAGACATGGCCCGCTGAAAAGTGGCTCCAGCATTTTTCAGACCAAAAGGCATTTTCTTATATGCAAACGTACCCCAGGGAAAAATAAATGCGGTCTTATGTTGATCTTCTGGACGGATAGTAATTTGATTATAACCAGAGAAACCGTCCATGAAGGAGAAAATCTCGTTACCGGCACACTCGTCAATAATCTGATCGATGAACGGTGTGGGGTAATTATCTTTAGGACACGCCTTATTCAGGTCTCTGAAATCGATGCATACTCGAATCGTTCCTTGCTTTTTATCTACCGGAACGGGGTTTGAAACCCATTTAGTCAGAGGAACTGGGAAAATGAATCCCGCCTTAAGCAGCTTTTCAACTTCAGCTTTGATAGCTACTGCCTTCCTAGGATTAACCGGACGAAGTTTTTTCCTGACCGGCTTAGCGTTTTCATACGTCTTGATCTCATGCTGGACGATAGAAGGGTCTATGCCAGGCATTTCCTCATAAGACCAAGCAAAAACATCCCTATACTCTTTGAAGAGCTCGGTATAGATTTGAACCTCTTCATGGGAACATTCAGCTCCAATGAAAGCGTTCTCGATAATGTTGGGATTCCTGGAGATGTTCACCGGGATAGTAGGAGAGATCACAGCCATGTTCCCTTCAGCATAAACCTGTGCTGGTGCTAAGGGGCTCAAGACTGGGTGAACAGGTCCAGGAGACTGGGGACTTGGAAAACTTGTTTCGACTTCGCTCAAGTCAGGTAGGAAGTAAGACCGATGATGCAAGTCATCCCACGGTCTATCTATACCTGTCATCGCTTCCAGGATGGCCTCTTCAGATGGAAGAGTGGTATCTAGACAATCCTGGGCAGAAGAAGAAGTAGGCGTCCAAGCCGGAGCCACATCACCATCCAACTCTTCCGGCGAAAGAGGAGCTGGATCAGACTCTGCAGTGTCAACAACAGACTGATATGCAATCTCAGCTGCAGAAATCGGGAATGCCATTCCACCCACTTTCCCTTCTTCCAATGTGGCAGTTGGAGAAGGTAAGGTCCAAGGGTCCGAAAAATAATGAGTTCGAAAGAACTCTCTTCGAAGGGGAGCCTTGGAGGATGAAATAGAATTAATAGACACCTTAGGAGGAGGAAGATCGAAAGAACCCATCAGGGAAGAATACATTCCAACTCCTAGATTCTCAACAGGCGCCTTAGCATTATCCAACTTAGGAACAGATGAGTCAGAAGGTGCATCCAGGTCTACAGGAGGACAGTCCAGTTGATCCACCGTGACTATCCTCCCTTCGTGTGGGAAACATACAATTCGAAATAATGAGGATGCAATAGCATCCATCTCATATATCCAGTTCCTCCCCAACAGAAGGTTGTAGTCCAAGGCTGCATCCACTACCTCAACCTCTATGTTAACGGTTTTGCCCCCAACACAGATGGGCAAAGCCGGGACAATACCATGGGGCCTGTGAGAATGGCCATCGAACGCAGTAAGAACAGTGCTAGATGGAACAGCTTTGGGAGATCCAAGTGTCTTCCAACATGCGAGAGACATCACGCAAGTAGAAGCACCCTCATCAACAACCGTGCGAAAGATATTAGTCTTCCGATACGATGATTTAATGTGAAAAGCCATGTGATGAGGAAGTCTCTTCTTAAAGTTAGCCATATCAAAAGTGATCAGAAGAGAATTTTTCGGATCAACAGCCCCAATGGCAGTGAGCAAAGCACTGCGCTGAGCCGGACAAGACTGGAGTACCTCTAAAGCTGACATAGCACAAGGAATTTGCGCCAGATCTTCTACAATCGAGTAGTTCTGGGCAACCCTCATGTTCGGATTAATCGTTGACCGCTTAGAAGATGCTTTTGGCATCCGAGGCATAGACTCAACAGTTGGCTTCGTGATGTGAAGCGGCTCAGTAGCATCGGGAACTTCCTTAGCTTTCGAAGATTCCTCTCCGCCATAATCACGGGATCTCGTAGCGACATCCACGTGAGCACTCATCATAAAGATATTCGATGGAATTTCCCCTTCTTGGGCACCTCCAGAGGAAGCCCCAGGATTTTGGTTCGCGCCAGCAATTAATTGCTGCCCTTGGGGAAAAGGGTTTGTTAGGACAGCCTGGGAACTAGAAGAACCCTGCTGAGATAACAGGCGCTGAGCATCTTGAATTTTCGGGCAAAGGTGTGTGAGATGGTCTCCAGTACAAAGCTTGCATGGAAACTTCACTTTCTTTTTCTCCTTTTGCCCTTCACCAACACGCTCGTTGGTTTTATTTGCATTGCCCTTCCCATTCTTGCCCTTATTCTTGTTATTACGTCCCTTCTTCTTCCCATCAGACTGTTGATTTCCTTTGGGTTCAGAAGATTGGACAGCATTAATGGACAAAGACTGGGAAGGTGATTAATCAGCAGGCACAGCCTGACCAGAAGAAGCATATTGTAAAGACAACTGCTGCAATTGAGAAAGCAGGCTGGCTGCACTACTACTGACCGATCCGACAAGTCCGTCACCATGCGGACCGGGTTTGGGTTTCGATAGATCCACTTTGGAGCGAGGAGCATTGGGAAAATACTTGTAAAGCATGCCAGACTGAGAATAGATCAACTCTAACTGCTGGGCCCTAAAGATGGCCTGCTCCTCGGAATATACCCCTGACATGGATACATCCTTTGAAATATCTGACTGAAGCGACTTCAAAAACCACTCGAGAAAGAACTCACCTGGAATATGGGCTTTGATAAGCCTCTTCCTTCTCCTCCATTCCTGAATATGATCAGAAATGTGAGTTGCCTCATCCTGCTTAAAATTAGCCAGGAGTTCAGTCCCAGCCTCATATCTGACAGGCAACTGAAAATGGTTAAGAAAAGTGACATCCAGTTCTCCAAATGTGGCGAAACTTCCCCCAGTGAGCTCTATATACCATTTTGCGGCATTTCCAGTTAAGGTGCGCTGAAATAATCTCAATCTAATCGAGTCGTCGATCAGAGAGTTTGAAGAGCACCATAAGTGGAAAGTGGTGATGTGGTCTTCCGGATCTTCACCATTCTTACCTTCAAACTTAGGAATGTCTGAAGGAAGTTTGGTTGGAACCGGAGGCCACCCCGGACTATACCGAATCGGGTCATTAGTTAACTTCGACAAGTCTGGCAAGTTTAAAGTTGCCAGAAATGGTAATCGAGGCGGAGCCTGAGAATTCCATCCTTGATGGGATGGATTTCCAACATTCTGAAAAGAATAGCCTGGATTTGATGAGGCACGAGGCTGCCAGAAAGGACTCGTAGAAAACGGAGAAGAACCTCCTCCCCACGCCGAGTTACCAAAACCCAGACTAGTTCCCCCCGCTGAAGTATTGACTGAAGAGGAAAGCCCCTGGTAGGGGTTCCATGCATTAGACAGAGGAGAAAAAGACCGGTAAGCACTCGATGAAGGGAAAGAAGCATTCCCTTGATGACCCGCGAAGAACTGATTCCCTGCCCCAGCGGTTGTAAAGACAGGATTCCATCCTGTAAAAGTAGTCTAACTTTGCCCCCCAGACCAAGGGTTAAAACTCTGGGTCTGGGACGTAAAAGGAAACGACCCTAAAGAAGGATTGGAACTGGGTATATGCCCAGTCCCAAAGGGGAAACCCTGAAACGAAGCTGATCCACTAGCCATGTTAGACATGGGCGTGGATCCAGCTGCACCGGCGGAAAAGGAAAACGAGGGATTTCCACTAATGGACATCCTTGAACAGAAGGGACCAGAATGAGAAGCATATGCCTGGGTGAACCCAGAGCCAGACATAGCAGTGCTAAAAGCAATCGAAGATGAAGCAATAGTGCCCCTTGCCTCGACAGAAGCAGGGGTCTGAATGCCTGCAGCACTCACGGTAGAAGCCGCGTTCCCAGTCGTGGCCATCGAAAGATAAGAATGATATGGAAGATCCGGCGGTCTCTCAGACTCCGGTCCGATGTACTGAAGAACAACCGGATGATCAGGAGGAAGAGGAGATGGACCTGTAGCAGGAGGCTCAGGTACGTCTTCGACTTGAAAATCTTCTTCCTGAGGAAAAAGAACTCGCGAGGTGAGCGGAACGCTCCTCTCGGGACCGACACCGGAATCAGCAACGAAACCCTCAGATCTTTGTGGAGGATCACTCTCCACTGCGTCAGATGCTACCGGATGGTAACCACCAGCTAAATCGCTCCTACGCCTTCTCGAAGAAGGCTCTGCACTCTCGGGAGATAACCCCCGGATTCTCCTCGAACGTCGAGGCGCTTGATCAGCCACTTTTATAGATTTATTATATTAGACTCAAGAAAAGTGAAAAGCTAGGCAAGCTAGGAGCAAAGAGCACTCAATAAAATCAAAATCCCTGAGAAACAACAAGCAAACAACCTCCAAGTATTTCCGCTCCGGGTGATGAGGACCGGACACCAAAATACAAGAAAGCGAAGTATAGAGCCTTCCGAAAGAAGTCTGGGATGATTAGGGCCCGGAACAACTAGCGAAGGTATCAGAAACAGTTACGCCGACCTCCTAACGACAGCCTTTGCCGGCTCAAGCACCCAAGCTTCGCAAGGGCACCCCCCAGAAGTACTGCTGAAAGTGATGCGACGTCTGCCTCGGGTACCACGGGTATTCCCCCCCGCAGTCACCTGTGTGGAACCTAGGAACGGCAACTATGGACACCAATCCGTATCAGAAGCTGGGCGGAACGGTCTTGAGGTCAGATTCAGCTAATCGGAGGGGGGGTATCCCTCTTCTCAACCTTCACTTCCCCTCTCGCTTGACTCTCGGATGAGAGCTTTCCCAGTCCACCTCACGGAGTTGGATTTCGCTCAATTAATCAACTTCTATGTTTGTTTGAGCGGCCTTGGAGAGTTAACTCTCCACTCACCTATTCCAAGGCCCTACAACCTAGCTAGTTGGTGATTGACACTTAGTAAAACTTGCTAGTTGATTTTAGATTAAATCGCTTATTTTAAGGGCTTTTGTATTAAGTCACAAGGATATGGAGATGAAACCAATGGTGTTTTGACGCAAAAGAAATTAATAAAAACTTAACTACATGCACATGCAGTTCTTTGTCTTTCGATGAAGAGAAATTTCTATACAGGTTCTACGAGACTAAAAATTGTATTTTTCTTTTCGAATTGCAAACTCACACTCACAAAAACTAAGAAGCTAACTAAATGATTCAATGCACCTAATGCAAATCACTACAAGCATGTAAATTCTAAGATGCAAAAGTCTCTTAAAACAAGGTGAAATTTCCCAAAAAGCTCCTTCAGTTTTAACTCATCTTTTGTTGTCCAGAAAGCCAATTCTTAAAAACAAGAACTCTTAATATAAGACAGCAAAATACTCAACAAGAAGAAGAAGAAACCAAATGACAACTTCTCCTCAAAATCAAGCCGAAAACTAGAAGCAAGAAACTTCACAAAAGCTCCAAAAGATATGACCAAACGAAAATGAAAATGCAACAACAAAAACAAAAACAAGAGACAATGTTTTTTGAGTTTTTGATATGCAAAAACAAAAAGCAAAACAAATTTTTTTTGGGCTTTTTAGTTTTATAAAGCAAGAGCTCAAAAAGACCAAGCACAACTATCACAATCCAAGCCAAAACGAGACCGAATTTCAAGCATAAACTTCAACAATGCTCCCAAACCTTATAAAGCCAATGATAGCAAGATCAATAAGGGCAATGGAAGACCAAAAACTCAGCCAATCAGCCTAGAGAAATAGTGCAAACTCGTTGCAACAAAAGACTCCAAAGAAACAAGAAAAGTTCTTCGAAAATTGCAACAAAACCCTAGCCTATGAAACTCAAGAAAACCAATCGAAAACAAAGCAAAAATCGCAATGCAAAGCACAACACAAAGATAGGAGCGAGTTAGTGAGCAGAAGCTCTCTGTTCTGATAAAGCAGAACAGCCAAGAACGCTCAGAAAGCGATCTTGGAACTCAATCCAGGAGTGCCAGCACCAACAAGAACATTTTGCCAAAAAGATTAGTTTTCGAACAAACGAAAGAGAAACAAGACTTGAAACCACTTCCTTCACACTCCAGTAAGTACAGAGACACTGTAGACACAGGCCTCCACAGCCAGAAAGGACCAAAAACTCCAGAATCCTAAAAATTCAAAATCTGCCTAGGTATACGCAACCTTGCAGTTATGCAACCAGCGTGTATACGCGTCTGTGTTAGGGGAAACTCGCGTATACGCGTATCCTTTTAGACAGACTGGTGTGTATACGCGACTGTGTGCAAACAAAAGAGCGTATACAAAGAAAGATAATGAAAAACAAAAAAGACAAGCCTGGGAATGACACCAAGGCTTCAGACTGACTGCAAGAAAATAAACTGGACTGTAAAAGACAGATAAAACTGTTGGCAACCTACCAAACAGCTGAAACAACCCAACAGGAGAATCACAAAAATGTGATCCCCGGTAGATGCTTGATTCTGTTTCGAGGGGCACCCTAGAGGTTGGTTGGGATACAACCTCCACGGGAAGCAGAGACGTACTACTTAACGAGAGACTCACACGATCATGCACATTCATAAAAACTAAATAGAGCAGAATGAGAGGTTTACCCGTTGGTCCTACGTTTGAAGTAGATCCCCGTGGAGTTCAAACTCCCTGCAACCGTCCTTCCTCCTTAACCTGAAATACAAGAAGAAACCAGCACAAAGGACAAGTTGTACAACATATATCTACTCTATATGTTAGTGAGATTCATATAAAACATTAAATAAATCATAATGAATGCTTGTATAACAAATATTCTCATACATAAAAGCATACACTAACACATTTATTTCAGGAACAGCATGATACTTCTGTATTATAAATAGTACGTACAAAAGTAATCAAGTGGAGAGATCACCTGATCCTTCAAAGGCCTTCGAAGACCGTCGTCCGGATCCATCCAGCCCTTGCCTCGCTAAGACTCCTTCCAAACTGGTGCATAGAGATAACATATAAAGGGATGTATATCTCAAGGAAACAAGGGTTTCCTATAATGAACTGGGAAAGTGCAGGAGGCACGGGGAATCAAACTTGGATAGGGAATACCAACAGAGTATAATATCAATAATTCTCTCTCTCCCCCTCAGGCCATACACATGAGGGCTTTTTATAGTCCCTCCAAGTAGTTTCAGCAGTTGGAAACAGTTGGCCACGGGCTGGGGTGGTTGAACTACCTGAGTAACCATCAACCCAGCGTGAAATTAGGGATTTTTATATATTTTTTTAATCATTTTAATGGCATACGCGGAAAAGTCTAGCTGTACTCGCGTATACACCCGGAAAAACATGGGCATAGTCGCGTATGGAGGATTTTACACTGTTTTTAAGTGAATTTGTCCAAGTCTGTAGGAATGGGTGCCCATAAAGCCATAAAGCAATCATGAATCATGTCAAGGTGAGAAATGATGCTATAACAATTCATTATTAAGGATAAATTTGGACCTCCTTTGCCCTCTTATTCTTTAAAGAAAGCAATAAAAAAAATTTGAATATTCCAATTTTCTCATGAATAATTTGGAATATTACATCGAAAGCAACCAAGGCATAACCTCCCTTCTTTAGGACCTTTTTAACAATGAAAGGGCCATATGACATGGATTTTAATTTTCCTATCCACAAGGCATATATTCCTAAGCATAAACCAAAACAAGGTCACCTTCAGAGAAAACCCTATCTTTGACAGCCTTATCATACTAAACCTTCACTTGTTTCTTATGAGCCTCACTCGTCATAGCTACATATCGGTGCTGATCATTGAGATGTTCTATATAAATAAGGTGTTCTTCGAGAATTGAAGTGTTAGGAAGAAGCTCGATAAGTTACAACCAAATTAAGGGAAGGAATCTCACACTCAACTGGAAAGATCGATTCCAGCCCATAAACAAGTTAGAAAAGAGTGAACCCAATTGAAGTCTTAATAGACATCTAGTATGCCCAAAGTGCAGGATAAAACATGACATGCCAATTGGACCTAGCCTTATCGATGGTCCATTGAAGGATAAACTTTAAGGACTTGTTTACAACTTCAACTTTCCCATTGGTCTGAGGATAATATGCAGATGAATGCTCTGTTGGGATCACGATTTCCGTTAGACCAAAACCCACAGGCATTAGTCTTTGCTACAATCTCCAGAGTTAGGGTCCACGAGAGGCGGTCAATCCATGTCACTAAACACATGGGAGTGTTGAACCCAATTTCCAACAATCTCCCCCCCAATGTGAGCTAGGTGAGTTTTGAACTCGAGACCTGTCACTCTGATACCACTTGTTGGGATCACGATTTCCGTTATACCAAAACCCGTAGCCACTAGTCTCCGCTACAACCACCAGAGTTAGGATCCACGAGAGGTGGTTAGACCATGTCACTAAACACACGTGGAGATTTGAACCCAACGTCCAACATGCTCCTCCTGAAAACCCAATCTAAGTGCCAATTCAGCCATGATGGTGTTCTGAAAATGACTGCCATGGTCAGTGACAATCTCTTTGGGAATACTAAAGTGAGAAATGACTTGGTTGAACAAAAAAAGGGTTGTTGTTTCACCATAGTTTGCAAAAGTAGCCTCGTCCCACTTTGTAAGGTATTCTACTGCTACGATAATGTACTTGTGACCCTTCGTCGAAGGCAGATTACATGTAGTAAAATAAATACCCCACTTTGTGAACGGACTGGCAGTGACAATAGGAAAGAAAAAAGTTGGATGAGCACACATATTTCTAAGTATAAACTTAACAAGGATGACGTTTTTTTACCACCTCAACACAATATTTGAAAATCGAGGGCCAAAAATATCTTACACGAAAAACATTTTAGGCTGTAGCAAGCCCAGATAAATGACCACCACAAGCTCCATTGTGGCTCAGCACAACCTCATCTTCTTCGAGAGTTAAGAAATATCTAAGATCAAATCAACCCACTATGATATAAAGTGTCACTGATAATAAGATAACTTTTCTAAGTGACGCAACTTTCAAAGCTTATCTTTCGAAAAATCTAAGGCAAACTTTGTAGTCTGGAGATAAACAATGAGGTCTCCATACCAATGATCTTGTGAAGAAATGAGGAAAATATGTTCATCAAGGAATGATTCCTCATAAATAATATCATATCCACAAGGCCACTCAGAGATCAACTCTGCAAATACCAAATATTTCTTGGATTTGACAGACATAAATTTGAGATTAAACTCTTACAAAATGACAATCCATCGATTTTATTTTCCCCCAATCACTCGCCTACTGAGAAAAAATTTAAATGGATTAACTGTTGCCAAAACATAAGTTTTGAAAAGAATAATGTAATGTTTGAGTCGCTAGACATCATGGACAGCTTCCAAAGCTAATTTCTCATTGCGATAATATCGCAGCTCAGGACCTACCACCTTGACTTAGGTAATAAATAACATGCTCACAAAGAACATCATCCTCTTGAACAAAAAACATACCTATAGTATATTATTCTACAGCAAGATACAAAAGGAAATCTCTACTATAACCAGGTGGACTCAATAATGGAGCAGAGATCAATTCCTTTTTCAAACCTTCGAATGAGCATTGATCACAGTCATCCCAGAAGAATGGAACTCCTTTCTTCAACAATCTCATAAATCCTTTCATTACCTCGACATAATTAACGATAAATATCCTTAAGAAATTTTCCTTTCCTTGTAGACTTTGAAGTTGACGAATAGAAGATGGGGGAGGAAATTGAAGAATTGCCTCAACCTTGAAGGGATCTACCCCAATCCCTTCAGTAGACATGATGAATCCCAAGAACCGACGAGATGTGAAGGAAAAAACGAAATTTCTAGGGTTCAACCAAATTTTATAATGATGACATCATTCAAAAAATTATTGAAGATGAGAGGAATGATAAATTCTCTTTCAAGAACGAGCAACTAAATCATCCAAATAATCTTCAATCATATGCTTGATGTCGTGGAAAGCATAGGATATGGCCCGCTAAAAAATAGCCCTAGTATTTTTAAGGCCAAAAGGCATATTTTTGTATGCAAATGTACCCCAGGGGAAAATAAAGTTAGTCTTGTGCCGATCTTTAGGACAAATGGTAATCTGATTATATCCCGAGAAATCGTCCATGAAGGAGAAAATCTCATTCCCCGCACACTCATCAATAATATTATCAATAAATGGTATGGGGTAGTTATCCTTTGGACATGCCTTATTCAAATCCCTAAAATCAATGCAAACATGGATCGTTCCTTCTTTCTTGTCCATAGGCACTCGATTCGAAACCCACTCAGTTAACTGAACAGGGTGTATGAAACCCACCTTAAGAAGCTTCTCAACCTTGGCATTGATAGCTTCTACTTTCTTAGGGTTTGCCAGGAGAAGCTTCTCCCTTATAGGCTTAGCCTTTTCGTAAGTCCTGATTTCATGTTGGAGAATAGATGGATCAATTCTGGGGATTTCCTTATAGGACCAAGCGAACACATCTCGAAACTCTCTAAAGAGATCTGTATAATTCTGAATTTCTTCAGGGGAACATTCAGCTCTAAAGAATACATTCTCAATAATGTTGCAATCTCTAGAAATGTTTACCGGGATAGTCTCGGAAATGACAGCCATGTTCCATTCAGAAAAACATGTGTTAGAGCTAAAGGGTTCAAAATCGGGTGAACAGGACCAGAAGAAATAGGGATAGAGAATCTCAATTCAATTTCCCATAAGTCTGGTATAAAATAGGACCGATGATGCAAATTATCCCATGATATTTCCATGCCAATCATTGCTTCAAGGGCAACCTCTTCAGATGGAAGAACAATATCAAGGAAATCTTGAGCAGAAGATGAACTAAGAGTCTAATTCGGAGCCACATCTCTGTCCAAATCCTCTGGTGAAAGAGAAACCTGAATGAAATCTACAGAGTCAACAATAGATTGGTAGGAAATCTCTCTTGCAGACATAGAGAATGCCATTCCACCCACTTGACCTTCCTCTAATGTGGATGTAGGAGAAGGTAAGGTCCAAGGAATCGAGAAATAATGAGTTTGAAATAACTCTCATCGAGCAGGAACCCTGGAAGATGAGATAAAATTAATATGAATGGAAGGAGGTGGAATATAAAAGGTACCCATCAAAGAGGTATACATCCCAACCCCCAAATTATCCACAGGTTTCTTGGCATAATTCACCAAGGGTACAATTTAGTTAGAATATGCATTTGGATCTATCGGAGAATATTCCATTTGATCGACAATGAAAATCCTCCCTTCATGGGGAAAACACAAGATGCAAAATAAAGGTGAAGCAATAGCATCCATTTAATAGATCCAATTCCACCGCAATAGAAGATTATAGTCTAAATTGGCATCAACTATCTCGACTTCGATATTGACAACTTTACCCCAACAAAAATGGGAAAATCCGGAACAATGCCATGTGGCCTCTGAGAATGACCATCAAATGCAGTGAGAAGAGTAGGTGAAGGCACAGCTGAAGGGGATCTAATGGATTTCCAACATGAGATATACATGACACATGTGGAAGCACCCTCATCGACTATTGTTCGAAAAATATTGATCTTCCAATATGTAGACTTAATCTAAAAAGCCATGTGATGAGGAAGTGTCTTCTTAAGATTTGACATATCAAAATTGATCATAAGAGATTTCTTTGGATAAACTGCCTCGATCACACTAAGAAATGCATTCCTTTGTGTTGGGCACGACTGGAGTACCTCTAACATAGAAGTAACACAAGGATTCTGAGCTAGATCTTGTAAAATGGAGTAGTTCTAGGAAGCCTTTGCATTATGGTTGATATTCATACGCTTAGTAGAACCTTTTGGGATATGAGGTATAGGTTCCACTGCAGGCCTTTCGATATGGAGTGGCTCCGAATTACTGGGAGAACCCTTAGCTTTTGAATACTCAACTTCACCATAATCATGAGATCTTGTAGCGATATCAGTGTGAGCACTCATCATATATACATTTGAGGAAATTTCCCCTTCCTGGTTTCCCCTAGCAAGGGCTCCAGTATTATCATTTGAGCCAGACAACAACTATTGCCCTTAGGGAAAAGGGTTTGTCAGGACAGTGTGGGAACTAGAGGAACCCTGTTGAGCTAACAAGCACTAAGCATCCTGAATTTTGGGGCAAAGATAAGTAAGGTTGTCTCTAGTGCATAACTTGCATGGAAACTTAACTTTATTCTTTGCCTCTCTCTTACCCTCTCCAACATTTTCATTGGATCTGTTTGCATTACCCTTCCCACCCTTGTCTTTCTTCTTATTATTCTGTCCCTTCTTCTTCTCATCAGATTGTTGATTTCATTTTGGGTTAGAAGCTTGAACAACATTAATAGTTAAGGGTTGGGAAGGAGCAGACACTGACTGTGTAGCTTGAATAGAAGGAGAAGATTGTAAAGAAATATGATGGAATTGATTCAAAAGGTTAGTTGTGCCACTATCAATCGAACCAAAAAGCCCATCAGCATGAGGACCTAGCTTTGATATGGATAAATCTACTTTAGAGTGAGGAGCATCCAAAAATATCATATTAAGGACCCCATACTGAGAATAGATCAATTCTAACTGCTAGGCCCTAAAGATAGCCTGTTCCTTGGAGAATACCCCCGAAAGGGATACATTCTTCGAGATTTATAGCTGTAAGGATTTAAGAAACCATTCGAGAATGAATTCATTATGAATTTGGGCTTTAAGGAGCCTCTTAATTCTCTACCATTCCTGAATATGATAAGAAATGTGTGTTTCCTTATCCCATTGGAAATTTACCAGGAGATCAGTCGCAACATCATAACGAAAAATGCAACTAGAAATGGTTCAAAAACATGGTAGCAAACTCGCCAAATGAAGCAAAACTGCCCCTAGTAAGCTCAATGTACCATTTTGCAGCATTTCTAGCTAGGGTGAACTGAAATAGTCTCAACCTAATTGAATCATTGATGAGGGAGTTCGAGGAGCACCATAAATGGAAAGTGGTAACATGGTCAGCTAGATCCTTAGTAGTCTTCCCTTCAAACTTCAAAATATATGAGGGAAGTTTAGTAGGGACCGGAGGCCAACTTGGGCTATATCGAATTTGATCATTTTTCAATTTTGATAAATTTGGAAAATTCAAATTTTCCAGGAATGGTAAGCACAAAGGATATTGAAAATTCCATCTACTCATGAAAGGATTCACAAAATTCTGAAAATAATACCCTAGATTTGCAGAGGCACCAGGTTGCCATGGATTTTTTTTAGAAAAAGATGAGCCATAAGAGAAACATTATGGCCCAAAAGCATTCGGATTAGGACCCCCTCCCATCATAGGATTACCATAAAGGGGGGTATTACCCCCAATCGAAGTGTTGAACGAATATGAAACCCCTTGGTAAGGGTTATAAGCATTGGCGAATGGAGAGAAACCCTAAGAAGCACCTACGAAGGAGAAAGGTACATTTCGTTGCTAACCATAGAAAAAAAGATTGCCCATTTCCAACCCTGTAAAAGTAGGGTTCCAACCTTGAAAAGGATTAGAGCTTTGGCCTTCGAGAAAAGGATTGAAACCTTGGACCTGAGCAGAGTAAGGAAAATATCCTAAGGAAGGGTTTGAATTAGGAATATGACCACTTTCGAAGGGGAAACCCTGAAATGAAGTTGTCCCACTAGCCACAGAAGACATGGGTGTGGACACAATAGAAGCTGTAGTGAAGGAAACATAATGAATTACACTAAATGGTATTCCAAAAGAAAAGGGACCAGAATGGGAAGCAAATGCTTGGGTGCCCCCACTCGTAGATGGAATGGAGGTAGAGCCAAAAAATTTTGCACTCGAGGTGATAGTAGGAATACCAATATTACCTCCTCCTTCAATTGAAAGAGGAGTATGCACACTCAAAGTTCTCCTAAATTAATCTATGTTCCCATTCATGGCCATCGAAAGAAAGCAAAAGATGTGGGGGGTAACCGGTCTTTGAGATAGAGGCCAAACGTACAAAAGAACATTCGGAAAACTAGCAGGGAGAGGAGAGGAAGGAGTAGATAGAGGTTTAGGAATCTCTTCTACCTCAACTTCTTTTTCTGGAAAAAATGATTCGAGAGATGAGTGGAGTACTCCTCTCTATTTCACCACTAGTACAAGGACCACCTAGAGAAACAATATCCCCAAGCGGAGGATCACTCTCTGATGTGTTTGCAACTACAGGATGAAAATCACTAACAAAATTTCTCCTACGCATTCTTGAAGAAGGCTCGACACTCACAGGAGAAAGCCCACGAAGCCTCCTCGATCGACGAAATGATCATCCATCCAATTTTAATAATTATGAGATTTTAAGCTAGACTCAAAAAATTATGAAAATATGGAAATCTAGGAGAAAATAGCACTCTCTTCAAAAATGTCCCTAAGATACCACAATTAAGCAACCTTAAGGTATTTCCACTCTGAGTGATTTTGACCAAACACCAAAATACAAGAAAGTGAATAAGAGGACCTTTAGAGATTAGTCTGGGGTAATTATGCTTGTTGACCTGAGGGGTCCTGACCCAGGTTCGGAGGTTAAGGTTTGCCAAAAAACCACTATACTACTAGCCCTTTCGGCAATGAATTACTTGCGTAGGCCAAGGTATCACCCGAAGTAGTATGGGAGGGTGCTAGAACTAGGTTTCCACACCTTGGGAGAGAGTAGGTAATCTGAGGCAAATCTGGGTTGCAGCTTGTTAGGTTGCATAGAAAGAGTATATTCGCATCTCTTTTAATGATGCAATTAGTATATAACCATAACAAAGCTATCCAATCTAATCAATACATTCGCATCCACGTGCACATTAGCAAATACCATCACAGAGAAATATAATCGCATCCAATCATAGATATGCTAATTATGAAACACATAAACATTCATAGCCTAAATAAATATCATAGATGCACTTTAGTAATAAATACAACCAATTCAGATAAAACATAGATACTTCAACTATACTTATCATTCATTAATATCAAGATTGACTTACAACCCAACACAGCCCACACACACAGCCTAATGGGGTCTACACATAGCAGGATTGAGGATCTCCGCGCACACAGCCAGTAGGAGTCCTTACCCAAAAAAACCCAAACAGATCTCAAAAATTTGCACATAGCGTCAATTCCAGTTCCTACCTACCTTTAGACTCAAGACATTCATCTCTTTATATCGACATAGCCCTTGCTACCATATGGTCTACAAATCGTGGTTTGCAGACTCTAGGTCTACCCTTTGACCCTTTTTACAAATCATTGGGGCTTTGACCCACCCCAAAGCCCTGTCACTAGGCTAATTGGTACCAAAATATATTAAAAATGCAGCTTAAAATATACATCAAAACACATCTAGGGGACCTTGTTCCAACAGGCCCCCAACACAATCTTGTGACTCGTCCTAAGTCACAGCTTGGGTGGAATCTTCATTCATTCTTTGAGCTACTTCATGGCTGTAGTAAGTGGTGCCAGCAATTGAAGGCTCTGTGCAGCAACCATCTACATGATTTCCACCATTTTCTGAGATAGTGGTCCTTCCAATGTAGTAGTGACCCTGTCAAGAGCCTAGTTGTAATGTTCCAAAATTTTTGCAAATAAATTGGAACATTAAGTTTTGCTCATATTATCTAGGAGATAAATAAAGTGGGTAAGGAGACCCATTTTCATAAATAAAATTCCACGTGAGGTGAGAAGGGATCCATGGAGTAGCCATTTTTTCACCTCCTAGTATGAAAAGGGGGAAAACACATGAGGATGATGCCATGTTGACCAAGTCAACAGTGCAGCCTAAGAGGGTGTAGCTTGCTTGGGAAGACAGTGCAGTTAGAGAGGAGGGAAGATTCCTTGTGGGAGAAACTCTAATTGGGTGGGGTTCATGGCATAGAGGCATCATTTTTCATATAAGGAGGATGAGGTAACCATAGAGGGCATTATTTAAGATTTGGACTTTGAGTCTATTTGCAGTCTCTAGCTATTCAGCTGAGTTGTAGTGCCTTTGGCACGAGGGATTCCTGTTTAGGAGTTCGTCTCCTCCCTTGAGTAGCTCAAGGAGGATTTCTCTTCATTTCTCCATATCCAGGCATTTGGCCATAGCCATTACTTCATCGATAGCGCAATCACTGGGCTGTGTTGCAGGTGTTGTAGTGGAGGAGATTCCACAACACCATTCCTTGTGTCATCTCTCATAGGAAGGAGTTCCTATTCTTGGGAAGATCAGAAAGGAGGGTTTCTAGAGCTGATTTTCATATTTTGGCAGTAGGAAAAGCTTCTCCCACCTTCATCAGCACAATCCCTTTCATAGACTGTGTTATCTCAGAGTTTGTCTACAGTGGGGGTTTGCTCCATCATTTTGGAGGAAGAGATTTCTTGTGCCGGGATTAGCCTTGCACTTAAGGAATCCATTGGAGGAGGTTGTTTCAGTTTGCAGGCCATATTCATTCTCCTCCTTCTATTTTATATTTTGAGTTGCTACTGCTACCCAGCAACTCCGACATTACTGTATTTTCATATTTTTTATATCTATTGTAACCAATCCTTTATAGGATTGTTGTAGTGTTGTTTTCAGGGGTTGAGAGCTTGCTCCCCCTCATTTCTTGAGCTATTATTGTAATATCATTTCATTACCATTTTACATGTTGTAGTGTCTCCATTTGACTGCGCAGTCATATCTAGGTTTCACATGTGTAGCAGTGTTTATCTCATGATTCTTGTACTTCTTCCTTGAGGATTGGCATTATTCATCTTGAGCATCATTTACCTCATGGTTTTGTATACATTTGCAGTTGCTATTATTATAATGTGATGGCTATGAGTTCTCCGGAATTTTTTGAAGTTTATGCAAGTTACTCTTCATGCCTATGTTATCATATTGTTGTAGCTCACTTTTGAGCGAAATTATTCAAGAAGCTCTATAGGCAGAGTCTGAAAAGGGCTAGCTAGCCTCTAGATCTCACACTTCCTTGAGAAGGTGACACATTCGGTAAATGCCCATTCAGTCAATCTCTGGAATAGATTGCTGATTGCTGAAATTCCTAAAAAAGGAACATTATAGTGGTATCAAAGCATGTTTCTTGGCTCAGCCTGTGGCCTTCAAGCCCAAGAAAGAAGAAATAAAGATGATGAAGAGGATGAGCTTGTTCTCATCAGTTTTTAGATCCGAAAATAACCTCTCCAAGGGGGTTGAGGAGAAAGATGAAAGAGAGGAGGAAGGACTCTACACTTCCTATTATCATCAAGAAGGAGACAAAATTTTGAGCAGGAAGAAGACTCCATTTTCTGATGGAGGAAAAGGGGATAAGCTTACAATGCTTTTTCCTAAATCTACACAGAGCATTCATGAATATCTCAAGGATATTAGGAGGGGAACAGATGAAGAATCCCCAAGAGGGTTTGATCCTAAAGCAAACTCTATATTTGTACATAGTGGGTGTGAGCATTCAGCCACACACTATGAGGGTCAGCGCAGTCATAGTCCCAACAATCCCATAAGGGAGGTGGAAGAAGAAGAAGGAGTGACCAAGGAGAAAAGGAAGCATGGTAGATCCTATCTATCACATTTTTATGGTTCATTTGTTGGTTCAGCCAAATCTTGGGTGGAGGAATTAGACACCTTTTTGCAGCAGCACCAAATTCTGGAAAATCAAGCTACTAGAGTTTCAGCGCTGCATATGAGAGGTAAGGTCTATCCTTGGTGGATCTTTGAATCCTTTTCTTTGAAGAATAATGATATTACATCTTATGCAAATTTCACTAAGGCATTAGTGAAGAGATTTGATAGGAGGATTCTTGAGACACACATGATGGGTTTACACAAAGAAAACCAAACAAAACCCTTGCATGAGAACGCAATGCCTCTTCAGAAAATAGTTGAGGAGGCCAAAAATCTGAACCAAAACTTGATGGAGAGGGAAATTTCATCTCACATATTGGAGCAAGGAAGCATGGGGGTCTCTTTGTTTAAATAGGATCTAATTGTTGGGAGGCTGCCCATTCATGTGGAGAAGGTTGGGGGTAGCAGCGCTGTCATTTCTAGAGAATATCTAGAATCTCAGGCAGAGAGGAGAGGAGCTCATGCTCCAAAGAGAGGGACGCTTGAAACTTTGCAGGAAGATCCCCAAGATCTCATGTGTGGAGATCAAGGCACAATTCATGTGCCATTATTGGAGAGGTGTGAAACCATGGAGTCACAAGGAGGAGATGGGGAGAAGAACCAACAGCATGAATTGAGGAGTACTCACCCATATCCACTTTTGGAGGTTATTGCACCAAGGAGGGAGGCTAGATTGCACAGTCATGGCATGGACATAAGTGTTCATCCATATGTTCAATATTCTCTTGATGGAGATGTCTCACCACATGGAGGAATTTCACCCAGGGGGCTACTAGTTCAGTAGAGGAGGATGGTTGCTTCACACTTGGAGGCACCACTCATTGATTCTATAGAGGTGGGAACCTTGGGAGAGCTTGAGACAGTAGTGGAAGTCTTGTATGGATTCCTGAATGAGGGATACATTTCCTCAACCTCATATACACCTACTCTCATTGCAGATTCTGCGCTGTGGTAGAAGCAGCCTAGGAAGGATAGCAACCTTCCAATTTGTGACTTGGGCATAGGAGATGTCAAGGAGGAGGACAACCATATGACAAATGTTCTTCATGAGGAACTACCAGCGCTATCATTATGGAGGATAGATCTTCATTGGAACTCCTGGCTATGGATGGGATATTCCAATGATTCTTTCACCTGCAGGACATCTGATGATCAACATAGGAGGAGATGCACCAGCCATATGGAGATGGAGAAATCAGCACAGCCACCCCTTTTCCCTTTATGGATGAGAGGAGATTCATCTATGAGTCCCTAAATTGATATGAGCAGAGAACATGGTGAGGGTGTACATTGTTTTTCACATGATCATTTGTATGATATATGTACGCATCCCTTAACCATACACATGCAGGAGAATGCTCCAAGGAGGAGCATACATTTTGCTAGACCTCATGGTTTAGTGGGGGCCATAAGCATGGCTAATGGCCATTATCTTAGAGGACTTGGGGAGGATATGGATCATGGAGGACATGCTCAATTTTCAGCAGGCATCATTTACCTTCCCCAAGCTTGAGAGGAGATTGATGCAACACACCGGTGGTTGAGCAGCCACAATTTTTATCAGTCTCTATGGCAGTGGAGCACTAAGTTGTTAGAAAATTATATATTATGGATCAATGCAACACATAAAATATGCAAAAATACAAGTGCACAAAACACATAAAACCAAAGAGACACAGATATACATGGTTCACCCAGTTTGGGCTACGTCCACCCCGAACAGCTAGTCCCTCCTTTCTATTATCCAGCAAAAATTAAAGAGACAAAACCTACAGCAAGTCTGCTATAATATCCTCTGTCCTCTCTCACAGTCTCCCTATCTGTTTCTTGCTTTGAGAATAAACACGTAATACACAGCCGCAATACAATACCCTCATATATACAAGGGGGTTTCCTTCTAGGGCAAAAAACCCTAAACTAAACATAAATTCTATCATCAGATCATCCACCTATGAACGGCCCAGATTGACTAGAAATTACTATACTTTTACAAGGCAATTTTACATCTATTTTTAGCTTCGGGGGTGCTACCACCGAAACCCCCCGCTAGGGGGGGGCTCCGAAAAGTGCTGCCGCCCCCCCTAGACCCCCCATGGTAGCGATTAATTACGGGCCGTGTTGCCACCCCTTTTAAGGTATAAGGGTCCAATGCTGTGATACAAAGTAAACAAGATAATAAGGCTCCACACCCAACATAAGTTGCACTGGTTTCACTTGAGGGACCATTGTCCTTCTCATTTGTTACACATGGCAGCAAGCATGATGCTCCTATTTTCTCCCTATGATTCTATTGTTCATGCCTTTATGAGGAGCAGGGTTGAGGAGGAGACACATAGGATGGATGTGTCCACTAAGGGAGGAGTCCCTCACATCTTTTGCATTACATGTTCTGATGGGAACATGAGAAATGGTATGGCCACTAGAGCAGCAACAATGTTCTATTATGGGGTGATCCATATAATGGGTATGAGACCATATGAGGATGATTCCCGACTCATCACATATGGAGATGTTTGGGCCAGCATGTCTTGCAGCGTTGGGGGAGAGACCTTGGGAGGTCTCGCCTTCTTCTTGCCACTTGATGGCAACCTTATTGCAGCCCAGGATCGGCAGACACTCTACACTTATCTTAAGTGGAGAGATGGATAGTGTGGGGTAGACTATATGGTCTACCATGTGCAGATTATCAGCCCACCTTCTTTTCCAAAGCCAAAGGTGGATGACAGTTTTCCTGAGTTGCCTAGTTTGGAGGTGACTCAATTTGCATGGCACATAGCTTGGGGATGGATGGACCATATGGGGAAGACAATACCCATTAGATTTTAGACTCCATTCCTTAATGGGGGACCTCTAAACACCACTTGCTATCTTCTTGAGCATTACACCTTACATGATGATGGCTTGATAGCTACTTTCATGCTAAGCAGTAGCACTGTGGAGGTTTGATTGATGAGATAGCATCACTACACTTGGAGGAGATCATCATACAAGGATGCTATAGGCAAAGGAGAAAAAGACAAAGTCTATCCTTTCACTTTCTTGAGGGCAAGCAATCTTTGGGAGGGGAGGACTATAATGTTCCGAAATTTTTGCAAATAAATTGGAACATCAATTTTTACTCATATTATCTAGGAGATAAATAAAGTGGGTAAGGAGACCCATTTTCATAAATAAAATTCCACATGAGGTGAGAAGGGATCCATGGAGTAGCCATTTTTTCACCTCCTAGTCTGAAAAGGGGGCAAACACATGAGGATGATGCCATGTTGACCAAGTCAACAGCGCAGCCTAAGAGGGTGTAGCTTGCTTGGGAAGACAACGGAGTTAGAGAGGGGGGAAGATTCCTTGTGGGAGAAACCCTAATTGGGTGGGGTCCATGGTATAGAGGCATCATTTTGCATATAAGGAGGATGAGGTAGCCATAGAGGGAATTATTGAAGATTTGGACTTTGAGTCTATTTGCAGTCTCCAGTTGTTTAGCTGAGTTGCAGTGCCTTTGACACGAGGGATTCCTGTTTAGGAGTTCCTCTCCTCCCTTGACTAGCTCAAGGAGGATTTCTCTTCATTTCTCCATATCTAGGAATTTGGCCATAGCCATTACTTCATCTACAGTGTAGCCACTGGGTTGTGTTGCAGGTGTTGTAGTGGAGGATATTCCACAACACCAATCCTTGTATCATCTCTCATAGGAAGGAGTTCCTATTCTTGGGAAGATCAGCAAGGAGGGTTTCTAGAGCTAATTTGCATATTTTGGTAGTAGGCCAAGCTTCTCCCACCTTCATCAGTGCAGTCCCTTCCATAGACTGCGTTATCTCAGAGTTTGTCTACAGTGGGGGTTTGCTCCATCATTTTGGAGGAAGAGATTTTTTGTGCCAGGATCAGCCTTGCACTTAAGGAATCCATTGGAGGAGGTTGTTTCAATTTGCAGTCCATATTCATTATCCTCCTTCTATTTTATATTTTGAGTTGCTACTGCTACCCAGCAACTCCGTAATTACTATATTTTCATATTTTGTACATATATTGTAGCCAATCCTTTAGAGGATTGTTGTAGTGTTTTTTTCAGGGGTTGAGAGCTTGCTCCCCCTCATTTCTTGAGCTATTATTGTAATATCATTTCATTACCATTTTAAATGTTGCAGTGTCTCCATTTGACTACGTATTCATATCTAGGTTTCAAATGTGTAGCAGTGTTTATCTCATGATTCTTGTACTTCTGCCTTGAGGATTGGCATTGTTCATATTGAGCATCATTTCCCTCAAGATTTTGTATACATTTGCAGCTGCTATTTTTATAGTGTGATGGCTATGAGTTCTCTGGCATTTTCTGAAGTTTATGCAAGTTACTCTTCATGCTTATGTTTTACATATTGCTATAGCTCACTTTTGAGTGGAATTCTTCAAGCAACTCTATAGATAGAGTCTAAAAAGGGCCAGCTAGCCTCCAGATCTCACATTTCCTTGAGAAGGTGACACATCCGGTAAATGCCCCTTGAGTCAATCTTTGGAATAGATTGCTAATTGCTGACATTCATGAAAAAGGAACATTACAATGGTTAAACTATTAGACTGCCCCATCTATGTCATGTGAGAGCTTAAGGGTGTCCTCTGACCAGGGCATCAAATGGTCGCTAAGGATTTTATTTTTTTGTTGGAGTGCAACAATGTTACTACAAAGCTCATGGCTAGTTTGGAGTCATAAAAAGTGCTGAGCTGGAAAAAGGGTAGACATCGTAGCTTTTAGTTGTTCAAATTACTTCTCCTTCTGAGTCAATTCCTGATCGATCTCATGGAGGAGAGGATTGTGCTGCACCTGGGACCAAATTTCCATAGAATTTTCAAGAAGAGCGACACCCTAATTGATTTTCACAGAGATAGTAGTAGTGGCATCTGTAATTAGTGTAGCTCACTGGGCATGTTCCTTTGGGGGTGGTCCCAGGCTGGAGCTTGGCCTGCAACGACACAATCTAGAGCTTGAATTTTGTCCTAATGGTGGATACCTCAGCCCTGGATGCCTTCAAAGTAGCTATCAGACCTTCAATCTTGGCCTGGGGCTCAACAGATGCGAGAATTACCCCAGGCATGTCTTCACATAGTCGATCGATCAGCTGTTCCAAAGTAGCTTGCTGTACAATGAGGGAAACATGTGTAACCTAGATTAGGGTAGCCTTGGAAAAAAGGGTTGCAATAGTCTGTTCGACCATGCTGAGGTGTTGTTGTGCATAGAGTTCTTGGTGGTGTAATTCACTGGTGAGGGTGGTAAGCACCTCACGCAGTTTCTTGTTGGGTAGCCTACTAACATCAAGGGTGACTGGACCTCCTTGGACTTGGTAGTAGAGTTTGGTGGGTTCCATTATAAGGGAATCACCTGGGAGCTGGCAAGGTCGGCTATCCGCAATGAATGGTAAGGTAGTAATGGGGCCCTGCTGGCCCAGCTGCCCTACGTGACCCTTGCTTGCTTGATTCTACCTCACTTGATTGCTACTTACTGGATTCTACCTTGCTTAATCAATTCTCGCTTGATGGTTGTCCACTATGAGCTGAAGGGCTCGCAGCTCTGTCTCCAAACCCTCCAACGCAGCCTTGTTCCGCTCTTCCCAAGTAAGTCATTGATCAACAGCCACGGTGGTGACAAAATAAATTTTTTTGTCTAGGTCATCCTCTGTTAAGGTACTTTCCACATTGGTACTAGCATTATTTTCTTCATGCTTCTTGTGAGGTCCTTGGGATGATTCACAAGCCCGTTTGAGATTCATGGCGACCGACGTACCTACCATTGCTTCATCGTCGAAGGTTTGGTCCAGCTGGGAGTTGGATTCGGGCGGCACGGTAGTACTGATGGGAGTCGCCTGTGGCGGAATCTCTGGCACTATTGCTGAGCTAAGCATAACAGTGGGCTTAGGTACTACAGAGGTACCGGACATACCTGTTGCATCAAAGGTAGGAGGGGGGATGACGACCTTCCACTCCACTTGCCAAGTATCGATAACTCATTTAATTTCATCCTTGGTCATCATGTATGGCAGATTATGCCAAGTACGTGCCATATGAGCCTGAATTTGCAGATCATGCATTTTAAACTAGAAGGCAACAATGTGCTTATACTTTTCATAGACTGCTAGGGATAGGCACAGTTAGGATTCAATGGCTGCAGAGATACTGCCCTCGTAGAGTAGCAATAAGGTATTATTTTCGTCAATACGCTGGGGCCCTTGGAGTCCTAGAGGTTGGCAAACCGTGCTCCTTCACACATGTCGTGCTCCAGGGGGGGAAGACCGCGTCTTCCGGGAGCTCCTAGGAAACTAACATAATTAGCAGGAGCAGCCATGAATAGTAGAATTCTTTGCCACGTTTCTAAGCTTCAAGCACATTGTTGAGGAATTATTCTACTAGGTACTGGGATCAGTTAAAACAGATGCCCTTCTCACACCACCCCACAACCCGAATGAAATGAGCAGGGGTAGTCGCTGCCTAACATTTCCACATCAGCTTGCAGGCGAGGATCTGAGTACCCAAACAGGTGCTAGGGTCCGTAATTGTATCAATAAAGAAGCCTCACTTGTTACTCTTGACCCTGTATTTAGCGCAGACGGTTTTAGCGAGGTGATGTTTGAATTTCTTTCCTGTGCCATCCTGTGGGCGAGGCCTATGCACAAGGAGGCCAATAATGCGGTGAATGAGAGCAACATCTATTGGTATGCGGTCTTGGATTCATAGATAGCCATCATGAACCAGTGTCATAAATTGGAAAACAACCAGGCTAGTGATGTTATAGTGGCCAAAGTGAGGAAGGTGCAGTAAATTTAGGATTCCCGCACCAGCTAGTCCCTTAGCCCAAACCATGGGCTCTACCTTGGGTACACCTTCCTCAATGACCTGTTCTTAGTATAGGTATGGAGCTAGCGTAGGAAAATAATCCAGGTTACCCAAGTCATGATCATCAAACGTGATGTGGAGGAGGTGGCCAACCATATCTCCTAGCTGAGGCACACCCTCAGGGACCAACGACGTTTGAAGATAGGAATTAAAAATGTCCACGTTGGGCATACATGACACTAATCTGCACGGAAAAACATATGGTGGTAACCATGTTAGCTGGGTCGCCATAGGGTTCGGAGGGGCAACTGACAATTTCTTCTTAGGTACTTTTGTAGGGGACTACTGAGTGTAGGAGGAATTGTAAGGTTTTCCACCCACCCACCGCACTTGCTTAACCTTCCCTTTGCCTTTCTGTGTGGTTGAGGTGGAAGCGAATTCTTTCGCTATGGGTGTTACTTCAAAGACACATTAGATTCCCCTTCTTCAGAGGTCTTCTTAGGTGGGGAGTGGGGTTACTACCAGGCATCCTAGATTGGAAGACAAATTCAGAAAAGCTACTTTCAGATGGTGCAATTTTAGAAGTCATGTGTACAACCAGAAGATGAGAGATATCACAGAATTCAAAGACTGATAAGCTAGACCAAGGCATGAACCCCACAGTCTAAACAGTCCCAATTTTATAGCCATCCTAAGGGGAAGCCATCTCATAGTGCCTCAATTGCCCTTCATTATTGTGGGAATGGTAGTCAATCCTCGTAAGTCACCATACTAATTGCTTGTAACTCGCCTCCCCAAACGGGAGGCATGGTTTCCCAAGTGTCTGTCTCATTTCAACAGCTAATTTTTCCCACTATGCATCCCCTAGCATAGAGATCACCTTCCCTATGCATAAACCCTGCGCATCCATTCCCATGTACCGACCTTGCGCCTGCCATTTGTGCCACAGCTGCTCAGGCCATATAGTCATTTGATGCAATACAGCTTCAGTCGGCTGCCATTGACATATCCTGGTACCATATCACCACGCAGTGTGACTAACTGGACAGCTCCTCCATCAGTGATTTCTTTACCATATAGGGGCCTAGCCAGTGCTGATGTAACTTCCCCGGGTGCTTCACAAACTGGCTATCGTAGAGCAGGACCAATTCTCCCTCCGAAAATATCTTTTTCCGAATATGCCTGTCATGCCATGATTTTTCCTAGGCCTTCTGAACTTGTTGATGAAAGTTAGAAATGAATCGATCTTCTTCCAAGGTGACTAACTATGCTAGGCATTCTTCCATGATATTGGGATCTACCATGTTCGTAAAGGCTGTGAAGCGCAAGCTACGAACAATATACTCCATGGGCACAATGGCCTCCTTTCATAAACCATCTGAAACGGTGTTTTCCCAGTCAATTTCTTGCATGTGGTTCGATAGGCCCAAAGAACCTACAGGATGCACACGTCCTAATCACTTCGATCAACATTACAAACCTTGGTCAGCGCTTGTTCCAAGATTTTATTAAAAGCTTCTACTACTCCATTTTCCTATGGGTGATAAGGGGTACTTTCTGCATGGTGGATCTAGAATTCTTCAGTCAAAGCCTGTATTGTTTCATTAATAAAATGTGTACCTCTATCACTCATCAAGATCTTTAGACACCCAAACCTAGTTAAAATATGTTCAAAGATAAAGTGTGCAGTGGTATCTGCAGTGCAATATTTGACAGCTTTTGCTTTGGCCCATATGGTTACATAATTAGTTGTGGTAATGATGTAGCGGGCACCCGTCTTCTTCCTTGGTGGGTTGATGGGCTCGAAAAATTCTATGTCCCGTGAACGAGTATGATTCCTGCCCCCCCATGCTATCAAGGATTTCATCTGATTATGGGGATATTTTCAATACACTATCATGCCGTTTGGGCGCAAGAATGTCCCTCCCATATTTTCATGGGTGCTGGTTGCGGTATTCAAGGAGTTCAACCACAAGTTTTTGGAGGTATAATTTGACAACTGGACCATCTTTGGGTTGGTAAAGAAGCACGTCTCAAACTTGTGCATGATGCTGGATGCCTGTAGAAAGCACCAGATTTCCCTGAATATCAAGAAGTGCATATTTTGCGTACCCTTTGGGATATTTCTTGGCCACATAATCTGTCGACAAGGATTGATGGTTGACCCTGCCAAAATAGGAGTTTCATCAACATAGCACTACCTACAACTGAGAAACAGCTGCGCTCTATCCTCAGACATACAGGCTACTAGAGGAACTTCATCCAAGGGTATGCGTTGATTACAACACCTATGTAAAAGTTGCTAAAGAAGGACTTTTCCTTTTTTTGGGACAAAGAGTGTCAGAAGAGCTTTGAACTACTCAAGGAAAATATGGTTTCTACACCTATCATCATATTTCCTGACTGGGCAAAGGTTTTCCACGTTCACGTAGATGCGTCAGGGATCATCCTGGGAGTTGTCCTTACGCAACATGGAGATGGAGACATTGACCATCCAGTTGCATTTTCTAGTAGGAAACCTTCTGGTGTAGAGCATAACTGCTCCACTACTGAACGTGAGGGGTTGGCCATGGTCTACGCCCTGCAAAAATATCGATATTATCTATTAGAAGGGAAATTCAATATGTTTACATGTCAATCGGACTTGAAGTACCTAGCGAATAAGCCTGTGTTGGGGGGGGGGGGGGAATCTTCCAATGACTACTGTTGTTTCAAGAATATGAATTTGAGATCATCGTGAAGCCAGGGAAGTTGAATGCTGGGTTGGACCACTTATCCCAAATCAAGAGTGGTGAGAAACCAACCAACTTAGAAGAAGGACTGCCGGATGTGAAACTGTTTGCGATTAAGGTGGTTGATGCACACTTCGCCGACATCATTCACTTTTTAACTATCGGGATGGCACTTGCGGAATATTCAATAAAATAGAAAAAGGAGTAGGTAACCCGAGCTACAGACTTTACCATCATAACGGTCCACTTGTATAAGTTGGGAGCCAATGAGGTATTCGAAGGTACATTATGGAGTATGAAAGACAAGATATCTTAGCAGAAGCCCACGGAGGCATAGCAGGAGGTCACTACACAAGAAAAGCGACGACACAGAAGATCCTAAGAGCTGGGCTATGGTGGCCCACACTACATAAAGACTCTTATGAATACTTAACGTCTGTGATACATGCCAAGAAACCCCTATACTATTGGTCCTTTCGGTAATGACCTACTTGCGCAGGCCAAGGTCTCACTCGAAGTAATATGGGAGGGTGCTGGAACCATGTCTCCACACCTTGGGAGAGAGTAGGTAATCCGAGGTAGATCTGAGTTGCAGCTTATTAGGTTTCATAGAAAGAGTCTATTCACAACTCTTTGAATGGTGTAATCAATGTATAATGATAAAAAAGCCATCAGATGTAATCAGTACATTCACATCCACGTGCACATTACCAAATACCATCATAGAGCAATATAATCACAGCCAATCAAAGATATACTCATGCTAATTCTAAAACACATATACATTTGCAGCTTAAATAAATATCACAAATGCACTTGAGTAGTAAATACAACCAATTCAGATAACACATAGATACTTCAACTATACTTATCATTCATTAATATCAAGATCCACTTACAACCCAACATAGCCCATGCACACAGCCAGTAGGAATCCTTACCTAAAACAACCCAAACATATCTCAAAAATTCGCACATAACGTAAATTCTAGTTCCTGCCTACCTTTAGAATCAAGCTATTCATCTCTTTATATCGACATAGCCCTTGCTATCCTGTGGTCCGCAAATCATGGTTTGCGGACTCTAGGTCTACACTTTGACCCTTTTTACAAATCATTAGGTTTTTGAACCAACCCAAATCCTCTTCACTAGGCTAATTTGTACCAAAATATATAAAAAACGCAGCTTACAATATACAAAAAAATTCATCTAGGGGACCTTCTTCCAACAATGCCCCAGGCATACTACTGAAGGTAAGAGAAACAATTATGCTAACCTCCTAACAAAATCCTTTGTCGGTGCAAGTACTCTAGATTCGCAAGGGCACCCTCCAAAAGTAGTAATGAGAGTGATGCAACATCTACCTTAGGTACCACGGGTATTCCCCCCCATAGTCACATATGTGATACCTAGGAATATCAACTATGGGCACCAGTTTGTATCGGTAGCCGAGTGAAACGGTCTAAGGTCAGGATCCAGAAAATAGGAGAGGTGGTATCTATCTTATTTCCCTTCACTACCCTCATGCTTAACTCTCTGAAAGTAGAGCTTTATCGGTCCACTTAAAGACGTTGGATTTCACTCATTAATCAACTTCTATGTTTGAAATTTGAGTGTCCTTGGAGAGTTAAATCTCCATTTACCTATTCCAAGGCCTAAAGACGTTGTATTTCACTCATTAATCAACTTCTATGTTTGAAATTTGAGTAGCCTTGGAGATTTAACTCTCCATTTACCTATTCCAAGGCCCTATGGTCTAGACTAGTTGGTGTATATTAATGAAAACACAAAAATTTCTAGTTCATTTTTAGATTAAGCGCTTTATTTTAATGGCTATTGTTTTTAAGTCAAGGGTAGATGGAGAATGAAACTTATGGTGTTTTTGACAGAAAAGATAAATCAATAGAAACCTGATACATGATATGCAACTTTTTCTTCGATGAAAGAGACTTCTACTTGGGTTCTACGAAACAACTACAAAGCAACAAATTTTTATTTTGTTTTCAATTATCATGCTCACACACTCAAAAGCTATAAAAAAAGACTACAATGCTTAACGATGCAACTAATACAAACTACAAATGCAAATGAAAATTCTAGGACTACTCATAAAGGGACGTGAATGAGTTTTTCAATAAGATGATCTGATCACTTTGACACAAAACAAAGGCAAGCCCAAACACGCACTTCTTTCCACAAATAAATGAAAAACAACTTGATATGAAAGAGACAAGCCCACTATGAATCATCTCTCAAAACCAAGCAACTAGATCAAAATGATAAACTAGAAAATTGCTCCAAAAGAAGTGGAAACCATCAAATGAAAACCAAAAGAAAAAGAAACGGAAAAATTAATGTTTTTTCAGCCTTTAACGTTTTAAGGAGAAAAGAAAAACTCTAAGATAAGCACAAAACTACCAAATACCTCAAATCAAGAAAATGAGCCAACAAGAAACTTGAAATTCCAATAGGCCAACTATGTCGTTTTCATGACTGGACTCAATAAGTAGAATGAAGTAGTTAACTCAATAAGAGGACTTGAAATAGTATTATAAAATTCCAACAAACAAAAACTTCAAGAAATCAAGAAATACAACTTCAACATTCACCGGAAAATTTGATCTCAAGAAACAAGAAAACAAAGAAATCCCACAATCCAAAAACCAAAAAGTGAAGCAATGAACAAGGAAAGCATGAGAAAAATGACAAAGACTCACTGTTCTAAAATGTCAGAAAAACCAAGAACTTAAAGAATAATTCCTCATGCAACAACCACAACTGAAACTTCACTAGAAATGAAAAACCATAGGTTGGCTAGGTTTCCAAGCAAGAAAGAGAGATACTGACACTCAGCAAGAAGAAACATTATTCATACATATAGGAGGCTCTACAGGAGTGACCAAAAGTAGGCATGAAAGACTTACAGGAGCTCAAAAATGAAATTTTCAAATTTTACTGGCCATATGCAGATCCACTATGTTGCGTGTATACACAATTCTTCCTGAAGAAACTCATGTATACGCGTGTTCCTTTGGACATAAACATATGTATAAACGACTGTGTATAGAAAAATTAGCATATAGAAATGAGAGCAAAGAAAAACAAAAAATCCAAGCCTGATTTAGAAAATTAGGGCTTCTGCCTGGATGGAAAAAGAACCAATACGGCTGGGAAAGTGTTCTGATCAGTTAGGGAACCCAAAATCGAGATAAAACAACCCGAACTAGGAATTACACGATTGTAATACCAAGTGGAGTCGCCAATTCGATTTCGGGAAAATCTACCCTAAGTTCCAAATTGAGGGACCTAACAGAGAGGAAGGCATATAATCACAAGAAGCATTCAAATTACAAGTCCTAATGTGCAAACTAGAAAACTAGGAATAGGAAAAATTACTCGTATTTCCTATGTTTGAGGTCGATCCTGAACAGTGCAAACCCTCTGTTACTCTTCGTGCTTCAAAACTTGAAACTCACTCAAGACAAAGCACAAAGACTAGTCTTACAACATATATATCCTAAATGTTAGTATGTTAGATGATATAAACTCACAAAATATTAATGAAATAACTATTAAAAGATCATTAAAATGTATATGAAGCATATAAATCCATGACATCAAGAATGGGGTAGAGGTTATTTTATTGATGTATGTAAAAAGAAAGTGGAGATGTCACCTGAAATCAGCCATGGCTCAAAGTGAAACCGTCCTCTAGATCCGTCTAGCCCAAGCCTCAACAATATTCTTCCATAAGAGGTGCACAAATGATGTCAGATAAGGAGGGTGATCATCACAAGTAAACAAAGGTTTCCTGAACCTGAGAACTCTAGGAGGCATAAGGATAATCATACTTTATCTAGGTTGTAATAGGAAATAATATCAATAAAATTCTCTCTCCTCCCTTAGGCCTTCCCAATGAGGTGTATTTATACTTACTCAAATCAGTTTTTCAGTTGGGAAATAGTTTGGCCACGGGCTGGTGTAGGTGGCTCTTAGGTAAAACTCGTAAACCCCGCCGAATTAATACAGAGTTTATTATTTTCTAATATTTTAAATTTTATACACGGGTCAGATATGAGTGGACCCGCATCTGCACGCGTAGTATTTTGGGCAGAGTCATGTATGGAATTCAAAATAATGTTTTTTAAGAAGTTGGCCAAGTCTGAAAGGAAAAGGTTTCCCAATGAAAATGTATAAGTCATCAAGTATATAAAAGTGATAAATTATGATATAACAGAGGGTGCCTAATATATGAGCTCATACGTAGTACATGATGGCTGAATTCTATTATGTACATAAGAAAGAATCTTGCCAGGACTTGAGAGGACTTCACCAAATTTTAGCGTGCCAAAAACCAGTGAAATATATTAGAAAGAAAACTCATGTCTAAGGTTGGCATACCCAGGCTCAGTGAAAGAAAATAATTTCCACATAACAAGTATGGAGCAGATCCAATATGTATACAAGTATAGCGATAAATATAAAGTACAAAGTGAATTATCTAATCACTGCCTAGAAAGTACATATCAAAATCATGTCCAAGTATTACATATAGAAGAATGATCAATGATGCTACAAAGATATATGATCACTGAAGTCACAACCGAATCTCCAAGTACCAAATTACAAGTGGTGGAAAAAAAGGTATTTCACGCAACTCGGGTGCCAAAATATAGAATGTTGTTGTGATGAACTGCAACATATAAGGGTGGATGGTTTCACTGGAAGAAAAATAAAGGATTTGTGAAAATGAACCAAAACATGTTGATGCAAACCTGAGGTCTTCACCGATCACCATGGTACAATTCTACCCAATGGGAATAAATGAGTTGAAGTTGACCATGTGAGAAATCGTTTGATTACCGGTCATTGATGTATAACATTAACAAATGTGAGACAACTCAGAGATAATGATGATGAAAGTTAAGGTACCCTAGTACAGTCTAGCAAGTGAAAATCAAAGATTTGAAGTCGAACACTTGAGAGAATCTACCAATCAGAAGAAATTGATGTATTATCACTGTTGAAAGCGAAGGAATATACCACTAATGACTACAAATGCTAAGGTACTCAAAAAATACTCTAAATATTATTCCCATAACAATGAGTCGGAGTCGATGGGAAAATATCTATTGGAAGGAAGGCATTAAGGCATCCCATATTAGTCTAGCGCGTGTGTAACTCGCAGGCCAAAATTTGGAAGGAATCAAATGAAGAGAAGTGAAGTAACCAACTTGAAGCAAGTTTCTGGCATGCAAAAAATGTATCTACTGCATGATAGAAACCCTCTGAGCCAACCAATAATAAAAGCTGACAAAGAGGTGAGGAATCCACCGATAGGGTCAAATTGAAACCAAGGCACTACACGAATCCTATGTGTAATAATGAAAGCTAAAGTCGAACACAAGGGAAACCTCTCAGTAAAAGACCCATGATGTTGATCAAATGCTGAGCACAAGGTCACCTATCAATGTTGTAAATAGGGCGAGGGTGCCGCTCTAGGTTTACTCTTAGAGAAATTTTTCGAAGTCGATAAGAGACAAACCTGCTGGAAAGAAGTCAATGGAGACCTTCTTAAACCAGCACGAGCAAAGGACCAAATAGCTGATGTGATAGAAAAAGACTCTAACAGACTAGGGATTTCCGACTAAAAAATGAGTCAAGAGACACTCTAGAATTTCGGACTCATGTTTACTTCCCTTGAACAAAAGCATCACTCATTTTCATTATGCCAACATATGATAACTTTGTATAATTTTTTCATGTAGGAGGCATGAACAAACCCTCCATATGACTGGAAGAGATAACCAACCAGGGATTACTAACTTGATAGAAAGGTTGTGGCTTCTCCTAAGTAAAAATAAACCCATCACAAAATGGAGAAAAAACTTAGCTTTTTGTGCTTTGTTCAAGGGAGACATAACTGACTCTTTAGCTGCCATCAAATGTGGAATTAATTTCCTGATCCCACTCTTTTTGGGATATTTAAACTTTTTTTGTATTTTTCATATTGAAAGCCTTAAAATGAATAAAAGAATGCCTATAGTACAATGGATATTTTTAGAGTGTCGATAAACATATGCACTAGCTCTTGGGATAGGAACAATCTTATGCTCAATGCAAGGTGACGAAACAAGTAAGTGACATTCAAAGGAACGTTTCATCCATGGGCAAAGGTTTTGAGTCGCAAAACCTAAGTGATTGTATGATTGACTATGCAGAAAAACAAGGTCAAAAGAGGGCTTATACATGAGTCCAAGTGAAGCCAACTTAAGGCCAAGTTATACAAATGGTCAATATGCAATGTAGCAAAACAAATCAATAACACAATGGGAGGCTGTAGGGTATAAGGCCAGAAATATAGCCAAGAAGAAGAATAATGAAGCTTCAATGCATAATTCATGGTGTGACTAAAGAGGACTCCCGAACCTACACAATTTGTAGCATGGGTGACATATGCTAGCGAGGATCAAACTAAGGAGCCCATGTAAAGGATGACTCTACCAACATATCATGATTTATAAGTCGATGAGTGAAAATGGCTTAATAATCATAACATGATGCGGTCGACCTTATGTTAATATTTCAGTATGGAGGCTAGTATGCATAAGTTCAATGGAAAGTGAATTTCGTAACCTATATAACAATTCTGAACAAAATACCTAACATGATAGGTCATCGGTCATGGAACCAAAACATTAATGGAAACATCTCAAAATCATCAAAATGGACTTGAAAACAACTATCCCAACACTTACAAGCCAAATGGTTCTAAAGTCGTGAACAAATTCAAAAAATAAACACAAATATAATTTGCAATTTTTTTTGAATTTTGGGCATAAATAGCCCTTTTGGACTCACATTTTGTCATTTTTGTTTTGAAGAAGTTTGAAAGAACTATGGAGAAAAAATCCCCTTCTTGTAAATGGAGCAATTATCAACCAAATTAGCCCAAATATTTTAGGTAAGCTCCTCAATCAGCTTAGTCATTAATTTATTTATCAATTAAATCTATTTTTTAGGAATTTTACAATAGGATTTATGTTTTTTCTAAAACCCTCTGCATATAAACTAGTTCATAATTCTAAACTCGCGTATAGAAGCCACTATTTCTGAAGCAACTCGCATATTCCCAGAGTGAAATTCTAAAATTAAATTCTAATGGATTTTGAATGAAATGATGCAGGATGACCGTTAGTTGGAGGGAAAGGGAGCATATCACTGTTTCTAGTGAGGTAATGGAAGACTAGTTATCCTTGGATATACTTCAGGGATGAGGATTGTTTAAGTTCTTTAAAATGGAAAAGATGAAAATGAACACAAGATTTCTCAAAATTCTTGTAAGTTATTGCGACCCATAGGAGGACTATTTCATGATCGATCAAATAAAACTAAGGATCGAAATTGAGGAAATTTATTTCATAACTAGACTCTTAAGAAGAGGGAAACCACTAAATTTTTAAGGCAAGCCCACAGGAGGGCTAAATGTCAAATATTGTATTCGATTTTATTGTGCTGAGGTTACTTAGAAGGTTAGGAAATAGATCCCACTCAGATATGTGCAAGGGTTGCACATGAAAATATTTCTTTTCACCATTGTCAAAGTAGTTGGATCATCATCCTTGCACCAATAATCACGAGGAAAAATGAGTTTGGCAGTGGATTTCCTGACCACACTATATTATTGGTGCACAACTTTATTGACAAAATTGAAGAAACAGTTGACCTCGATCTAGAAGAATAAAACAAAACATGTTGGTTATGTAATATTCCAAATTATGAAATACAGTAATATTGAAAACAAAGCTAGAATGTACAAAAAATATTAATAAAAACACATGAGAAAATCATAGATCCATTATGTTATGTATCACATCAGAAAAATACATAATATGTTGAGGAACAAATCACTCAAACTAGGCAAACAAACCTCCAATGCCCACATACACTAAAACCACAAATGATATTGCTATAAAAAAATGTGAGAGTACATGAAAGAATAGTCCCAGTGAGGGTTACTACAACTGGAAAATGGAAACAAGTGGATCTACTAATATTATGCTCAAAAGGAGCTGAAAATGGAGAATTAATCTCTCAAACACAATCCCAAGATAACCCATAAAGGTTTTCTTGAAATACACAAGATGCAAAATGTGTAGACTGCAACTCCATGGCTGAATCACCCTGTATCACTAGAGCTCTACTGAAATAAGGCTGAAATAACAAGGATATGTCTTTATCTTCTCCTCTCTAGCTTTCCAGGTGAAAGGATGCTCCCCTCACAAAGAAACTAGCTCATAAACAGGGTTTCTCAACCCTCCACTGCAACGCCCTGCAAACTAATGAAGTTCATCAAGGAGACTATGCTATGGCTGCTTGGCCCAATGCTAGATGGTGGAAATGAAGCTCAGAATATCTCTCCTGAGTGGTCACTTGAAGTCCCCCGAGGTAGAGTGTGGGATTCTTGCCTGGAAATACCCTTGTACTAAACAGTACAACAAACTCTGCTAAACAGCTGAAGCATGTAAGAAGTCATAATACCCAAACATAAACAATATTCTGAATGCCTCTCATGGCTAACATCCCTTTCATTACATGCTTGGGGATATTCCTCACCCTTGGCCCCACTCATTTATGATGCTACTTCCATGCAAAGACTCCTCCTCCAAAACTACGTTGTCCCCACTAGCTCCACTCTCTCCTATGGTAGCGTTGATGATTTGGTCAAGATTGACCCAGTCTACATGCATTGACCCCTTTCACACCAAGGGTTGCTTTATTTTAGCTAGCTAAAGTTATCCACATTTGTTAGTATGAATCCTTTGTCAAAGTGTACGAAAAAGGACCACTTTAGCTACGCATAACTAATAGCCCTAACAACAAAAGTGGCTGTCAATATCTTCAGATCTGCGGTTAGTTGAACAAGAAAAGAGCTGCAAAAAACTAGATCTATGCATGGAAGACATTAAGCAGTAAAAACAAGGGTTTGCTCCATATACCAATAGACAAGACAAGAACAATTTTTGAAAGAATTTTTGTATTAATTGGGCACCTGGGAGGAAAACAAGAAGGCGTATCAATTCTCCTCAGTGGGATGGGTTCTTGGAAGTCCTCAGCACTTTAGATCTAAGATTTCTCTCTCTTGTTGGTGTAGAAAACCCAATGCAAAGAATAGAGCTCAATGGGAGCTCACCTGACAAATAATGGAAAAATGTGACCAAGTGTATAGATCGAGTGATCTAAGAGGAAACAAAAGGTGATGAATGGTAGGAAAAACCCTTCTATTTATAACAAAATATTGGTCCATTCTAGATCTTGGTGCATGATTAAAATAATATTAACCAAATCTAGATCCACCTTTTATGGAATATTTTATTATATTTGTTGGAGGGGAAAGGCATTTGACTTGGGTTAGATCCCTTTATTTGTAAAAAATAAATAAATAAATTATTTATTTATTATTTTAAGGAAGTGGTTGAATGATAATTAAATAAATAATGATTTATTTAATTATTTATAAATGATTTAGTCATATTTAACAAGGAATATTATTTAAATAAGATTTAAATAATTATTCCTAGAAAATAATAAGATAATTAAGGATTTATCTAATTAATTTCCTTGTTTTGGGTTAAATATGACCAGGAATAATAATTAAATTATTGTTTAATTAATTATTCCATGAAGAAAATCAAACAAATATAGATTTGTTTAATATTTCCCTTTGGGGTTTCTGATTTAGACCATAAACAACCTAATAAATGTGGTTTATTAAGTTATTTAACATAGTGAAGGCAATTTCCTTCTTCAGGTAGGTCTTATGGTGTACTTAAGGTCCATCTAATGATAATAGGTTAGATGACCAAAAAATGGTATAACAGATTGCCCCCCAGCGTGCGAGTGTTAGGAGAAAATCATATGACTGAAGTACGTTGTAAGAATTCAATCACCAGACATCAAAAGGGAAGTCAGAGAGATAAATGTGAGGTAGACTAATGTGCTGAAGAACTAGACCCTGAGGAGACGAGACTTACAGGTGCAACAAGTCTCTTTTTATGAGAGGGTACTTGTGCTAAAGGCGGCGGGGGAGGCATACCTATGCCCGCCGAGAAAAAGTGCAAAAGAATAGTGTGTCCGGTAAACAAGGGACCGAACCATAAAGTACAACCGGCATAAACAAGAGCCATATAATAATACAATGAGGAATCCCATATACATGTTGTGCCTGGGATAACAGCCAGGACTTGTACAATAATATCTGAGTACATGAGATACAAATACAACCCAAATGCCCCCTATACATGGGGAAGGGCTCACAAAATCTGACTGATACATGCAAATAAAAGAGGTGCTACAAGTGGCTAAGGCCAACATCATCAAATATCTGGAGTTGCATTGAAGGCTGCAAGGAGGAGGTCATCCGGGCATGTGGGGGGCTACCTGTAGGGCCACCCCCTCATGAGGGTTGAGAAAACTCACACACACCCAGGAATCATCAAGAGCTGCTGCTGTATCACTGAACCATCAAGTATATGGATCTCGGTCATGCTGAAAGGAGATGGAGTGGAGAAACAACCAAGTCAAAGGGAAACGAGAGATCCCTTTGCCTGATCCAAGGCACCGAACAAGAGTGGAAGCTGGAACCAAGGTACATCGCCCTCCCCCAGACACAACCTGGAGATAGATGAGGCGATGTCGACGAAGGAGAGTCCGCCATAGGTGAGGCAATGAGGGTCCTCAACTAAGGCACGAGAAAATAAGTAGAGTGTGAATGACCCCGGCCACTAATGATGATGGTGAAATGGAAGGAATCGAAGTAGCGAATGAATGACTTCCCTTGTTAGAGCATAAAGGGCATGAATGGCATGGCGGCGACTGACATAATATCATCGAGGATGAGGAGACAGTGGACGACCATAATCGACACAAGAGAGATACCAAGCAATGAAGGATGGAGGACTATAGCGGGGTACAAAGGGACTCGCGATAGACTCCATGAATGCGATGATGACTCAACTTGGATGCTCTAAACAAGGGTGACTCGATGGTGCTGCCACATAGTAAAGGCCCAATGGGGGACCATGAAAACATGATTACAAGGTGGGAACTCATGACGAAAATTGACACGAATGTGGACAAGTATGGGGGTGAAGTGGTGCCCCAAGTACGAGTGTCGTAAGTGAGGAGATTCGATTTAAAGGGGAGGTGAAGTGACCCTTCTTGGACAAAATGGGTCCGGGTGAAGTAGAAAATCACAAAAACGAAAAAAGATGCTGGCTATCTAAAAGAAAATAAAACATGCATTTCAGAAGGGAAATGCTAAGGGTAATATTTCTTAAGATAGAGTGCATTGCGAGGATTAGGAAGGGGATTGCCTTCGAAATCCTCTAAGAGGTATGCCCCCTTACCGAGATCCTTACTGATGATGTAAGAGCCTAGCCATAATGAGTCGAACTTCCCATGACCAAGGACATCATGGGCCTGGTCATAGAATAAAACAAGGTCGCCTTCGTGAAAAGTGCGAGGCTAGACTTTTCGGTCATACTGAGCTTTGGTGCATTTCTTGGCCGCTTCCATGGTTTGCAAGGAAACACGGCGGTCTTCGAAAGCGTGCTCAAGTATGATAAGTCATTTTTCTATAGTTTGGGTGTCAGGGAGAAGTTCGATGGCCAGATGCAGGGAAGGAATTTCACACTCGATCGGTAAGACTGCCTCCTCTCCAAAAACAAGGTGGAAAGGAGTAAACCTGGTGGCGGTTTTAACAGAAGTCCGATAGGCCCATAAAGTAGGGAAGAGCATGAGATGCCAGTTGGTTTTGTGATTATTCACCATCCGTTGAAGCATAGTCTTGAGGATTTTGTTGACTGCTTCAACTTGGCCATTACCTTGGGGGTAATAGGAGGAGGAATATTGGTGCTCAAAACCCAACAGTGAGGATAGCTCGCGCCATATCTCATCTTAAAAATGTCTGCCATGGTTAGAGACTAGTTGTTTCGAAACCCCGAATCGAGCGATAACGTGGTTAAAGAAAAATAGGGCCGCGGTAGCTGCCGTGTTGTTAAATGTTGGCATGGCCTCCGCCCATTTTTTGAAATAGTCGACCGCCACGATGATATATTTGTGGTTACCAGCGGATGGCGGGCGACACTCCATAAAGTCGATGGCCCATTTACAGAAGGGACCATTGGAGACGACCAGATGGAGGGGAGCTGGGGGAGCTCGCACCTTAGGGGAGAAATGTTGGCAATTGGGACAGTGTTTGACTGCCTCAATGCAATCACTGAAGAGGGAAGGCCAAAAATACCCAGCGCGCATGACTTTCTGGGAAGTAGCAAGACTGGAGAGGTGGCCACCGCAAGCGCCGCTATGGCAGGCATTAAGGACCTGTTCAGCTTCAGCGTGTGTGAGACAACGACAAAGGACAGTATCAATCCCGTGACGATAGAGGTCGTCGCCGATAAGGAGATATCGGGGAGCCTGGTGTCGGATACGTCGGCGAGCCTCACGATCAAGGTGGAGGGCGAAATTTTGGGTTCGCAAGTAAGTAATAATATCGCCATACCACGGGTCGTCGGCAGTAATGGAAAATAAGTGTTCGTCAGGAAAATCATCATTAACTGGAGGGTCTTGCGATCCGGTAGGTAATTCGGAAATGAGCTCAGCGAGGGCTAAGCCTTTCTTACTCTTTGGTGTGACAAATTCGAGGTCGAATTCCTGAAGAATAACGACCCAACGGGCGTACTTCCCAGTGAGGATACGACGACTCAATAGGAAATCCATGGGGTTGGAATTAGTCACAACCTTGGTGGAGCGCATGAGGATATAATGACAAAGTTTTTGGACTGAGAACACGATAGCCAGCGCTAATTTTTCTTCATATGAGTAGGAAACAGGAGGCCCTACAAGGTTCTTACTGACGAAGTAAATCACATGCTCGATACCATTGTCATCTTCCTAGATAAGGACTCTAGCGACCGAATAGGTGGAAGCGGAGATATACAGGATGAAGTCCTGATCAAAGTTGGGAGGGTGGATCAAGGGAGTGGATGTGAGAGCCTGCTTGAGGGCCTCTAAAGACTCATGAGCATAGGAATCCCAAACAAATGGGATAGTAGATTGGAGGAGTCTAAGGAACCCATCTGTGGTGGTGGCATAGTCAGGGACGAACCGACGAAGAAAATTAGCTTTGCCTTGGAGACTTTGGAGCTGGCGTAGGGTACGCGGAATGGGAAGTTCAAGAATGGCTTGAACTTTCAAAGGGTCAAGAGTGATACCATCCTTAGACACTATGAAGCCTAAGAGATGGCCGGCGGGAATGCAAAAGACGCATTTCAACGGGTTAAGGCGGATATTATACTTGCTACATCGGAGAAAAATGGTACGCAGATCGTGTAGGTGCTGCGCCCGATGCTTAGAACGTGTAGTGAGGTCGTCTAAAAAAGCAAGGATAATATGAGCTAAGTCATGGAAACAATAAGACATGGCCTGTTGAAAAGTGGCGCCGACGTTTTTAAGGCCGAAAGGAATGACCCGGTAAGAAAAAGTTCCCCACAGACTAATGAACGTGGTTTTTAGTTGATCAGCAGGACGGATAAAAATTTGGTTGTATCCGGAGAAACCATCCATAAAGGATAGAACCTCATGCCCCGCACACTTGTCAATGAACGGTGTGGGGAAGTTGTCTTTGGGACAAGCTTTGTTCAAGTCGCAAAATTCTGTGCAGACATGGATGGTGCCTTGTTTCTTGAGAACGGGAACTGGGTTGGATACCCAAGTGGTGTATTCAATGGGGTAAATGAAACCAGCCTGCTTGAGCTTATCGATTTCAGCTTTGATAGTGTCACGTCTGGAAGGATGAATGGGTCTCAACTTTTGACGGACCGGTTTGGCATCAGGCCATGTGTCGATATGGTGTTTGACAATGGCGGGATCGAGTCCGGGCATTTCAGAATAGGACCAGGCGAAAATATCGCGGAATTCTTTGAAAATCTTTGTGTAAGCTTCGATTTCTTCCGGGGTGCATTGGGCGCCCAAGGTGATATATTCTTCGATTCCTGGTTTGACTGAAATGTCAATTTTGATGGTAGGAGAGATATTGGCCATGTTTCCTTCTTCGAAAGCATCAGGTGCAGGGATGGGATTTTTGAACCAAACGACTGCATTGGGAATGAAGTCTTTGGTTTCCACAGCATATTGGTCATGGGATTGCTGTGGGAGGAAGTATGCGCAATGGTGCATATCGTCCCATGGAAAGTCAGGGTTGGTCATGGCTTCCATAATGTCTTCATCGGACTGGAAGATGGGAAGACTGGATGAAGAAGGGTCACCCGAGGAGGTAGTGATGTGTGACAGGTCATCTGGAGGAGAAGGGCTCAGATGCGCAATGTCAACAGATCCAAGGTTGACTGAGGAGGAACCGAGAGTATCTGCAGGTTGAAGGTTAGGTGAACTATCTCGCAAGGATGATGATAGGTACAAAATGGTGGTTGAAGGCTTCGTTGGTTCGATAGTGGGAGGAGGAATGTGAATGGGAGTAGGAATATCCTCTGGTCCTATCGAAGTAGGACTCGCAGACAAGTGAGAAGGTATCTTGTCATGTGAAGCCTTGAATTGGCGGTACATGTCCAAGGAGGAACGATACTCGTCAAGGCGGGGACAGAGGTGGGTGTAATGGCCGTGGAAATCGCACAAAGCACAAGGGTGGTTTGTGCGCAAGGTTTTGAGTTTCGGGATAGAGTCCGGGATAGTGACGTAGACTTTGGGGATGTCAGAGTCGGGAAACATCTCGTTGACCAGGATCTTGAGGTGCGGCAATTCAGGACACATATGGGTGGCGTGACCGACAATATCGCACAAAGCGCATTGGATAGCGGGCTTTGGCGGTCGCAGAGGGGTAGGAGTTGTCGGGGTGGCTTGGTCCTGATGGGTTGCCCCCTTACGAGCTTTGCCTTTCTTTCTTGGGGCTGGCACCACAGGGGTCGGGTCCTGGGGAGGTGCGGGGGGCCCAGAGGAAGTGAGGGGGACCGGTTGAACCGGTGTCAAAGCAAGGTAGGGTTTGGGGTGACCGGGTGGGGTAGCGGATGGAGGGTCAATGTACCAGACGGGTATACCCAGGGTCAGGTTAGGAAGAGAGAGGGTGGCCATGACTGGTACCGTGTACACTCCTGGTGGGGGAGCTAGGAACAGTATCTGTCCAGAGGGGTAATGGCCAGGTGGGACGGCTCCTAAATGGCTAAGGCCTGGAGGAACCATGCCAGGAGGATACAGGGGCTCATGACTACCAACTGCAGGTGAAGGGCTAGGAGCAGGTTGTGGAGGGCACGGTTGCGGACTAGCCAAGGCAGGTTGCTTGAGAGCAGCCCGAGACGATTGCATCATGCAAACATTCGATGAGCTGGGGTCAGAGATAGGAGGAGGAAGACCAAGGAAGGTTTCGAGCAAAGAGGAATCTTTGTAGACGCCAGGGGAGAGACTGGTCAAGGAGTCGACGGTTTGCTTATTGGCTACAGAAGAGATGGTCGTCTCAGGTGAGGTCTGAGATCTGGGCTCATGATATGTCAACTGGTCAATGGTGACTATCTTTCCATTATGAGGGAAAGACATCTTGCGGAAAACCGCGGAGGGGACAGTAGACATAGCGTAGGTGTAGCTTCGCCCCAATAGAATGTTGTAGTCTAGCGGGGCGTCGATGACTTCAACGTCAACGCAAACAGTCGTACCGGCGAGGGTGATAGGAAAATTACGAAACAGGCCAATGGGCTGGGAGGCATGGCCGTCCCACACTCGAAGGGTGATCGTGGAAGGGGCCAGCCCAGGAGATCCGAGTTTCTTCCAAACTGAAGCGGACATCACACAGGTGGATGCCCCCTCATCAATTATACACCGAGAAACGTTGGCATTCTGGATTTTGACTGGGATTTGGAAGGCGACGGAAGCAGGAAGAGGAGGGTGCTCTAATTGATGGGCATCAAAAACAATCATTTGGTCATCAACAGGATCTGCAGCGCCCACAGCAGATAATAGAGCCTTCTTTTGGGAAGGGCACGACTGGAGGAGTTCCAGTGTGGAAATGGCAGCAGGAGATTGCGCCAAATCATCTACTATCCTATACGAATGAGCAGCTCGACCGGAAGCAGCTTTTCGACGTAATGGTCCCTTAGGAATCTTGGTATGAACCTCAACTTTGGGTTGAGGGATATGTAAGGGGCCACTGGATGTCAAAAGAGGCTCTGTAGAACCTGAAGAAGGAGGAGCCTGCAGGGCGGAGGGCGAAGCGGGGAGGCTTGGGGAATGCTTGGCGAGGCCAGAGTTTGAGGTGAAGGTCGACGGTTGGGGATGGATCGAGTTCATGGTGAGGATCTGGTAGTTGGAGGAACCAGAAATGGAAGGGGGAGTGGAGACCTGCCCATCAGGCGGTTGGGTAGCCACGAATCCTTGCTGAGGGAAAGGATCAGTAAACATAGCTGGTTGAGTAGTGGCCACATTAGGGGGAGCATGAGGGGAGGCATGTTGTCCTCGCAATGTGGCTTGAGACTCCCATATCTGCCGCATCTGTGGTAAAAGGGGACAATCGTGGGTGTAATGACCGTAAACACTGCAACACGAACAAGGCTTGTTGGTACGAAGAGGCCTGTCTGGCTTGGGCTGAGTGCCCTATTGCTGGTTAGCAGTGTTAGGGTCAAAACCTTGAGGATTGGGTCCACGAGTACCAAGGGCAGATTGGTTTGGATTTCCTCTCCACCTTCTTTGGGAAGAAGGGGGATTAGTCGCACCCTGCTGTGCAAATACTTGCCCTAGAGGGGGCTGTAGGTGTTGTTGCTGGGGTTGAGGAGGCAAAGGAGGTGGAAGCGCATATACTGGAGGAGCTGGCATACCAGGCTACGAATAAGGATAATGGTCAGGTTGGGCAACATTGAGGTAAGCAGGAGGTTGGGCAAAAGGAGGAGGCATGCCGTATCCTGGATACATGCTACCGGGAGGGGGAAGAGTGCTAGGGGTGCTGGCCCCTCCTGGAGGGAGACCGTAGCCCATAGGAGGTTGAGCATACGAATGGGAAAGGGCTCCAACGATACCGTCAGCGGAATGAGATGCCCCCGGGGCATTAGCGCCACCGGGCTTGGGGAGGTCAGGAAGGACGGTATAAACATAACCAGACTGGGCGTAGATCAGGTCATATTTCAAGGCTATTTGGAGGGCGGCTTCTTCGGTTTGAGGGAAATGGGAGGCGACATCTTTGCCAATGGGAGCTAGGAGAGAGAAAAGGAACCAGTCCATATAGATCCGATCTTCTAAGGGGGGAGCTCGACATAAGCTACGTCTACGTCGCCATTCCTGAACATGGGTGGAAAGGCGGGTCGAAGATGTTTGCTTAAAGGAAGTCAAGAGCTCCGTACTGGTATCGTATCGGAGAGGGAGCTGCAAGTAAGATAAAAAGGCTTGGGCAATGGTCGCAAAAGTGGTATGGGAAGAGGTGGCTTGGTCGACATACCATTAGAAGCTTCGCTGGTAAGCGTGCATTGGAACAAACGAAGACGGATGGAGTCATCGGTAATGGAATTGGAGGAACACCACATGTGGAAAGATCGGACATGATTGGTTGGATCTTCTCCAACTTGGCCTTTGAACTTAGGGATGTCGGAAGGGAGCTTGGTTGGCATGGCAGGCCAACCAAAATCGTGGCAGATAGGGTCATTGATCAATTGATTGAAATCGGGGAGGCTGAGGCCTACAATGTACAACAGCACAAGTGTACTGTGGCCGAGGTGATTACGTAGCGGTTAGAGCATTAGGGCACGGAGCACGCTAGCGTTAGGCCCACTGGACAGGACATGAGTGAGTGACGGGGGGAGAGGGGGGAGAACCAAGAGGAGAGGGAGAACCTAATGAATCAGAAGAGGAGTCGGAGTACGGACTCGGAGGAGGACTGGCTCGACGACGGTGGGACGGAGCAGGTCGATCAACCGGAAACTGAGGGTGAAGGCCAAGAAGTCTCCGGGAAAGGCGCCTTGGGGGCGCAATGATGACGGGAAGAAGGAAACCGACAAGGGCAAACAGGGACAGAATCAAGTGAGGTCAAGGGCAGAAAATGTGCAATGACAATTGATTTTAGAGTCTTTTCCAGGCGGTGTTAACCAGGCGCTTCTTCACTTAGGGTCAGTGTGTGGCATGCGTTAATTTTAAACCATTTTCATTTTTGAGAGCAAAGAAAAAAGTGTCTTGCGTAACTCAAAATAAATCTACGAAACAGTATATAATAAAACAGAAAATTAAGTGGCTATTGCATCTGTCTAAAATAGAAGAGGTAGGTCCCTGAAAGCAAATAAAAAAGGAGGAAAAAATCTCAACAAAAACACTGTGAAAAGGCTGATGAGACAATCAGCAGATGGAGGGTGAGGATCTGGAGTAAAACAAAGAAAGGTGGGATCCAATTTGAAAACCAATTTGGAAAAAAGGGAGGAAATCAGCAAGAACCGGAAAGGAGAGGGAGGAGGTCCTAAAGAGAGGTCCAAACAAAACGACAAGAGGTGATTTGAAAGGAAGAGAGGCTGATTTAAAGGGATTTGAGGAGGAGGTTTCAGATCTGAAGAAGGGAAGGCTGAAACTCTGAAAAAAAGATGGCTGAAACAGCTAAAACTCTTCCAAAGAAAGTGGAGGGTACTAAAGCCCTAGGGGGATAGGTTCCCACTTAGATGAGTAAAAACAGATCAGAACTAGGTCAAAGCGGGCTGAGACAGAGGCTAGAAAACCCTGACAGAAGCTTCAGCAAAACCTAGAAAAATTGCAGAAAAACCACTGAAAATTTGGCAGGTCGCGGGTTCTGACCTGTTTTCAGTGCAGGTTGCAGAAAAGAGGTTGAAAAGTGCAACCTGGAGGTCCAAGTCGCACTTATTGGGCTGAAAAGTGCGACCTCCGGTTCCGGTTGTCTCGGCGGCAGATTTTCGAAAAAGTTGCCGTCTCAGTTGCGGCTGGTGTCGCTTACCTACGTAATAGGGCCATAAGCACACGGAAGTTAAAAATTTTAATGTTTTAGGGTTTTAGGTGAGAAAAACAACATAAAAATAGGAAAAATAAACAGCTGAAAAGAAACCCTAGGGTTTCAAGTAGCTGGATATGCAGGAATATGAAAAACGACAACGGTCGTAATTTAAAACCCGTGTGGAGTCGCCATTTGTAAGTATGATTCCTTTGTCTAAGTGTACGAAAAAGGACCACTTTAGCTACGCATAAATAATATCCCTAACAACAAAAGTGGGCGCTATAGACCCTATATACACGATTAGTTGAACAAGAAAAGAGGCTGAAAAACCGGATCTAGCCATGGAAAGACATTAAGCGGTAAAAATAAGGGTTTGCTCCATATACCAATAGACAAGACAAGAACAATTTTTGAAAGAATTTTTGTATTAATGAGGCACCTGGGAGGAAAACCAGAAGAAGTATCTGATTCCCCTCAGTGGGATGGGTTCTTGGAAGTCCTCAGCACTTCAGATCTAAGATTTCTCTCTCTTGTTGGTGTAGAAAACCCAATGCAAAGAATAGAGCTCAATGGGAGCTCACACAACAAATAATGGAAAAAGGAGACCAAGTGTATAGATCCAGAGTGATCTAATAGGCAACAAAAGGTGAAGAATGATGGGAAAAGCCCTCCTATTTATAACAAAATATTGGGTCATTCTAGATCTTGTTGCATGATTAAAATAATGTTAACCAAATCTAGATCCACCTTTTATGAATATTTTATTATATTTGTTGGAGGGAAAAGGTATTTGACTTGGGTCAAATCCCTTGATTAGTCAAAAATAAATAAATAAATGATTTTTTTATCTTTTTAAGGAAGTGGTTGGAAGATAATCAAATAAATAATGATTTATTTAATTATTTGTGGGTGATTTGGTCATATTTAACAAGGAATATTATCTATATAAGATTTAAATAATTATTCCTAGAAATTAATAAGATAAATAAAGGTTTATCAAATTAATTTCTTTGATTTTGGGTTAAACATGACTGGGAATAACCATTAAATTATGATTTAATTAATTATTCCATGAGGAAAATCAAACAAATATGGGTTTGTTCAATATTTCCTTTTGGGGTTTTCTGTTTTAACATAGTGAAAGCGGTTTTACTTAGGGTAAAACTGGTCTTACATGGTGTACTTGGGTCCATCTAATGATAATAGGTTAGATGACCAAACATTAGAAAATTATAGAGCATCATACCCATAAAGAGCTTGAAATGGGGTAATGCCAATGGACATATGAAAGATTGTGTTGTAGCAATACTCCCCCAAATGGAGCGAGCGCATCCATGCTCTTTACTGCCCCGAAACATAATTTCACAAGTATCCTTCCAACCACTTGTTTACTATCTCTATTTTTCCATCGGTTTATGGGTGATAGTTGGTACTTGGTGTCAACTCAGTACCCACTAACCAAAAAAGTTCCTGCCAAAATCCACCCATGAAGCGGCTATCCCGATCACTGACTATGGTATTTGGAAGACCATGGAGTCTAAAATCATCTCTAAAGAAGAGCTCAGTTTCCTGTGAAGCAGTATATCATGTATAAATAGCAAAGAAATGTGAATACTTTGTTAGTCGATCAACAACTACAAATATATAATCCTTACCTTGAACCATAGGTAGACCGGTGATGAAGTCCATGGAAATACTCTCCCACTTTCCATCCAGAATATGGAGTGGCTACAACAATCTGCTGGTGTTAGGGTCTACATGTTAGTAGAGTGAAAAGACTAAATGCTGTAGAGACTACAACAAAACCACTTTGGGATTCTAGGATATAGCCCTCCTGAATCCAAAGAGGGATCTCTCTATAAGTGTGTTTAAAGATGTGATCTTTAAGGCTTGAAATGTGATTTTAGGATAGTTATTAAGAACAAGGGTTTTTGTTTGTTTGGTTGGTCAGGTATGATCTTTAATTAGATGGAATATCAGAAAATGAAAGAGTTTCCGAAGGGTGAGGATGCAAGTATATTGAGAAGTGTTCAACAGAAAGGATTAGTGTGAAGCAGCTTTAATCCATTGGGCGATGGAGTCACAAAAGGGTTTTAATTGTACAAAAATTTCAAGAGTGGTCCAAGGGGCAAGTCATATATATCAAAAGATCCTTTAGATTTAAATGATGGAGTGGAACATTAAAAGTGTTGAGAAAGTGGAAAAAGCCAATAATTTCAACAAGGATTTATCAACTTTCCATACAAGAAAAGAATTTTTAAGAAACTGTTTGAAACCAACCAAAGGACAGGGATAACCATAAACTTCTTTGGACAAGCTTGTATTAAAGCTAACTCATTAGACAACAATCTAGTAATCTCACTACTACTTTAGGAAGGGATGAAAACATATAAGAAAACAAAGTGCAGCTTAAGGTTAGGTCAGATGTATTACAATCATGGTCTTGTTTTTGCATACTCTTAGGGAAACTTTCAAACAAATTTTGGAGAAAGAACTATAAGATAGGGCAAACCATAAAATTTCCTAGTTTAACTCTACTTAGCATGTAATGAAAATATCATTCAAGAACTTCCTTTCAATTTTTGCACATCAAGACATTGACTAACAAAAATTCCTTGATAATGTTTACACTTAATTTAAGTCATTACTAAATATCACAATTAGCAGAAAACATATAGATAAAGCTTATCAGTGAGAGTAGGGTACTTTTAACAGTAAATCCTATTTCTATGCTTGCTACTCTTTATCAGAGAAAAGTGAAAAAAATGGCATACATGAAAGGAAACAATAACAGTAAGAGGTACTTCACCAATGATATAGACCAGGATCCCAAGAATCAGCTTGTATATTGATTGTCAATCTAGTTACAAACTACATGTCCAATGTTTCATCACAGCTTCAAGTTTCTCTTCTCAGCCTATCTTCTTCAATAACTTAATAGAGCTTCAGAGTTTCAGAACTTATTTACATTCAACAATGATTCGGTACAACAACTACTACATCAAAGTCCAACAACCAACCCTTTACAATGTGCTCCTCAAGGAGATTTTACAAGAAAATGAGGAGGTGGAAGAGTCCCTAGGGTTGAAGTGTAATTAATTCTATACTAAATGCAATTCCTAGCCTTGAAAACCATGCAAGGCATAAGGCAGGAATGCATTCCATCTACAACTCTGTTTCATTTATTCCATTTCTGCTTTTTAGGCTTAGTGGGAAAAAATATTGACTTTAAGGATCTTTTTATCTTTTACAATAACTTTACTGACAATTTAAAATATGTTCTCTTGTTTGTAATAACTGTTCAGCTGTCTTTGGCCTTAATATTACTGACTGAGATTTGATCTGGGTATTCCTTTGAGGCAGAAGGTTGCAAGGTGGCATTTTGGTAGCTGAGGGGTTCAATTAGCCCCTTTGATGTGGCTCTGAGGTGTCCTTCGTTGTTTTTCTCTTCTTTCACTTAAGCACTGATTTACTTTTAAACACTGGGTTTATGCCTGATTCAGGCTTTGAGACTTTATCCTTAATCATCCTCGAACCGCTGACTGTGCCTATCTGCTTCATTGTGGATTAGGCCTTTGATTCTCGAGTTTGTGCCTTAATCTTCTTAAACTTTTTTTAGAACTTTTAATCTTCGGATTATGCTTTCATCCTTTGTCTTTGATGCTGATACTCTTCAATTAATTGATGCCCACTGTGTTTGCTGTTTGCAAGTGTGCAGAGAGTTTGTTGGAGAAATTTTTTAGAAAGTTGATGATCATGACTTATCGGCCCTTTCAAACTGTGAATATTGGCCTGTGGATCGTCATCCTTTTCCCTTGGTCACCTTTTTATGATAGTGGGATGGCTCTGTAACCCTTTATCCATTAAACCTGCAACATCAAACAAAAATTCAGATAAATCTTGCATTTTAGAGGTTAGACTACTTCGGAGGCTGGGCGGAGCAGAGGAGCGATGCAGAGGAAGAGGTGATTATGCAGTCGGAGAAGTGTTGTGGAGAAAAACGGGCTAAAAACACAGTTTAAACTGTTTCTGGCATGATTTGGTGGAAATGGTTTTGGGAAACCATTAATGGTTTTCGCATTTTATTTGGGGGTAGGTGGTATTAGCATTTGGAACGTGATACCATACATCACCTGACACACGTCCATCTGAATACTGCCCATTTCGCAAAATATTTTGGCGTTAACATTTAGGCGCAAAAATTTTGTGAAATGCAACATAAGCCGTCGGATCGGAGGCGCCAGATATGACGATGCAGAATGAGCGCGATGGGCCAAAATATGCAAGGGCAGAGATGGAGTGGGATCTACGGTGACGTAGATTTTGTCATGTTGTGGACGGGTTTATTGGTGGTAAGCGGAGTTCATCAGGTTAAGTCCCAACCGTTGGATCTGATGATCGGGTGATGGGGATTTAAAGATGAGATGGGAATGTTAAAAAAGGGAAGAAGGTGCAGTAAGTGGAATATATGGAGGAAGGAGGCCCAATGGCCGTTGATCTACAGAGATCAACGGTCCATATTTATTTTAAATTTGAAACGTCAGGGATGGAAAAATAGAAGGAAATAAGGTTTCCGAACGATTTTTTAGGCCTTTAAATGCCCGATTGCGGGGCTTAGGTTATATGAGATGGGGGAAAAAAGGATATAAGCCCTTGGGGGCTTAATAACTTATAGTGTAAAAGGGTGTTTTTAAGCTTAAAACAAGGATTTTAAAGCCAAAATGAGGGTTCCGATAAATGAAAGAAGGGAATTTAAAACCAAATAAAGGGGAGATATAAGGTTTTAAGGGGGGTTTTGATGATTTTTCAGGTTAATATGGAGGGGTTTAGAAGTATTTATGAAGGGAATAAGGGTAAAAAATCGAATTCTTTGTGATTGAAAAGAGGAGTGAAATGATGGAAAATGGAGTTTCTTAAGCAGTTTTTTCCCTTAGTAAACATCAGGTACTTTAGGACTAACAGTGAAACAACAGTGAAGATTAACTCAAAGGGTAGTTACCATCATAAAACTTCAATAAATCACAATTTGGACATGAAATTGTTTCTTGAAGGCCTAAAAAATATTTAGCCACCATTTGGTATGACAAATTTTTATAGGTGGCTAACAGTGGGATGGTTGTGCTCCCATTTGTTCTGTTGGAATACTACGCACTCCTTCATGTGTTGGAGCACATCCTCCTTGAGACCCTCACATGAGAATCTCTCTCGAATAGCTCGGTATGCCATGGTGAATCCTTGATGCCAAAAAAAATGGTGAATCATGTGATGCCTACAAAATATTCCTCTTGAGTCTATAATCTCTAGCCAAGAAGACCCAGTATCGGTAATAGATGACCTCATCCATCACTCTATACCTCTCATCAGTCACCTGACCATCTAGGATATCACATGCAAAGTGGTCTTTGGAATACTCTACTAGCAATTGGGCCTTCCAATATGTATCCATACTTATCAAGGACAATGCTGCTGGCCTTCGAGATAGAACATCTACCACTACATTTCTCTTACCCTTGAAATATTCAATGTCAAAGTCATATTCTTGGATCTTGCTCACCCATTTCTACTGCCTCTCCTGTGGTTGCTTCTCCTCAAGAAGGAACTGAATACTATTGTGATCAGTCTTCACTCAAAATCTGTTACCACAAAATATTTCTGGAACTTGGCTAAGGCATGCATGATATCCAACATATCCTTATCATATATAGGATACAATCTCTCATGTGGCAGCAACTTCCAACTCTCAAAAGCTATGTGGTGTCCCCCTTTCATCAACACTGCTCTAATGCCCTCCCTTGAAGCATCACATTCCAACACAAAGGGCTGGGTGAAATTTGATAAAACCAACACTGGGAAGCTACTCATCACCTCCTTAAGCCTATCAAAGGCTCTATGTGTTGCGGCTCTCCAACTGAAATCTCCCTTATTATTCAACTTTGTAAGGGGTGCTGCTAGTTGAGAGAACCCTTTAACAAACTTCCGGTAGTAGGTATAGATGCTTAAAAGCCCCCGAATTTTTGTGACATTATTTGGCTCGGGCCAATCCCTGATAGCAGGAATCTTCTCTTCATGAAATCTCACTTCATATACTCCAATTATGTGTCCAAAATAGAGCATCTCTGTGAGTCCAAACTCAGACTTGGAGAGCTTAGCATAGAATTGCTACTCCTCAAGAGTGTGTAATACTGACTCAATGTGTTGTAGATTTTCCTCCCATGTGTGGTTGTAAATAATAATGTCATCAAAGAAGACCCATACAAACTTCCTCAAGTGACCACAAAAAATGTGGTTCATTCAAGGCTAGAAGGTTTCCGGAGCATTGGTTAGCCCAAAAGGAATCACCAAGAACTCAAAATCGCCATAGTGGCATCTAAATGATGTCTTGGGGATATCTTGGTCCCTCACTTTGACTTGATGGTACCCCAATCTCAAATCAATCTTTGAAAACTACTTGTATCCCCTTAGATCATCCATTAACTCATCAATCCTGGGGACTGGATACCTATTATTCATTGTATTCTTGTTCAAGGTCCTATATTCAATGCACATCTTCAATGTGCCATCCTTTTTTCTTCACCAAAACCACTAAAGAAGCAAAAGGATCGGTGCTAGGTAGGATGTGTTGTAAAGCGAACAAATCCTGAATGGAATTTTCAATCTCATCCCTATAGGCTTTGGGATGCCTATAGGGTGTGGTGATCACTGCTTGAATCACCTGCTCCAACTCAATGGTGTGCTCAAACCTCAGTCAGGTTGCCTTCATGGTGAAATATCTCCAAATACTATAGAACAGTGGTCCATAATAGAATGTACACTCGAGTGTACTAGTGCACCCTTTCCCCCTGCTTCTAACATATGCATTTCTATTGCCCATTCTATGTCCCCTCTGTGGAAATCAGCCTCCATCCTCTGTGCTGAGACAATATGGGGTGGACAGGTGTGTATGCCTTCTATTTTCTGATTCTTACCACTCCCCTTCTCTGTCCATTCCATATCTAAGGTTTCCCAATCTGTGGTAACCTTCCCTAAGGTAATTAATCACTAGCCACCCAATATCACATTGGTGTCTGGAATATCAACCACAAAAAAGTGGTTTGTCAATGTGTAAGTTCCCATAGTGATAGTTAATGTCGAAAAATATTTGGCACACTACATGGTTCTATCTCTCGAAACCAAAACTAGGAAGCCCTCAAAGTCTTCCATGTCAATGCCCCTCCTCTGCACCAACTGAGTATCAATAAAGTTATGAGTGGTCCCACTGTCTATCAATACCGATACTCTCTCTCCCTGAATAGTGCCTCTAACTTTCAATGTTAGATACTTAGGAACTCCCCGCAAAGCTACAAGAGTCCCTCTCATTGGAGAAAATGCTCCCTCTGCACCTCTTGTTGATGATGCAATCTGTCCTGATGCTACAGTGCTGGTATCTTTCTCCTCATCAGAGAACACCTCAATACAATGTGCCTTCCCTGCAACACATTGGTGCCCTCGTACCCATGGCTCTCGACAAGTGAAACAAATTTTCCAGCTTCTTAGATATCCCTAGACATCATCATCAAGAGATCTCTTCTCATGATTATCATTTGAGGGGAGAAACTTCTCCTCTTTACCCTTTGTTTGAGAGGAGAACTTCTGCTAAAAAGGGGCTTTTGCTTTGGGTAAAGCATGTTGTAGATCTATAGCTCTCTCCATAGCCTTTTGGAGCATAGTTTTTCTAGTGGATTTCACCAACCCATGAAATGGTTCAGCCAACCCATCAATGAACCTGCACACTCTCCTAGCCACAGAAAAGTCAGATACCATGACTGAAAGATTTAGAAATTCAGAGATGTAAGTCTTTGGATCTCCTATTTTCTTGAGCTTTGTTAGCTCAAAAAATTTTCTTCTAGATTCCTGAGGTCAATTTTCTACACCAAACTCTGGGTGAAGTCTACATAAGAAGTGGCACTAGAATGCCCTAGTGTAGATAGGCCATGAAACCACCATTCATGTTCTTCACCTTCTAGGTGCAGCGCTACTATCTTGATGGCCTCCATCTCTGAAACTCTATTTAGTTGAAAATAAGTATCCAAATTCTCTACCCAAGCCTTGGTTGTGCACTAGGGTGACCCATCATAAGAGGGCAAAAATAACTTGCCCATAGTACGTTGTAGATATTGGTTCTGCATGTACCCTCCACTTTTATGGTGATTGTGGGATCTTCTACCATCCTTGATCTTGTTGGCTCCCTGTAATTTTCAAGATTGGCAAGAACAATAAGCAGGGAACCTCATCAAACCACTTTGGAGTCTAAGACCTAGCCTTCCTGGGCTCAAAGAGGTCTCTCTTCGTGTTTATGATGAAATGATTTATCTTTATGCTTATATTCTTCTAATTTTAGGCTAGTTATGAATTTTGGGTTTGTTTTTTTTGATTGATTGTTTGATTTGATAGATAGAGTCTGAGAAGCTTAATCCATTGGGCTATGGAGTCATAACAGGTTTAAATTGTACATCAAACTTTCAAGGGTTTTCATAGGGCAAGCTAACTATATCAAATGGATCTTCTTTGGTAATATGAATATGGAATGACAGAAATTTCTGAATTTAGTAAAACTAAAGGGAAATTAAGAATCCTTTAACTATACTTCAGCAGAAAAGCATTTAAGATAACAGTTTGGTAAAAATAAAGAGCAATTAAGAATTCTCCAGTTGTATTCTACTAAGAAAACCTCAAGATAACAATCTAGTAATACTAAAGAGAAGTTAAGAATTCTTTAGTTATACTTTCAGATAGAGAAAACATTCAAGATAATAGTTCAGTGAAATTAAAGAACATTTAAGAATTATTTAACTAAACTTCAAAGAAATCCTTTAAGATAACATTTTGGTAAAATGAAAGAGAAATTAAGAATTCTTTAGCTGTACTTCACTAAGAAAACCTCAATACAACAATCCAGTAATACTAAAGAGAAATTAAGAATTATTTAGTTATACTTTTAGATGAAAACATAAAGATAATAATAATAGATAGAGTTAAGGTGCCCAAACAACATATCTCAATCTAAATTTTATGTTCTATTATCAGAAAAATTGATGTACAACATGGAAAACAAAGGAGAAAATTTAACAAAAGAGGGATAACATCACCATTAACATAGCTTAAGGATCCTATTAACGTGCTTGTATTACTGATGTCCAACTCAAAAATAGTTACAATGCTCTAGTGCAATGATCTTTGCAACTGAGAGTCTAATCAAAATCAAACCTAGCAACCAACACTGATAATGAAAAATACATGAGGTTTTTAACTGCAATTTGAGGAGGTTTCCCTAATCTAGGGTTATAGGCTGCACTTATTACATGGTAAATGTATTTTTTACATTTGATACCATGCAAGTCCCAAGCCAAAATATCACTGACAGACTTACTGTAATAATAACTCTCAACTTAACTGTTGAGCTAACTTTAAAATATCTTTGACTAATTTGCCTTCAAACATTAAATTTTATAATAACTTTTGAGTAGCTGCTAAAATATCTCTGACTGAAAAATTAATTGAGGTAGCTTATATTAAATCAAAATTTTTCTATAGGTGGCTAATGTGATTGGGAAGAGTTAAATGCTAAGTGGACTTGTCATTTGGCTTTGTCTTCTTCATTGATTTGTTTCTGATTTGTCTTTAAACCTTCAAACTGTCATTATCTGTATCTTTTATTTGTTTTCCTTTTTATGCCTTTGTTGTCACTATAATATCCTCTTCAACCTTCTTATCTGTCCTTTTCCTTAACTCTGTCTTTCATCTTTAACCTTTGACTGATATTTTCATTTCTTTTACCTTTCACTGTCACAGTGAATCCTTTACCTGTCATAGTTCTTTAACTGTGTTTTTTATTTTCCTTTCATCTCTACCTGCGTAGCCACTGTAAAACTTTCCATTTACCTTACTTTGTCATTTGAAGAAACCTTATTGTCTTTGGAGTAATTGTATGATCCTTGTTGATCAGGATCCATTGCTACTTCTGATTATTGTTGCGCTCCTAATCCTTTGATAAATAAGGCTTCTAAATCGTCATCCAGAGAGCCTAGTTTGAATAATTCTTGGAATTTAAAAATGCATAATGACTATCATACCTTCTGATATGTATGTCACCTAAAAAACTTTAAAAACAAATATTAATAAAAAACGAAGCTCTATAGGGAGGAAATATTGCTTTGAAAGAATTCGAAAAATTTGTGGACAGAGTTCAGACAGTGGAGGTTCTTCATTTTCCACGTTTGGCTATGGCCTTCTGAGCCCTCAATAAATGATGCAGGGGTTAACACAGAGGTTCAGGGGCTTATTGTAGTAACACAGGGCTCATAGAATTTTGAATGGTCAGTGGTTTCGCCTTATGGCATGAAGGCAGTTTGTGGTTTATCGCAAGGGGAGTAAGCGGTTAGGTGGTCTCGGATGAAGGGATGCGATAAGATGTCAAGATGACATGTCGCAGATGGGAAGGGTTGTGAAACTACCCATTTTGTAACCCTCGAAAGGTTTTAAACCTCGAGCATTTGGTTTTGCGAAAAGGCGCGCAGGCCGTCACATCAAGAGAAGGAGATTAGAGGGTGGTCAAGGTTTAATTGATCGTGGATTACTTTGAAAGGGTGGGGTCGGGGTTTGAAATAAAGTGGCGGGTTTAAATGCAGAGTGGGGCCTGTGCATATGAAATCGGAAGCACTTAAATATAAAGGTGATTCAGGGGTTTTAAACACAATACGATTCAGGGCCTATTTAGGTGGCGCCCGATCGATTAAAATTACTTTAGAACAATGTAAAAACTAGGTTTTTTTACATTGTCTTAATTGAAAGAAAGGGGATGAGTAGAGGGGAAAGGTTTTTTTTGTTAGAAATGGGAATGGGGTTTTAGATATAGGGAAAAAAGGGCTTTCGGAAAGGGAAAAAGGCTAAAATGAGGGTTTTAAGGTCAAACATGGAATTTCAGAGCATGCGAGTAAAATAGAAAAGGTAAAGTGAGAGATAATGGAGAGGTTTAGATGAAGGATAATGAAGGTAATGAGATTTCTGAAAATAAATGATAGTAAGAAAATATTTTTTAGCAGACTATAAAAAATACACAGTCATATAGTGATACTGTAGAATATAGGAGACTAATAAGGGCTCCATCTGGGGAGGGAATCTCCTTTAGGAGGTGTCAAGAATCAATCTCTATATCTGCTGCAATTGTAATATCCCAAAATCAGGACTGCTAGCAAGGCATGCATGAAAGACACATTTTTTAGGAATGGATGCTACATCTCTTGAAATCAGCCCTTGGATCCCTTAGATCTGAGTATCTAAGTCCCAAATCCAAGATGGTATCAAAAATAAATCCTTCTAGGTGGGTTAAACATATCTCCCACACCTAGTTTCCTTGAAAAAATCCCCAAAGAGGGATTGCAGCAATAATAAACAATCCTACTCAGGAAATAATGCAGTTTCTATAGAGCAGTGATAGGAGGCTCATGAAATTTTCTTCAATAGTACTTACAGCAGAATATAAGTCATACAATGAAGTTTATCAAATACATGGCTGAAAATACAAGTCATAAACAGAAGAAATTCCCTCAAAAGAGGTTTGAAACCATATGAATGACTGAAAATTGCCTTAACAGAATTATCTCTATTAGGCTGCAATGTCTGTTGATTACATGTTATATCTAGAGTAGATCTATGCATAAATGTCAGATCCATATGAAATCCATGCACTAGAAGAGATCCTTTTTTAGACCCCCTTGGAATTTTGGGGTTTACACCAAGAATAAGCAGTAGATATGAGATTTAAGAAAGCAGATCTGCAGAAATATTTAGAAATGCTGAAGTATTCAAAATATGCAGATCATATCTAAAAATTACAATTTTTATATCTCCTCCAATGGATCTCAAGGTGGAAGGTAGATCCCCAACACTCAGAAGCCAACTCTCCCAATGGCGCACCCAAACTCCTTGCAACACCACGTACAAGAATAATGCAGGTCTGGGGTAGAAGCTATACTGTAGGGGATAGATAGTTGATGGCCAAATGCCAACATCAGAAACTGAAGCTCATGCAGTCCAATGCACTCCCTCCAATAGAGGAGAGGCCCCCTCCATTGAAAAAGAGCACTGAAATGACTTAGATTTGAAGAGATCTAATCTCCACTGAAAATAATGCAGTCCCTCAAGGGAGATTGTGTTGTAGCTTGAATAACTAAGTTGGCCTGATGCCAAGATGAAAAAATGAAGCTCAAACACTAATGCACTCTTCCAGGAGGTTAAAATACACACTCACTAAGAAGAATCACCAGTACAAGCTAGATCTGAATAGATCTAATATTCCACTTGTTGCAGCTTACAAAAGCAAGCAAACCCTCACTGGATCTGCGTTGCAGTTGGAAGTAGAAGCTTGGTCTCCAACCAAATAGTGTACTAAGAAATACAAGCTCTCCCAAGATCTCCTCAATGGGAAGAGATGGAACTCCTAAACAGGAAATTCCAATGCTAAATAGCATATGAAATCTAGGCTAAGCAGCCAAGAAAGTTGTTTGTCTAAATAGACAAGAAATCAATAATCAAATCATGAACAACCTCAATATGTTTCCTTCCCCTTTCTTTTATAAGATGTGAGCTTTCCAAAACCCTAAACCACCTTCATCAACTTATCTCTTTCACACAAGAGACCTCCTTCTAGAATTACGTTGTGCCTCATTGATGAGCACTCCTCCACTACTGCGCTGTAGATATGGTCAAGATTGACCCAGTCAAGTGAATTTGTTCTTTTCACACTCAAGTGTGTTTATAAAAGTGGCCCATATTTACTCTTTTTCACATTGGGCATGGATTTATTCTTCTATTAGGAGTTTATTGACCCTCCTTTACAAAATTATTCTTTGAACAAAGGAAACAAAATAAAATTGAATATTCCTATTAAATTAGGAATATTACAAAAATTTTATGATAGTGACCTTTAAAACTAAAATCCTTGTTTGCAGCAAACTAAATTCTGAAACACACTTGTGCTTGAGCTTGAATGGACAATCAGAAATTGTAAATTTTGAAAATGCTCAAGTTTTAAGAGTTCTTCTGGATACCTAATGTTGGGAAGGTAAATCCTCTCTATGGACAGAGATGATCCCCCTAGCCCTAGAGTGGGTCTAGCAACAAAGGGACAAGCTAAAGTGTAGGTTCCTAATTAATGAATGAAAAAGACAAGGTAGATCGACCTACTTGGAGTCCAACGCTATCGTCGCTGTAGTGGTGGTGGCCTCTTGATCTCTGATTCGACGGGTCACAATCCTTCCGCAACAATGCTCAGATACCTGCACAAAGATCAACAAACAAGAGCAGCATACACAACAATGATTTCATTCATAATCAACTAACCAGTCAAGGAGGGTTAAGCACATTGCATCAAATAAAACACATTAACGCAAGATGGGAACTAGACAATAATCATGTATATGTATAAATAGAAGAATGAGTTACAACTAGAGCCTTGACGTTGCAACCTCCTTCAGCGAGGTTCAGTCGAAGTGCGTCTCGATGGATCATCAAGAAATTCGAACGGGGTGAGGACACAAGCCCAATATCTCCCAGAAAAGGTCTCTTTTGTTCTATATTTCTAGGGAAATGTCCAGGAATTCTCTTCAGCATTTTAGCTATAATATGCTCGGTTAAGCTAGCTCATCAATGGAATATGGATTTATTTATAGAGGGAGAGGAGGTGGTTGGGATCCCTAAAATGGTGGAAGGGAGGCCTTATCCCTTGGGAGGTTTCCCCAAAAGGTGGAAACAAGAAGCCAAAGGAGGGAGGTCATGGTTATTCAGTTGAACCACTCTAGATGACTCACACACAAAGTTGTTATGATGGAAACTTTGCCTCTATTTTTAAAAAACATTCCATAAATAGGTTCGCGCAAGTAGCCCATTGAAGCGGAGCGCAAATTGGCATGGGGCCCAGTGTTAATCTTCCTCATTGGTGTGAGGGAATAATGGTCTACTAGTTCCAAGGCAAAAACATGGGTTTCTGGTAGTCTGTTCAGGGAATTGTCAACAGAAGGAGTGTTTTCATCATGGCAAAGGAAGAAATGATGGTATTTGCATGGCATGGCACTTTTTAATGGTCACAGAAATGATCCTCCAATGTGCAGGAAAGGAATTTCATGGAAATTGACAAAATGCTGCGTAAAAAATGCCCCCTAAAGCATGAGGTCTGAGAGAGAGGGAGGGGTGAAATGCTTTACGAGAATGCATTCGAACCAAACACCACTGTCAAAAGACCTGCAATTAAAAATACAACTAATAACTCTGATACATGAACATGTGGCATGGGCGCAGCCATCCATAATAGAGTACATATATGAACTAAGATCTGAGGTATGGACGCATCCATCCAATAGTAAGGATCAACAAATAGACTCAGGTATGGTCGCATCCATCCAATAAAAAGAGTTATGCAATGAACCATGATAAACCACAATATCTCACATCCTGGATCTTATCATACAAAAGCTAGTGTCTTGCACTCCATCTCGACTTGAAAAAGTATAAATTCAAGCATGCGAATATGTGAGCTGAAGTCGAACATGCAAGACATTCACCTGATCACCAGCCAATGATGAAAGTTGTTAACAGACATGAGATAAACCACAAATAATGACAATGGCTCTCAAGGTACAATAGGTACAATCCACAGAATGTGAATAGTGATCTGGTGTTGAACACTCATAGAATCACTCGATCGAAGGCCAATGATGTGAACATGTCGTCGAATGCAAAGAAATTATTATTGAGGCATGCAAGCTCCAAGGTACTAGAAGGGAGTCTCCATATCAACTTACTGGATAATGAGCTGAAGTCGATAAGAATTGACCCGGTCGAAGGAGGGCCATAATGTTTCCCACATCATCAACATGAGACAGAGGAACACGATGATAGTGAATCAGGATCAATAGAGAATCAGAGGGAGGTTGAAATTTGCAGAGGCAAACTTCTCTTGAACATATCGGCGATACGACACTTGATTTGGTAGTATTGTGTATCAAGGTATCTAAGGTCATGATGACGTGGCAAAGAGTAGATGAGAAGTCAAAACATATTACCCAAACCCATGGAGGCAAACATGAATAAATGAGATGTCCCCAACCTGACACGAATGTAGATGAGTATCATGTTCAAGAGCGACATACTATCGACACAACTATAAAATGGTTTCATTTTCTCCGACCATTTCTAGCGAGTACTCGAATTATTTTTAGAAAACAAGCTTGAAGGGGATAGCATATGCTTGTGCTGTAAGTTTTTCCTTCGGAAAAATCCATCCTTATACATTTTACGAGCCCTAGGAAGGAGGAACTCGGTGAACATCATAGTGATGATGTTCGATGTCATCAAAGTTTAACGAGTTTGAAAAAGGAAGAACTCAACATCTTTTCATGTTTAGAGAGTTTGAAAAAAACCAGAAAAGAAAACTCCAGCATTTCCCTTTTCGTAAATAGTCCCTCATATCTGAGAAGGTAGAAAACAATATCTGATAGAACCTCTTAGTTGCGATAGGCTAAGGTATTCCTTTTTCGTAAATAATGTATCCAGCCCGAAAAAGGGGTAAACATAAACTGGGTAGATATTGTTTCACAGCCATTTAACGAGTTCAAAACGACAAGAGTCTTAGAAATATTTTCAATTTTAGAGACTCAGAAAAGGGTTGAAATATGACTCCAGTAGTGACTTTTTCATGTTTTTACCAAGTTCAAAAAAGTATAAAATACAACTCGTTACTTCATCGCTATCTCATTTAAATACATGTCGCTGCATAAGAGACAAACGTAAAACCCATTTCTCGAAATAACATAAAGTAATAATTGAAAAACATGCTTTAAAACCTAATTAGGGTTTTGAAAATTTATAAAATGCCAAAAATGGTAAAAAATAATTACTTCTCACTTTTAGCTCTTGTGGAGCAATAGTTACCCATTTTAGACTGTGATTTTAAGGCGACGATTACGGGCGATCTGGCAGATCAATCTTGAATCTATCAGTTCCAAGTAAGAGTGGACATCCTTCCCTTCATTTCAACTCTTATTTTATTACCTACAACCCCAAATTTGGATTTATGTGGGGGATTTTGTAAAAATAGGGCACAACGGTTGGCACGAGTACCGAGCACGGACTCGTGCCAATTGTCCATATTTCTAAACTGGGGCATGCCCATTGGCGTGACTGTTTCCCAAATAGTCACACCATCTGCGCAAAATTTTTCAAGCTCACAATGCAAGCAAGTAGGCCTAATTTTCACAAATCCAAAACTTTTAATTTAGCTAATGAAGTTCATATGAACATATTTGCAGGTGTAAAGTGGAAAAATGGTTATTGAATGGAAAGAACGGGAACATAGTGAAGAAGACGAGCTTGCCATATTAAATGAGAGATGCATGGAAGCTCTGAAAGAATGTGGACTGAAAAAATTCTTCATGACACCATGCCTCAGAGCTCAACTGGAGTTTCTGCAATACTTGATTAGTATCTTGGATGAGGATCAGGAAAAATTCATTCTTTGTGATCAGGAACTTGAAATTGATGTTTCAAACATTTACTTCATAATAGGACTATCGCGGAATGGGGTAGTACCAGTCCTGACCGGCACCTAGCCCACCATGGAAAACATGAGCATGGTGATTTACAGGGTATCTCCAGGGGCATGGAAAGGATCAAGAAGCGGGAAAGTGGATATCCAAACTATCCTGGACTTGGCACTAAAAGTAGTGCTACACACCATCACGTGAGCTGCGAGATCGCAAGCGCCTCACGAAGCAACAAAAACAAATCTCCTTCTTGCAGGAGACTTTCTGACACTGACCCTCTAAAACTAGGCATAGGCAGTGACAATCAATATGAAACATCAACTAACGAAATGCAAGAAGACCAAACTAAATAAATTTGGATATGGGTCCATCTTGGTATCATTCTTCCCAGAATGAATACCAATTTTCCAGTGATAGGAAGTGATAGTCCCAACACCACCAACACAGGCGCCACAAATGGCCCGTTAAGCAGAACTGATGCCAAGGTCAGGGGGCGGCCAACAGATGTCCTGGAGACCGAAGTTCTTTGATTGGCTCTACCGACAGCTGATTGTCGTGGAGGATTGGCCCTACTCTAGTACATATTTCACTGGTGATCCAAACCTCCCACTTCCAGAAGGAGAGGATTGGGATGAAGCACTTGGTAAGACACACTTTTTATTTTTATAAGTATTATGATTTTTTATTATGTATGTTCTGACATTAGAATCATGTGTTATGCAGATGTTGTACTAGAAAGACCCGCGGGCATGTCTTTGATAGCGAGGTGAGTACCTCGTGATTTTTATATTGCCCCTCATGGTGAGGGAGGTGAGGAGGAGGAAATCATGCGCAACCTAGAGGGAATCTCTCATGGGGTCCCAGACTATGCGCGATTTGACAATGTTCCTCATGCATACTAGAGACACACTGTAGGGGTGTGTAACCGAGATCACCACTTGCTAAGGTGGCTTGTGCGGGCAATGACATGCTATCATGATCATCACGTCAATTAGACACCTAGGTTTTATTTCTGCATATTTTTTAGAGACATGATGTCTCAGGATGTAACATAAACACACATATTTTTGAATTTATGATGCACACTGATGCAAACATTTGATATATATATAAACATCTATTTTCCTATATGGATATTTTCATGTGATGATGATTTTATAGATTACGCAAATGTCTATTTAATACAATGTTAGCCACTGGATCAGTTAATGAATTCATTCGCCTGTTAGAAAATTATATATTACATAGCAATGTAGCACATAAAATATGCAAAAAACACAAGCACACAAAACACATAAAACCAGAGAGACACAAATAAATGTGGTTCACCCAGTTTGGGCTACATCCACCCTGAACAGCCAATCCTTCCTTTCTATTATCCAGCAAAATGAAGAGACACAACCTACAGTAGACTAGTTGTAATATCCTATGTTCTCTCTCAAAGTCTCCCTATCTATTTCTCACTCTGAGAATAGACATACAATACACAGCCACAATATAATACCCTCATATAAGCGAGGGGTTGCCTTCTGTTATCACTATAAAATTTTTCTAAAATTAGACAGTTTGCATTTGTTCCTAAGTCATGGTCTTAGATAGGGGTTAAGTCATTTTTATGTTTTTAGAGTCTAAGTCATAGGGTTAGAGTCTCATTTCCATCATCAAATAAATTCCAACAACCTTGTTTCACACTTTAAGGGTCCCATATTATGTTTTGGAAGTCATGTTTTTAGTCATTTTGAAATTTTTTTTGAATAAGCCACGAAACCACGTTTTCGTAGTGAAGACAGTGTTAAAAATTGCTTTTGCACTACGAAAACGCTGGTCTTTTTGTAGCGCAAAACCCTGAAATTACATTACATGCACTATGAAATTGGGGATTCATAACCAATCTTGTACAACTGTCAAATCCATCAAATTTCATTAAATTTTCATGATTAGGTGTGAGTCCACGAATCCTTTCTCACAAATGCAACCATTCATTACCATCATGAGATTCGTTAGGGGTCATTTATAATTAGTCATTTTAAAATTTGAAAAGGGATGATTGTCCTTGGTTTTATTGTCTCATGCAAAAAACACTTGGTGCATGTCTTTCTTCGAACGATAAGCTTATGGTAAGTAGAAGCTAGAGCTTCTCTTAATTTTCAAGCAAGGCTGAAGCAGTTATGAAGCGAGGTTGAACCCTTAATCAAGCAAGAAAGTTTCTCTGAAATCAAGCAAGGGAGTTTATTACAGGTTTTCTGAAGCCACAGGGATTTCGAGGGAAATATAGCAGAGGAAAAAAGAAACCACAGGTCAGGCCACTATTTGAGAACAAAACCTGAATGCATAGAGGCTCTCACCAAGGATAAATTAGTTGAAGAAGCCTTCAAGAAGGCAGGATGCTGGAGATTCTGTGAAAAGCTATAGGGGGGTCATAATCAAGTCACAAAAGAATTTTCCATTAATTTTACAGGTTCAAATACAAATGTTGGATTTTTAAACTTGTCAATTTCTCCTGAAATTATATCATTAGTGACAGAGATTCCAAAGGGAGAAGAAAGGTGGTTCAAGAACTTCAGGTTTGAAATGGAACCTTGTAAAATATTTTTGAAGCTAGAGTTTGTGGACACAGATTTAACCAAAGCAGTGCCAAGAGGTTATGTCAATAATACATATGCTAACCTTCTCTCCAACATTCAAAGGTACTTCACCTGTGAAGGAAGATACCATAATGTGTATTATTATCATTTCAAACTCTTATTGCATTTCACTGGAATAATTTGTCTAGATTTACCTTTCTTCCTGTTTCTAATTTTGGCCAAGATGGAAAATAAGGTGTAGATGAAAACTCAAACATGTAAAAATCATTATTCCATCATGGTCTAGCTAAATTAATAGTTTTGCATGAACTTCATAGGGTGAATAGAGAATGGTTTTCATTTCTTTTTTTGTGTGGATTTGGGGTGGAAATACATGGAACATGTGTTAGACCTAGGGCCAAACAAAAATCACCATTAGAAACCACTGACCCTGCAGAAACAAGATCAAAGAGATTTGTCAAGTTAAAGCCTATAAAGAAAGTGAAAGAGCCAGAGATTAAAACACCAGTGATTATTCAAGAAACCCCTGAACCTACACAAAAGAGGACAACCAGAGGTAAGGAAACAATACAAGAACATTCAACCAGCAAATCAACCCAGAAACGATTGACTAGAAGTCAAATAGCAAGGGAAAAAGGAAAAATAGTGGTTTTAGAAGAAGATCCAGGTTTAAAGGGTAGTTTGAATGATATTTTACAAGCTATTGATATTGAGGAATCTCCTTTAGTTCAAGCAGATTTTATAAGTTTGGATGAAGGGAAAACTAAGAAGATCAAGTCTTCCAAAAAGCTTGATTTTAATGATGAAATTTCAAAGTTTGTGTTCAAGCCCAGAAGGCCTCTAACTACGAATTCAAAAAATTTGCAAGGGCTTGATGTGGAGTTAGATAAATCTGGAGAAGTTTCAAATGTTTATGAGGAACCCATATACCTTTCATCACCTATGCCTGAAGATGACATAAAAATATTTTTCAATACTCAAAGAGAAAAGAGTAGTTATGAAGGAATTAAAGAAAAATTAAGACTAGCTAATCTTGAAATTTATAAGCTTAAGAAGAAAGCAAGAAAACATGTTGTTGAGAGGATAAATTTTGACAGAATTAACGCTCTGTGGGAGCTTGAAAGAGTCTCAAAACCTGAAACAGTCCACAGTGAAGCTCAGTATTTTACCTGGACTCTTCCTGCAATCAAAGAAGCTAAATTTGTGAGAAGGATAAATGTAAATTTAAGGGCTACTAACAGAAGGTTGAAGAGGCAGATTGAAGATCTTGAAATTCAATTGACAAACTCTGAAGGTCAGCTACTACAGAAGTAAGGCAGTAAGCGACAAATCCCTAATACAGTTTTGTTTTGGGAAGAACATCACTTTTTGAAAACATTGAAAAGTTGACTTATGTTGGTTATTAAGGTCTATTAGCATCAAGGAAATAATTAAAGGGCTGTAAATATTCTTAAGAGATGAAGATGATGAAAAACCTGTGTAATAATGAGATACACAACAGTTTCGTAGCGCACTATGAAACTGTTGTAGGTGCACAACATTTTTGTAGCACTCTACGAAACTGCTGTAGGTTCATTTTTGAAAATTTTATAAGGATTTCGAAGGGTAAACAAGCTTCATTTCTAAATTTTGTTGCTGGTGGTGGTTGGAAAGGGTTCACAAATGAAACTCCAAGTCTCAAGGCAAAGGAATTTAGATCATTGAGAGTGGTTTACAAAGGTGTAAATTCTGTGCTACAAAAACGCTGCTCATTTCGTAGCACAACGATGTCATCTCTTCTTTTACTTTTTCAAAGGCTTGTTTTCTGTACAGGTGGAAAGGTATGGTTCCATGAATGTGACAACACATGTCACTTATCTCAAAAGGTCAACATTTCCAGTAAAAAGGGTTCGAAGATCATCAAGAAGGAAAAGGTTGAATTATAGGAAACATGTTCCCTATTTTGTAGGGCAACTAAGGCATGAACCAGTATGATAACATAGCAAGATTGCAGGCATCATCAAGGTCGAAGATAGGGAGGAACAACTGTCAAAGATATCATTTAAGTTCTAGATAAGTTTTTTTAGATATAATAAGGAGTTATACTCCTATCTGTATTAGGACTTCTAGAAGACACAGTTAACTGTCAGATGTAATTAATAGTCAGTTTTAGAGAAAATAAGTGTCAATTTAAGATAGAATTCGAATTCCTCTTAATATGGATCATAGAATCCAAGGTTGTAATGACTCTATAAGAGACATGAGGTAAAATTGTACCAGGTTGGAAATTTTCATTAACAAGCAAACTATGTTATTATAGCAGACTATGTGTTTTTATCATAATACAAATATTGGCTTACTACTCAGGATTCAAAAAGAGTTTTTAATGTGTGATCTTCCTATGGATTTCCTTATCTATCTATTTTAAGTGGTATAAACACATGTTACTTAGAATTCATTGGAAAATTCTCTAACTTCCGGCATATGTTTGTAAACTGTGTTTTGTTCACTCTGTTTCTGTTTTGCTGATACACCTAAAAACTTTGAAATGCCCTAACTTCCATGATAAGCTAATTTTGATGTTTTGTGAGAAGATACCTTGACTCCATAACCCAATAGATGTTTGTTGATCAGTAATTCAACCAGTCATACACTTTATATCCAATTTATTATTAGAGTTAGCCATCTAATCCTTTATTCAAAATCTTAAACCTAGTGAGAGAGCCCTCTTAGGTTGAGGATGCTAAGCCTCAACTAAAAGTCTAGTTTTAACTAGTTACATTGAGGTACCCTGATCAGTATCCTATCAGGTCCTATTCTGGTGATAACATTTTGGTGTGTCTGCCGGGAGCCTAAAGATGACTCATTCTCGAAATCAAGAAGCTGAACTTCTGAAGGTAGCAGGAGCTCAGAAAGTTTTTTGAGGCTACAATCTACCTTGGTGACTCCATACATTTTCAAAGTTTAAAGGTGGCTTTGAGAAGGTGATATCCATGGAGCAATCATGATCCCAATCCACCTACCACTGTGGAAAATCCAAACACTATTTCAAGAGGTAGTCAAAGAATTTCAGAAATATCAGGTACTCCATCTCATTCGAAATCTTTCTCCTCTAAAATATTAAGAAGTCCTAAAGACAAAAGAGTTGATGATAAAATTCATGAAGTTTTTTTTAGATCAGAAAGTGAAAATGAATTCATTGATATTATCTTAGACTTGCAAAATAGGGAAATTGACACTTCAGCCCTAGTAAACCAAGAGGAAAAAGAAGAATTTTGGGAAGTTGTTACCTCTTAGCTGTTGTTAGAAAAAGTGTCTCTAGATAAAGTTAAAGAACTTGACCCTTTTGAAGTCCTACTAAAATCCCAAGTTGGTTTGCCCCTTCCAAATTGGAGCTCAATTATTAGTGGCTTGTAGAAATCAAGTAGCCCTCCTCATACCAATTATTCATCTTCTGTTTCTTTCATTCCTAAAACTACTTTTCATCCCTCAAGCATGGATGCTCCTGCTAGGTATGCACCACTTGTACTCCCTACTATTTTGCATGACCTTCCTAGTAAATATGCTGCTAGGATTTCTACTTGGGGTAGTGATGAAGAAATTACAGCAGAGGAATTTGTAGACAATTTAATGATTTTATAGACATGGAAGAAGTTGATGATGAAGATGTGATACTAAGGTTATTTTCATAGAGTTTTATTGGTGAAGTTAGAAAATGGTTTAAAGCCCTTGCACCAGGAATCATTAGAAATTGGGATGAGTTTGAAGATAAATTTTTAAAGAAATGGGGAAACAGAACCAATCCTGTTCAAGCACTTACTGAATATAACAGCCATAGAAGGGTAGTTGATGAGTCTGTTAAAAAATTTTCAAAGATATTTAATAAATTTTTTGACTCAATTCGAGCTCATTTGAAACCTCTGGAAGCCTTAGCACAAATGAGATATGATGAATCATTTGATTATGAATTTTCTATCTTGTTGAGAGAGAGAGAATCACCTTCACTTGATGAAATGCAAAGTGATGCAGTTAAGGTGGAGGTAAACATGATAGCTTCTAAAAAGTCAAAAATGGGAAAAAATAAATTGAAAGAAGAGGAGAAACCTTCCACTTTGAATTCTGAAGACAAATTTGATTCAATGATGAAAACCATGGAGAATTTGATGGATAGGTTAGCTCTTGGAAACACTTAAGCTCCTCCTATGCAACATGAACCTCAGTTTGGAAATCTTGAATTTAGGAGACCTCGAAACTAACAAAGGCCAAGAGAAAATAGAAATCAGCAGCCCGATCCTCCAGTGAGACCTCATTTTCAGCAGAATTTGGTAGATGAAGAAGGAGCCTGAAATTACTGAAGAATCCATCCATTGTCTTGATGAAGAGATGTCAGGAATTTTTTTGAGTAAGAAAGAGCATGATGAGTCAGATTTTGCTAATCAAGGGGGAGAATCGTCAGATTATTTTAAGGGATATCAACATGCCATTTTTGAGATGCAAAAGCAATATAATCTCAGAAATAGAAGTGTACCTATCATTGCAAGAAAAACACAGCCTAAGAAAGATACTCCAAAAGTTGCTGAAGCTAGAAATGATACCTCAAAGGTGGCTAAAGGTAAAAAGGACACTCCACTTGGTAAGAAAGACACTCAAATTCCTCCTCTTATCAAAGAAGCTGAAAAATATGTTTCTATTTTCAACCTTGAGAATGAAATTTAAAAAATTAAAATATTAGTCCCGTTTAGTGAGATTCTCAAGGTAAATGAATATAGAGGCAATATTGTTAAGTTGTTAAACTCACAACCAGGAACTACTGATATTTTGAATGTTCAAGAAGATAATCCTACTATATATTTGGGTCCAAGGATAGAAGATGAACAAAATGAAGAGTTTCCTCCTTTTTATGTAAGCATTATTATTCATGATATGACTTTACATAATGCTATGTTGGATTATGGGGCTTCACATAACCTTATGCCCAAAGTAATCATGGAAAGGATGGGATTACAAATCACAAGACCATATAAGGATTTATTTTCCTTTGATTCAAAAAGAGTTCAATGTATTGGTCTAATCAAGGATGTTTTTGTTGGTCTAACGCAAATCCCAGCAAAGACAATTATTATGGACATTTTTGTGGTTGATGTTCCTCCAAATTTTGGTATGCTATTGTCAAGATCATGGGCAGTGAAAATCAAAGGCACAATGCAGATGGACCTTACCTACGCCACTATTCCAATTTTTGGTGAACAAAGGAGATTATATTGAGAGACTAGAATGGCTTACATGGTAAGTAGAAAAGATAAGCCTCAAAATTTTCCTATTTATGCCTTTGATACTGAGCTTCAATCTGCCATTTTTTTAAAATAGTCAGTTGATATTGTTGATGAAGAAATAAGAGCAGAAAATCAGCAAACAGAAAATCAACAAGTAAATTACAAATAGATGGAAGAATGGTGGTCACTGTACTTTAATGGATCAGCAGGAAAAGAGGGGGCAGGAGCAGGGATTTGGATTTCACGTCCAACTAGTGAGAGTAAGTTTTACTCTTACAAACTGAATTTTGATTGCACAAAGAACATGGCTGAATATGAGTCTTTGATTTTGGCTCTAGATCTTCTTAAAATAATGAAGGCCCGAAATATTTATGTTTTTGGAGATTCTGAATTGGTTATCAGACAAGTGGAAGGTGTTTACCAAAAAAAGGATGTAAGAATGAGAGCTTACAGAAATTTAGTTCTAGACATGTTGGAGAATTTTCAATATTTTTCCTTCATAGTCAAATCTAGAGATCAAAATTCCATTGTTGATTCTCTTGTTGTCTCTGCAAGTCTCTTCATCATTCCTATACATTCAAATGAAAAATATGAGATTGAATTTTGTCATAGACCAGCCATACTGGATAATATAACAAACTAGAAAGCTTTTGAAGATGATCAACAGGTAAAGAATTTTATTGAGCTGAAAGAAAAGTTTGAAAGTACTCATGTAGATCAGAAAAATATGTTTGTTGAGTCTAAAGGAAATTCTGAAGTTTTGCAATTGAAGAATAATGTAATACCAAAAGGTATTATTCCTCTTGAGAATATTTTTGATCAAAATGATGTTTTTAAATCACCAAAATTACAAGCTGATGAAGAGGAAGTAGAGAGTTGTAATCTTGGTACATTAGCTTTGCCTAAAATGATGAAAATTTCAAGGTTTCTTTTAGCTGATATGAAATTAAAATATATTGAGATGATGAGGAGGTTTATGGATGTTTTTTCTTGGAATAATGCTGATTTATAGGAGTATGATCCTTCCATTATTCAACATACTATTCCTATCAAAGAAAATGAGAAACCATTCAAACAGAAGTTGAGGAGAATTAACCCCCTTCTCATGCCATTGATTGAAAGGGAGATCAAGAAACTCTTTGATGCAAAAATAATTGTCCCAATTAGATTCTCTAATTGGGTTGCAAATTTGGTACCAGTTAGAAAGAAGAATAGAGAAATCAGAATTTTTATTGACTTCAAAAATTTGAACAAAGCATCAGTAAACGACAATTATCCTCTTCCCAATATGGATACAATTCTGCAAAATATTTTTGGTTCTCAAATAATGTCAATGCTTGATGTTTTTTCAAGTTACAACCAGATTCTTGTACATCCGGATGATCAGGTGAAAACAACCTTCACAACACCATGAGGCACATTCATGTACGCCAAGATGCCTTTTGGTCTCATGAATGCAGGAGCTACTTTCCAAAGAGTAATGGACAGTGCTTTTTCTGAAGAAAAGGATTAGTGGGTGGTTGTTTATCTTGATGATATTGTTAGAGTCGGTCTTTACATCCCTCCGTCAGAGATCATTCCTCTTATTGCATTTCATTTTTTTTTAGGTGTCTCATTTTGCTCATTCATTTGCATTCCGTTAGGGGCATGCCATTGACTGATGGAAGGGCTTTTTTCTCTCATTTTCCCTCATGCTTGTACCTTCTGGGTTGGTCAAACTTTCTCAAAATTCATCAAGGTTCAGTTCATGTCATTTATAGTCATAGATGGTTATTTTGGTCAAAAAGAGTCTTTCAGTTTCTAGGTCTAGGGTCTGGTCTTTAGTAATGTTAAATAATGCCCACAGGCCATGAGGATGTTTTCAATTAGTTTTCATTTCAATATTTTCATCGTCAAATATGCTCGAGGATGTTTCTTCTTCAAAACTCTGTTTTGAAGAAGAAATTGTTAAATTTGTTTCTGTAATAAATGTGTATCTTTATGCCATGTTGTACTTCACCATGCAAACTCTGGTCATCCTTTGCCAAGGTTCGATGCCACCAGCCCTGAAAAAATCAACCAATTTCATCATTTCAAGCTCAGAAAGTCAGTGAGGAAACAAAAGACCAAAGTTGTATTAAATGAAAAAGTGCCAAAACTAAAAACATTACAAAATGGGTTATTGAGAAGAAAAAATTAAAACCATCTCTATATGAGATATTTCTCCAAGTTCATTAACCCATTTGCATCAAGATTTATTGGGAAAATCTCAGAGAGAAGTCGAGTTGGAAGTTGAAAGAGAAAAACTGTGATTGTAAGAAAGGCTGACTGTGTGTTAGTTTGAGCGCGGCGCATTGGGATAGGCCGCGGTGCATCCACAGAGTGCGGCGCGTAGAGCCAAAACACTCCGTGTAATTTCTCAAGGGCGCGACGCACCCACTGAGCACGGCGCACAGAGCCCCAAAGGCCAAAATCACTTCCGCTCCATAAAAACGCGATTTGTTTCAGCATAATTTTTCTCCAAGTAAGTTGACAAAGCCTGTTCAGTCATTTTATTTGTGAGGGGTGTGGTGTAGAGGCGAAGACATTGGAGTTTGGTTAATGAAATATTAAACCCTATACCCATATTAATTCTACTCCATAGGGTTTGAAAAGAGGTGTTGAATGTTGTTTGGTGCTATACTATTTCTATTGACCACCATATTCTCCCTTTCCTCACTGTCACACTATCATACCACAGTCCCTCTCCTATTCCCACTATCCCATATTCCTTATACCCTTTGTTCCCATGTGTTTGAATCCTCAAACCCTATCATTTTCCATCATCTCCCTCCCTTCCTATCATTGGTGAAATCGTAATTTCCGAAGCATTCAAGGTCTGTCTCTATTACCTAATCATATCCTCATCACTATCACTTTTTCCCATATCACTTGTAAATTGTCCAAATCCCTAAGTCCCTCAAACAGTGACTGTCCTCACACTTAAATTCACTTGACAGTATATTGTATTCCTTGTGACATTTCTCCACAGCACCTTATTGTATATGTGGCACACTTGGTCTTGAAAAACAAACTCTTGTTTTCACCATACATATATCCGCACATACTTGTTAAACACCTTGTTTTCAGCATCATGTCAGAGACAAATTCATCATATGAGCAGGGATATGAGCAGGAAAGTGATTCAACCACCGAGTTAAATGTACTGAGAAGGTCTCATAAGATTGGCAGGAACGTTAGGGAGGAGCCCACTTCTTTGGTTCAATTGCAGGCCTGCCCGCTTGCAATGACATGCTTTCAGCAAAATTCATGTTTTCGGTATTGTGAGATGATATCTCAGATTCAGCACCATCAGGAGTTGGTTCACTTATTTTTCCTACATTTGCGTGATGGTCATGTAAACCTTGCTGGAGTGAACTTCACTTTGACACCAGAGGCCATTTCTGAGGCGACCGGGATACTAAATATTGGTGAGGAGTGGAATAAGAGACAGTAGCTGGATAGAGCATATTATGAACCTTACATCAGGCCTGGATATTTGAGGCAGTTGAGCAGGGTATTCCCGTTTTGGTTTCTGAAGGAGTCCTATGCACCATTAATGAAACTCATCATTAGATACTTCAGCTGTGAGGGTAGATTCTCACACCTTTATGCATACCATATCAGAATTTTGATGCATTTCACGAGAGTGCGACTGATGAATATTCCGTACTTCATGTGCCGAAACATAGAGCGGATGACTACCCTTGTGCAGAAGAAGACTCCAGAGTAGCAGCATAACAAAATTTATCATTATGCGCTCATCAAAATCATTGTAGTGTAGTACATCAGCTTCGATTGCAGGGCATCACATGGGATGAGTTCATTTCCCGTGACTTCTTCGCAGCCCCCCAGCTACCTCCCGAGATTGTTCATGATGAGGGAGAACCTTCACATCAGTTTGAGTTTCCTGAGACTGAGCCTATCAGTGCTCCAGTGTGTGTGACATATCAGAGAGGCCACAGAACCTTATTTGCAGCAGCACGACAAGTACTATCTCCACCAGGGGTGGAAGGGGTCTTTTATCTTCATCAGTAGTGCGAGTACTATCTCCACATGGCGTGGAAGGGGTCTTGCCTTCAACATCAGCACAGGTACAGGTTTAGGATAGGGGAAAGAGGCCTATGCACTATGAGGACCCTTCAAGAGGCCAAGACACTGATTTTATACTCATTGATGTTGATTCGAGCTCTCCCATCTCAAAGCTGAAAGAAATCATCTAGGAAAAAAAAGCTGAGATTGAAACTTTGACCGTGAAGTTGCAAAGAGCTCAGTGGGTTATAAATTGCTTGGAGCAACAGAATAAACAACTGGAGGATCAGCAGACACTCATAGAGTTTCGGAAAATCCGTGAAGACCGAGAATTGGCCCGAAAGAGACCAGGTGACATGACACCTTTTGAGTGAGAGACTTGCCTTACGAGCGTCAACATTCATTTGGAGAAGTTTTTGGCAAAGGAAAATAGGGACAAAGACATGCTCAGACACATGAAGAATCACTATTGGGCCCGCACACACGTTTGCAGAGCAAAAATGAAGATCCTGAAGGCGAGGTTGAGAAAAGCACTGAAACGTCGGAAAAGGCCGGATCCACTCCGAATCTTGACCGAAGCTTCCTTGGATGAGCATGAGACATGATGGGATACCTTCACTCCAAATTTCAGCAAATTTCGAGAATATTTTGTCATTTTGAAAATTTTGGTTGCAAAACAGGTTTTTCCGCCCGACGTGTCGTGCCACCCGACGCACGCTTACGTTTGGGACATCTTATGGAGGAAAATTTGATATTTTTGGGTTTTTTATGGTAAATTATGCATGTTCAAGAATGGCTGAGAAATTTCATGAAGTTCTGGGTGGTCTTGAAGGTCCAAAACACTCCAAAAATGGCCTTTCTGCCACTTTTTGCACCACCAGAAACCAGTCTTGGGGGATTGACGTTTTGGAGTAGAAAATGACATCCAAATTGACAAATTCCTCTTGGGTTAGATAGAATACATCCAGGGCTTTCCAACGAGCTATCATGAGCTCAAATTTGACTTCGGGAAGTGCCTCAAAATCAGGCTCAAAGTGGCGCGACGCATTGAGTTTTTGAGCGTGGCGCGTAGAGAAATTTTGCCTCATTTTCACTCTTCAGCTAAAAAATTCACCCAATTTTGACTAGTTTTACTTTTTCATGTGATGATTGATCTATCATGATGTAATTTGGTAACCATGATGTAAATTTGGCATGTTTTTACTTGTTCTAGAGGATTCATTCACTAAAAGTGAAAATTAAGTGAATGTATCAGTTTCCTAGCATATAGAGGCAAGTTGTTTGGCTGCCTAGATTTTAGTTCCATGTTTAGAAATGGTTGAAACAACTCCTAAAAGGGTGAACTCGACCCCTAGAGGCATGGGAAGGGGTTAGGATGGTCTATATATTGTATTTTCTGAGACATTTTCAGGGTTGGATACTTGGGAAAAGTTTGGCACCTCATTGTATATTCTTTTCAGATTTTTGGCAAAGGAAAGACCAGAGTTTTGCAGCACTTGTTGGGATGCTTGTGGCTTCTGAGTTTTGATGATGTTCTTCTCATGTTATTTTAAGTTTCATCAATGTTATATGTATGCCATTTCCCTTCTCTATGCTTCTGAATTAAAAAAATGAGTAATTGAGGTAGAATTCATTGATTTGCTGGTGCTCTGCCTTAGAATTTTGTTTAGTTTTATATGTTTTTCATCAGTTTGAAGAGGATCATTACACTCCCTTGCCCTCTTCATCTCCTCAGAATTCTTTTCAATCCATTCATTTGATCTAATACATCAAATTCATTGCCTATCCTGCCCCAACTTGAACTCTGCAAGAATTTGGCCTCATCCCCAAGCCCAAAATTGTTTTTCCCCTTTTCCAACAAAAAACCCCTAAAAATCAAAATCAAACCCTCCTATTTGTTTATCTAGCCTAAGATCAGTTGTTGTTTTAGTCATCTCAAGCCCCTTCGAATACTTTCATTGAGATTGACTCGGAGAGAGCCCTCTCCTGTCCTCGTAGGGCTAGCTACGAGGCTGAGCGTGGTTTGGTGTTGTCCTTTTTCTGCCTTATTTCAGCCTAAGGTAGATTTGGGAACTAACAGATATAACAGTCTTTTCAAAGAAAGAAGAAGATCATTTGAAATACTTAGAAAAGGTTCTTCTGAAATGTAGAAGGTTTCGTATTTCCCTTAATCCTAATAAAATCATTTTTTCTTTAACTTCGGGTAAGTTAATTGGTCATATCATTTATGAAGATGGAATTAGGATTGATCCTAATAAAGGTAATGCAATTCAAAAGGTATATTTGCTAAGAAGTAGGAAAGAGATTCAATCATTTCTTGGAAAAGTGAACTTTGTTAGATGCTTCATTCCTAAATTTGCTGAGATTGTCAAAGATATTACAAGGATTTTAAAGAGATGATTTGATATCAAATGGACAGCTAAAGCTAAAAAATATTTTGAGCAAATCAAGAAGGCACTCACACAAGCACTAGTACTCATCAGCCCATATTTTTCCAAAGAATTTATGGTTTTTACATTCGCTTCCGAAAACACAATTGCTGGAGTTTTGCTACAAAAAGGAAAGAAAGGTACTGAACAGCCTATTTCTTTCTTTAGTAAAACATTAGCAAATGCTGAGCTAAAGTATAATATTCTATAAAAAGAGGCCTATGCTTTGGTGAAAGCTATAAAATATTTCGGAATTTATATTATGTATTCTCACATCGTGGCATATGTTCCAAGTGTTGCGGTAAAGGACATTCTAACTCAAGCGGATCTCGATGGTAAGAGGGGAAAATGGATCACCAAATTGCTGGAATATGATATAGACATCAAACCAACCAAGTTGGTGAAGGGACAAGGCTTGCTGAAACTAATGACTCAGTCAAATATGGACTGTCTAGACATAAATCTGAATGCAGAAATATCAGAAATTTCTGATGATGAAGAGGAAATGGTTGAAATTGAAGAGAAATACATCACTTCTTAGTGGTATAAGGATGCGGTTTTTTTCCTACAACATCACAAGGCTCTCGCTGATCTAACAAAGTCCAAAGAAAGGTTTGTAAAGTTAAAATCTTTAAGATATTTTGTATATGAAAGAAATCTGTTTTGGAAAGATATAGGAGGAATTTTTCTGAATTGTTTAATTGAAGAAGAGGCTGATAAAGTCATTGAAGAATTTCATAAAGGTGATTGCGGAGGACACCATTATTGAAAGGATATAGAAAATAAGATTCTTAGAGCAGGATATTTTTGGCCAACAATGTTTAAAGACATTTATAAAATAATTGATGCATGTCACGAATGCCAAATTTTTTAAGGAAGAAGAAATCTTGTACCTCTACCTTTGGTTCCTATATATGTGGAATATCCTTTTCAGTAGTGGGGGCTAGAATTTATTGGAGAGATACATCCACCATCATCAGGGCAACATCACTAGATTCTCACAGCAATGAACTGCTTCACCAAATAGATAGAGGCGATACCAACAAGGCAAGCTAATGATTCTGTAATTATTTCTTTTCTAGATAATAATATATTGTCTAGATTTGGCTGTCCCATGAAGATTATAACAGATAATGCTCAAGAATTTAAGTCAATACCACATCACTCTTGGACACTCTAATGCATACTATTCGCAAGGGAATGGTCTTGCTGAATCATCAAATAAGAACATTTTAAGGATCATCAAAAAGATATTGCGGGAAAAAAAAAATCTTGGAACTTAAAGTTGAAGTACGCCTTATGGGCTGATAGGATTTGTAGAAAGAGGTCAATTCAGACTTCGCCATATGAAATTGTCTATGGTGCTGAAGTTGTTTTTCTGACATCACTTGGGGTACCAGTCATGAAGTTAATTCAAGTACTTGAAGAGGAACCAAATTCCATTCAGAGGAGGATCAAACAGCTAATAGCCTTGCAAGAAAAGAGAAATGAAGTCTATGACAACCATCAGCAGGTTCAAAGCAGAATCAAGAACACATTTGATAAGAAGATCAAAGAAGATAGTTTCTAGCTACAAGACAAAGTGCTGGAATGGGAGGCCAAAATTGAGGAAAAGGGCAAGACTCGTTTAACAATGTAGGGCCCATGCCACATGGGTTGAAATATTCCTATCCCCAGCTTATCATGAGCTTGGTCGTACAGGAGGACGCGGTTTCCTTCTACAAAGGAGCGAGGGGAAACCAATTGGTCAAAATGAGCTTTGACCCACTTCTTCTGTGCCTCGATGACCAAAGTAGGCAAGTGGTAGGTTTCATCCAGCCTTTATAAGTAGAGAAGACGCTCTTCTTCTGGAATGGTGTTTAGCAATAATTCAATAGTCAACTTGAGTGAAGGTATTTCACACTCAATCGTAAGGGTAGCTTCTAGACCTTCAAAAAGTTGAAATGGAGTGAATCCGATGGCATCCTTAACTAAGGTTCGATATGCCTAGAGAGGCGAAAATAACATGATATGCCAATTTGATTTGTGCATCCCAATCGTATGTTGAAGCATGGTGACAAGAACTTTATTCACAATGTCAACCTGGCCATTGGCTTGAGGATAGTATGGCGTTGAGTTGTCGTGACACAAGCCTAACCTGGAAGTAAACTCCGCCACCATATAATGCCGAAAATGGGAATCATGATCGGTAATAATGGATTGAGGGAGACAAAACCTAGAAATGATGTGATTGAATATGAACTGAGCTACTGTCTTACCATCGGTGGCAAGTGTAGGCATTGCTTCAACCCATTTGGTGAAGTAGTCAACAAATAAGATTATATAAGCATGTCCCTCGACCGAGTGAGGGTTACATGTCATAAAATCGATGCCCAACTTCACAAAGGGACCAATGGTAATGACAAGGTGAAGATGTGAAGGTGGCGCACACATATTGTGCTAATAGATCTAGTAATCATGACATTTTCGAGCAACAATAATGCAGTCTTTGAAGATAGAGGGCCAGAAATACCCAACACAGAGAATCTTCTGTGTAGTGGCATAACCAGACATGTGACCACCACAGGCACCACTATTACAGTCATTCAGGGCTTTCTTACCCACCTCGTGAGTCAAACACTGACGGAGAATGAAATCTACTCCAATGCGATAGAGTGTATCTTCGACTATATGATAAGGTTGCGATTGATGATGGATGCATCGGCAAGCATCCTTCTTCAACTCAGATCTAAAAGTATAATTCTGCAGATATACGATGATATCACCATACCAAGGATCGAGGGTGCTAATCAGAAAAAGTGAATCGTCCAAAATGCATTCCTCAGAACCAGACGGAGCGGAGTCAGAGGGGAGGGAGCAAATCAGAATGGCAAAGACTAGTGATTTCTTGGACTTGGCAGTATTAAACTTCAAATCGAACTCTTGGAGGATGAAAATCCACTTCGAGTACTCATTAGAGGAATTTTGAGGTCTAAAATGGGCCTCCTAAGGAAATAATAAAATAATAGATAAACCAATAAAATAATATTTATGAATTTTCAATTCACTTTCTGCACCAAAATCCATGTAACCATAGTTAAATTCAATTCAAAAATTGTACCAAAATAAAATTAATAAAAAAATTGTATTGATGTGACTATAAATAAGAATGAGATTTTCAAGAAAAAGTCATTATCATTGAACAACTAATGCATTTGTCCTTTGTACTTAAATAACTTAAAATAAAATATAAATATAAATTTATAAATTCTTAATTATATTATATGTTATCATTTAAAATTTATATTATTTAAATTGTATAATAAAATGTAATTAATATACTATATAAAAATAATATAATATAATATAATAAATGTATAGGGATATGCATTGTTTCTTACAAGAAATATGAAATGACAATAATATATTTTTATTCAAAAAGTGTGAAATGACATTTAATATGAGTACTTTACTTTTACTTTAAAATTACTTAGAGAACTACCATGGTTAACCATGAATTTTTATCCACCATTGATAATGTGACAAATAAGTACCTTTAACTCAAGAAATGCCACCTCAACCATTAGGGATGATGTCATCCCCTAAAATGTGATTGGTTCTCATTAAGTGAATTTTGATTGTACATTTTCCTTAGGAGGCCCATTTTAGACCTCAAAATTCCCCTAATGTGCCCCCCAGCAATTTTCGAGATAATATAAAAGTCATAGGGTTGCAATTATAAAACACAGTCACAGTATGCAGTAGAATGTAATGATGAAAAAGTTGAACTGCTTGAACTGCAGGCAACACAAATTTCTCAACATGAGCATAGCGCGTTTCGGTATCGATAAGGTTACGAGAAAGGTAGTAAATAACATGCTCGTCACCATCATAATTGTCTTGTACCAAAACCATGGAAATTTTTCTGAAAGAGGCAACTAAATAGATGGGAAAATCGTGATGATATTTCGGAAGATGTAATAGAGGAGTGTTGATAAGCAACATCTTCAGAGCATCTAAAGACTTCTGGGCAATCTCGTCCTGAAGGAACGGGACACCCTGCTTTAGTAATTGCATGAATCCTTTAGCCACTTTGGCATAGTTAGGTATAAAACGACGTAAAAAAATAGCCTTCCCTTGCAAGCTCTGCATTTGATGTAATGAGGACGGAGAGGGGAGATTAATGATAGCCTCAGCTTTGAGCGGATCGAGGCAAATCCCGTCTTTGGAAATGATAAACCCCAAGAGTCTACCGGAATCGACACAGAAGACGCACTTATGTGGATTTAACCAGATGTTATAGCGTCGTCAATGAATAAATATATGACGAAGAAGGTCAGGGTGGTCCTTACGTTTGGATGAATGAGACAGAAGGTCATCTAGATAAGGCTGAACGATGTGCTTAATATCATAGAAAGCATATGACATCTCTCGTTGAAACGTAGCCCTAGCATTCTTCAAGCCAAAAGGGAGCTTCTTATATGCGAAAGTACCCCAAGGACAGATGAAGGCAGTCTTATGTTGATCAATCGAGAGAATCTTAATCTGGTTGTATCCAGAAAATCCATCCATGAGGGAAAGGATCTCACTCCCAGTGCAGTCATCAATGATCTCATCGACAAAGGGAGTAGGATAGTTATCCTTAGGACAGGCCCGGTTTATGTCACGATAATCAACATAGACTCGAATGGTACCCTATTTCTTAGATACAGGGACAATGTTAGATACCCATTTTTTCAAGGGAATCAGATAGATGAAACTAGCATTGAGAAGTTTTTCAAATTCACTCTTAATGGCGGCAGCCTTTCTAGGGTGCACAAGATGAAGGCACTAATGAACAGGCTTCGAACCAGGGTAGGTAGGAATCTCATGCACCAATATACTGGGATTGATGCCAGGCATATCTTTGTAGGACCATGCAAAGACGTCACAAAACTCATAGAAAAGGCTAGTATAAATCTGAATTTCATCTGAAGAATAGGTGACCCCAATATGGATGTTCTCGACAATTCCTGGTTTCACGGAAATGTCGATAGGCATCGTTTGCGTAATGTTACTGAAGTTGCCCTCCAAAAAAACTTCATGTGTCAGAATAGGCATTTTAAGTGGAGGAGAAGGAACCTAAGATGCAAACCTCTCAAGACACATAGACATGGCCTTGAGACCAAGCATGAACGAGGAATGTTGATGACTATCATCCCACGGAAGATCATTGAGAGAAATAGTTTCCACGATGGCTTCATCTGAGGGAAACATATCTTTCAAGGGATCGGGTGAATCCGAATCACCAAGTCAAGGGGATTGAGAAAAAGTTTCAAGAGACATGCTCAGAGGAGCATGATCAGAAGGCAGAGGCTTTGACACCGAAATGAGTTCATAATAGTCAATCTTGATTGGACTCAACAACATCGAATCTCCAAAAGAATCAATCTGTTTAGGCAAAGGGATGATCCGTGGGTCGTTAGACCGAGAGATCATATTAATATGAACAATATGGGGTGGATGAAGAGGAAAAATACCCATGAGGGCATGATATTTGAAGAGACTCGGCCCTACGCTCTCGCAGGGAGTAGGAATCTGATCCACATATAGAATGTTGTTCTCGGAAGAATAAGTGAAGAACAACAATTGATCAATAATAAAAATATTTCCTTCGTGCTTGAATTTCAAAACATGAAAGGGAGTGGATGGAATGCACAGAATGGCATGAGTCCAACTGTGACTGAGGAGAAGATTGTAATTGAGCTTGGCACCAACTACTTGTTGAGTCTCAAATCTGCATCTTTTCCATACACTTTTCTATACCTTTTTCATCCACCTGAACCTCCCAAGTTGTCAATATCATTGTATGTTAATTGCAAAAGAGCATCTAACATGGTTTTTAATTATATTTTTGTGTCTGCTATTTGATTTAGATTTTTCTCATTTAGCTACGGAATCTTGCCACTTTCCGCAGCCATTTTGTGAAACTCTATGTTACAGGTGTCTACAGGAAAAACGAGCCACATGGGCAAGTCTGAAATCATGTGGACATGGATCGTGTCCTATTGGCTCGAGCAAATCCATCTAAAGAGGCTGCGGTCAAAGGTGTTCAAATGGAAGTCAACCGTAGAGTCCCACGGTGACAGGACTCTGTTTCGTGTCACGTGAAGGTTCATATGGCCGTTTCTGAATTGCGGGAGACAAATCAACATCTGTACACGGCTCCATAGCCGAATTCAAACATCCACTCCTCATAGATTTACTCTTCAATACGGCCATGATCCTAGATCTGTGAAAGTAATGGTCTACGTGTTCTCCATCAGCATAAACTTTAGGGAATCAGTTGTATTTCCTTTGCTATAAATAATGTGTTTGTATACGCATATTAGATTAGTCTCTGTTAGTTTTTATTAGTCTGCTCTGTAATGTAATTACGTTGCACTTGTGCCGTAGTATCACCTTTCTATTATGACTGCATTTTAATATAAGAAGACTCTATTTTCAAACGTAATTCGTACTTGAAGATTGTTTCCAAGGCTGGTGTAGAGGGCCCCTGCACTTGCCAAGGTTCTGTGCATTATTGTATAGTTTCTGTTTTATTTCTTTAAAGCTCATTGTGCCATAATCCATTCACATGTTTATACATTGCATCTTTCATGGTATATATATGCTTCATTTCTGTTTATAATCTTTCATGCTTTCCATTTTACTTTTGCCTTTCATGTTTTATGTTATTGATCACTGATCAGTGTTCTTGTTTCAGGTTATAAATAGGCAGCCCGGGCATTTGCATAACTTTTTGACTAATGACATGGAATTAACATTGTTCTGCTGCTAATTTGCTTTTCTTAGTTTCTGTTTAATTTCAGTACTGCTTTGTTCATTTCAGTTTTGCTCATTTGCTTCAGTAGTTAGATTTAGATATATTAAATTGCTCATAACATCTTCAGTTGCCTCCGAAAGCCACAACTGGACTGATGGTGAGGGATTGAATTATGGATGTGTAATTTGATATTAGTTTCCTTTCTGCAAGTTAGATATATTAAATTGTTCATAGCATCTTCAGTTGCCTCCGAAAGCCACAGCTGGATTGATGGTGAGGGATTGAATTATGAATGTGTGGTTTGATATTAGTTTACTTTCTGCAAGTTAGATATCAGTTACTCAAGTTGTTTATGGTTACTTCCGAAAATCATAGCTGGACTAATGATGAGGGATCAAAAGACAAGTTGATGTAATTTGATTTAGATTTACTTTATTGCAACTTTTGGATTTCTTTCAGCATAGTTTCTTTTGTGTTTAGACAGCAGCAAGAATAGTTTGGTTTCATGCTCACTAGTTCACTGTTTTGATTTATTAGACTAGCAACACCTTTTCATTTCAGCAGCACATTTTCATTTCCTTTCAAGTTTTGTCATTGTATGTTTCAAATTCCTTTTTAAGTTTCAAGTTGGTAAATCATTATAGAGGATATCATTTCCTTAAACAATCATAACCATACTTGTTTTAGAATCTCCATCTTACCTTAGAAAACCAAAAACGACAAAAAGTTAAGAAATAGGTTATCTTGCACATATAGTGCGCCGCACTTCATCAGCTTACGAATCCCGGATTGATAAATTAATGTAGCAATTTAGGACACACTAAATTGACCAAACATTTTGGCGCCGTTTCCGGGGAAGTGTAAATAGGTAGCCAATTTCTTAAAAAAAAAAAAAACAAAATCATAAAAGAAGGGAAAACTTGATAACTTCTTGAAGTATGCTCTCCTCTTGCACCTAGTGTGATCTGGAGGATCAGAAAAGAGAGTTATTGGTTTAGTAATTTCTTAAGTATGCTCTCTTCTTGCACCTAGCGTGATCTGGAAGATCAGAAAGAGAATTATTAGCCCAACTTTTAAAAAAAAAAAAAACTAAAAAAATGACATGCATAGAGCAAGAGATTCTAGGGGAAGGTTTATAGCTAAAGCCAAGAGTTCGATTTTCACAACTCCATCTTCTTCAAGGCATAGACCAGATTCACCACCATCTACCCCTAGCCTTAAGATTTTTAAAATTCAAGGAACAACTGAATTAGAGGATTCTCCTATACCACCTACTAAATCCCATTTAGAAAACAAAGAGACTCTCTCTCATCCTCCCTTGATAGAAGAACTATAGGACTTTAAGGACTCTAAAGAAACTATCATGGCAGAGGAAGTAATAGATGGAGGTAGAGGTAGAGGTAGAAGAGGAGGAAACAATGGAGACAACAATGGTGAAGGAAATAATGGAAGAAATAGGGAAGGAGACAACTTGTTTGGATTCCCTATAGTTGATGAGGAAACTCATACAACGATGAAAAATATCTCACCATCTGTTCACCCTAAATTTTATGGATTGTGAAGTGAGGATCCTGAAACATTTCTGTTTGAGTTTCAAGTCGTGTGTCGAACCTATGACTATATGGAAGACTCTCAAAAACTCAAACTGTTTCCTTCAACATTGAAGGGAGCTGCTTTGAAATGGTTCATGGGATTAGCCACTCAATCTATTAGGACTTGGAATGATATGAAACAAACATTTTTGGATAGATACTTGGACTATTGTATGCCTACCAATCACAAGGATGAGGTATTCAAAATGATGCAAAAAGAAGACGAAAATTTGGAAGATTTACTTGAAAGATTTCAATACAACTTGAAAAGAGAAAATATGAGCAACTTAGATGATGAAACCTTGAAAGCCCTCATATTAAAATCCATTAGAGATGAATGGATAGATATTTTAAACATGATGGGGAAAGGAGACATTTCTCAACTTCCACTTCGTGATATAACAGAACTATGTGTCCATCTATCAAGGGAAAAATCTAAAACATGAAAAGGGCCTAGGGATCCTTCTCTTATTAGGGCTAACAAATCTGCAACTGGATCAGTAAGTAGGGCAGAAATTGGTAATATGCTTGATGAGTTCAAAACTGATATCTTAGGGAGCCTTAGTGAACAACTAGACACCCTTAAAATCCAAAACAAGCAGAAAGCAGAAACAGATGCTTTAGCCATCTTTTGTCAGAAATGTAGGAAGAAACATGCTTTAAGGGAATGTCCCTTGGATGCAAAAGTTGTAGAAACATGTATGATTTTCTCAGAGAATCATGAGATCAAGGATTGTCCTTCAATTCCTGGACTCAAAGCTGTTTTTCAAGAAGACCCAAATTCAGTAGAATCTCTCTGTTTTGTTGCAAGAAGACCTTGGCGGGGACAACAAACTCAAGGGTTTAACAACCCTATGAATCTTCAAACCCCACCAAATTGGAATCCTTGGCAACAACCTTGGCCCCAACATCAAAATCCATATCAGCCATGGGTACAAGGGATGCAAAATCCTTATGGGAGATTTGTTCAATTTTATCAATATCCTCCATATTTTCAAAATCAACAAGCTCCACAACTTCCAAACCCAAATCCACAACTTTCATTGCCATTTCCACAACAACAACCTTCTCAACAAAATCCAAATTCTCAACTCATGCTCCCATACCAACAAAAGACAAATCAACTTCCAGCTCAGCCATTGCCAAATCCTAACAATAAAAATCCTCAGAATACTTACATGGTAGAAGGACAACAATTTCCTACCTATATGATTTTTCCTCTCAATGATGTACAACTCAGATCTGGTAGAGTTTTAGAAAAACCTTCTATAGATATTCAAGAGCAAGATACCTCTGAGGAGGATTCTCTTCAAGTCAATAAGGGTTCTGAGGAAGCATCTCTTCAAAATTCAAACATTCAAAAAGAAAAAGAAAAGTTAATCCCCACAACTCCTATAGTTGAGCAACCTGCATCTTCATCTACACCTCCTTTTCCTGAAAGACTACAAATTGACAAGGGGGTGGAAAAACAAATCTTGTTGCCTAACTATGAATTTCTAGATGAATTGAAGAATGTTTTTATCAAGATTCCCTTGTTACAAGCCATTCGAGAGATTCCTATTCTAGAAAAAACAATAAAGGAGTTGAGTTTCAAAAGACCAAGAAGGAAACTAAAAGACACAAGAAGAATCCACCTGGTAGGAAATATTGCAGATATTATGATGGGAAAAATTACCATGTAGAAGTATGTAGATCCAGGAAGTCCAATTGTCAAGACACATATAAACGGGATAGAAATTCCAAACACATTGATTGACTTAGGGGCTGCTATCAACATTATGAGTAGACAGACTATGGACCAGCTAAAACTTCCTAACCTTCTTTTTACACCTACTTTACTGCAACTTGCAGATCGATCAATTATTAAACCAAATGGTGTATTAGAAGATATTTCAGTCTCCTTAGATTCTTAGGAATATCCAGTAGATTTTATGATTTTGACTCCCAAGAGTAATCTAGGAGGGCATCCACTTATCTTAGGAAGACCTTGGCTAGCCACAGCTGATGCTTTTATTAGTTGTATATCTGGGGACATGTACATTTCTAATGGTAATTCGACAAAGAAATTCAATTTGCATCCTCCAGCAAGAGCAATCACAGAAGTAGGAGACAATGAATGGGTTGATGATGAGGACACTATACAACCTGTCTTTACCATTTCTGAAATCAGTGAGGACAGTCAAATTCTGAACACATTAGAAAATTTTGAGACATCTTCAGAATATGACCCCACACAATTTCGGTTGGAATCTGACATAGAATATTTATCATCAAGACAAATGTCTCTTTACTCTATGGAAGAGTTTGGTAGTTCTACTATTGAGATTTTTCCAGGGAAAACATTGAATATCAACAAACATTTGGAAAAGTCACAACAAGAAGAACTAACCAAAATCTTGCAAAAACATTCTACTGCATTTGCATGGGAGTATACTGACATGAAAGGTATTGATCCTAAGACTTGCATCCATAATATCTATATTGAGGAAAACAGTAGACCAATCAGACAACCTCAAAGAAGGATGAATCCAAATCTTAGGGAGATAGTGAAAGAAGAGCTCCAAAAACTACTCAATGTAAACTTCATTTATCCAATTTCAGATAGCCGATGGGTTTCCCCTCTGGTTATAGTACCTAAAAAGAATGGTAAATGGAGGGTATGCATTGATTACAGGGAATTGAACAAAGCAACTTTGAAGGATCACTTTCCTTTGCCTTTTATTGATCAGGTATTAGATACATTAGCAGGTAAAAAGTACTTTTCATTTTTGGATGGTTTTAGTGGCTATAATCAAATTCAGGTAGCACCTGAAGATCAAGATAAGACCACATTTAATTGTCCATGGGGAACTTTTGCCTATCGAGTGCTTCCTTTTGGGTTATGTAATGCACCTGCAACATTCCAAAGAGCAGTACTAGGAATTTTTTCTGATCTAATCCATGATTGTGTAGAGGTTTATATGGATTATTTTACAGTTTATGGTAATTCATTTGAAGAGGCATTAGAAAATTTGGAAAAAGTTCTTATAATATGTAAAGAAACAAACCTTTCATTAAGCCATGAAAAATGCTTTATGATGTTTACTGAAGGGATTGTTTTGGGGCATCATATTTCAGGAGATGGGATTAAGGTTGTGTTAGGTCTCTGTAACAAGCAAGATTGGAAAATTCCGATCACAGAGTTAACATCATTTCAACCAACTTTGGGATTCTAGGATCTAGCCCTCCTAAATCCGGAGAGGGATCTCTCCAATATGTACAAAGATGGATATTGTCTTTGAAGTTTGGGGTGATGATATTAGGCTAGTTATGAAAGCCAAGGGTTTTGTTTGGTTTTCTCGGAGGTTGAACATAGTTGCTGTCTGAGGCGGAAAGATCTATATGCAAATAGGTTCAAAGGTGAGAAGTTGCAAGCAAACAGAGTAAGCTTTGATTATAAAGAAAGATGATGGCGAGTTTTCAATCCATTGGGCTATGGAGTCATAAGAGAATTTAATTGAAACATTCAGGTTCAAGTGGAATCTATGGGGCAAGTCATCTATGCCTAAGGATCTCTTTAAAGTTTGATTTAGGGAATGGGGTCATACAATAAGAAAGGGAAATAACAGATGCAGAACAAAGAACAGCCCAGGATCTGGTAAGTACTTTGAAACTAGCCAGCCTTTGACCAGGCACTTAAGAAAAACATAGAAACAAACTAGGATCTGGTAAGTACTTTGAAACTATCCAGCCTTTGATACACTTCTAATAGAACGCAGATTAAAAACGAAGGGAAACTTGAAGGCAACCTTTGGAGCAGAAACTAGTGGGCTGGGACTCACCCTGATCCTCTCCTAGTTCTTCTTTACTTAGTTACTTCCAAGACAATCACAAAGATAACACAGAATGGCATAAGATCTGATAAGTGCTTTGAAACTAGTCAGCTTTTGACACATCCTAAGGGAAACAATCAAATAGTTGAGCAAACAAGAAAGGGACTCAGGGCTAACCTTTGATTTCCTCAATTCATTCCTTACACAGCATATATGAAAGTAACATTTAAAAAATAACATTCAGCAGTGACGAAAAGATGAGGGAACGCCAGCATCTCTGTACTTAAACTGAATTAAATCATTCTCAAATACCACGGCAGAAAGAAAACGTTTAAATAAAGATTTCTCAGCCAGAGAAGGTTACTGATATACAGTAGGTCCTAACACTGTTTAAACTGTTCTTTACAGTGGAAAATGAAACAAATTGAAAACGGAAATAAAATGACAAGTTCACAGTAAGAATAACATCACCATCAGCATAGACCAGGATCCGCAAATCGACACTTGTTGATTGCTTCAAACCGGTTACAATCTTCAAATCCAATGTTTTAATCCATCTCTCTTCACAACCTAACCTATACGTTACGACGAGCTCCAGAAGCCCATGAAACCACTATTTACGCCAAAAAGAGTTTCCACTCGAAATAGCTACAACTTACTTCGACAATTACATTGACAACCAACTAATCCAACCTCACTCATATTCTTCGGAGTATTTATAGAAGGATGAGGAGGTGAGATCTGATGAAAAGATCTCAAAATACAATTAATGCAGAATAAATGTCTTCCTGGCCCTGGGAGGCTCGATGAAGAAAATATACAGGTGTTGCACTGCATTAATGTGTTTACACTTATGAAGTAAGCTCGAAGGGAGCTTTGTTGACCTTTGAGGCTCTGCGTACTATTAGGGTTACTCTGCAAACATTCTGTCATTAAATCTAGTGCAGAAATAACTTCTTTGGCTGTTTTGAGGCACAATATCTGATCCTGTTCAATAAATTCGACCTCTGATTGAGCATTTTGAGGCAATAGATGGCACTACGGTGGTTGAGGAATCAATTCACCTCAAAGTATGGCGGTGGAAGCGATGTATCTGATGAACACTTTTAGATTTTCCTCTAATCTGTGTTCTGAGTCGGGGATTGTGATTTTGATAAACGTCTTAGCCGTAATCCCCGCCAATATATCCACTGATCTGCTGCTCTGGTCCATTTTGTCTTTAAAATATGATACTCCTTCTCTGCGTTAATTTCGACGGTTTTCCTTGCTGTGCAGGGCTGTGTAGGTAGAAAAAGGCATCAATGCCGTTAGAAACACCGATGAGGCGTGAAAAATGACCTTGTGGGTGATTTCCACAGAGAAATTGAGACATAGAGGATCGTCACCCTCCAGGTCTAAGAACCCTGTCTAAAACACGAACAAATGACTTCTTCCCTGCAAAATACAAAAAACACGTAAAAAAATCTGGTTTATAGTTCAATCTGCTTTGGAGGGCATGCGGGAAAATGGAGCGATCGGAGCCGTTGATCGTAATGCGATCAACGGTCGGGGGCGTTCTGAAACAGTCAGCGGAGGAAAAAAAAAGGGGACTGTACGATGGAATCGAGCGGTTGCATGAGAACCGTCGATCTGCGAAGATCGATGGTGAAGATCGGTTTTCAAACGCGCCGGGGGAAATTAACGGGTAGGCAAGTCCGTTAAAGGCCGGGCAGATGAGGCGATTAGCGACCGTCGGATGGGAGGGCCCAAATCCGATGGCGGAGATGGATCCCGCTGCGGGGCTTTGGTCCAATAGATAACGCGCAGGCGATACGGAGGGACAGCGGTTTTGGCACTGGGCGGAGAACACGTGTCGGCCAGTGTGTGGAATCGTTGGCCGATGGGATAAAACCACTGCTCGACGAAAGGTGGTGCGGGATATATACCATGGTTTTTGGAAAAGAGCGCGGGGGAGGGGGTCCACCGGGTGAGGGGTACTCCGCACCGTTGATCTGTGGGACAGATCGACGATCGAGTTTTAATATAATTTCTTTGGCGGAGAACTTTATAAAAAATAAAATAAAACCCGATTTTGCGTTTTACGAAGGTTTTTCAATGTTTTTTGGGTAGAAAATAAATTCCAAGAGTTAAGCGCCTGTCGGACTTAGCGCGTGGTTCCGGCGTCGGGGTATATGGAGAAAGGAAAGGCAGGGAGCTTAGCCTGAGGGGCCTAAGCCTAACGCATAGAAACATGTGTTTTCTATGGTTTTTCCAAAAAATTCCAAAAGGAAATATGATTCCGATAAGGTTAAAACATGGGTTTTTAACCTTGGGGGGAGAAAATAATGGAGGGATAAGGAATAACACATGGCTTGGTGGGGTTTTCATGAATAAAGGGAAATGGAAGAATGAAGGTAAAATGGAAGCAAGGGAGGGAAAAGAAAAAGGGATGCAGTAGTTTCTGACTTGGATTTTCATAGAATATCAGAGGCAGAGAGGAGGAAAAGTATGAAGAACCAACCAGCAGTTCATGATCTTACCGACAGACTTTAAGCACCAACAACTTCAGGACTGAATTTTTTTCTTGAAGGCTGCAAAGAATATTTAGCCACCAGCTGATATAATTGAAAAATATAGGTGGCTAACAGTGGCTCCACTTGGGGATGGTGCCTTCTTGAAGGCATCAAGAATTCAGACTTGATTTCTCTGGGATGCTGACTGGTGTTTGACCCATTGCTTGCTCTTGCTTTCCCTTTGACAAGATAACATCAGTTATGAAAGAAAGATGAATTTCATCAATACAACTTCTACCTACCCAATCCTACTGATCTAACATTTTTTCTTCATCAGAGTGCACTTGGATTGGCAAACTCTATTCTCAACATTTTATTCTTTTGAAAGCAGGAAATCTAATCTATTTCTACTCCTTATTTCTCCCTAAACTCAGATTAAACAGTTGAGCTCAGATGTTTCTCTACCTAGTCTACTGTCTATTGGGATTAAACAGTCCAACAAACTTTCATTCTCTAAATTCTATAACAGAAATTTAAACATAGCCAAGTCAAGATTGAGCTGTTTGACTTGCTATGATCTATGGCATAAAAACAAGCTGCACATAGATTATTATTTGCAGAAAATTTTAAATCAAAACAGAAGGCTTAAGATCTGAAAATTTCCTATCATGGCCTTCTCTTATATTCACAGCTCTATTTTTTCCTTTTTGGCGAGCTATCTTTGCTTCTCTTCTGGTTCAATTTTTGAGCGAATTAGAACTAGGTCTTCTTTCTTTGACTCAGAAATTAGAGTAGTTTTGAGTCATCTCTTTGGAAACTTTGGTTCAGATTTTAAGTTGGTTTGAACCTTAATTTCTACCCTAATCTATCTACTGATAAGCCAAGATTAAACAGTTTGGCAAATCAAATTCGCTACCCTATCAGCAGAAAATTGAAAGCTAATTAGCCAAGAATAAACAGTTTGACTAATTAGAAGTGTGTTTTGAGGAGTGGCATTTAAGCTTGCACACTTTCAGATTTATTTCTCTTTTTGGCATGGGGCTTTGCCTTTCTTGTTTTCATTTCTGCCCTCTTTTCTTTCTTTCTTTTTGTATTTTTTGATTTTTCATAACTTTAAATGCAATGGTGGATGAAATATTTACAGTGGAAAAAAGGTAAAAGAGGCTTCAAACATGAAATAATTTAAGAAAGGTAATGCTTAAGCATCCTGCCATTGACAGGACCCCCAAACAATTCTGTTCCATTCAGCTCTTGTAAGAAGAATGCATTGTTCCCAGCAACTGAATGAATGGAGTAAGGGCCAAGCCACAGATTGTCAAATTTACCATGCTTTCCCTTGTCTTCCCTCTTTGAGTCCCACTTTAAAACTTTGTCCCCAATCTTGAAATTGCTGGCCTTTGTCCTTCTATCAAATATCTTCTTGATATTATCTTGCTTCTGCAATGCTTTGTTGTACACTTCCTCTCTGGTTTGATGAAGATGAATGGTCTGATTTATTCTTCTGAGTATGTCATTTTCTTCAGTCTGGAGCTCTTGAATTAACTTCATAACTGGTACACCAAGGCTATTAGGAAAAATTTCATCTGTACCATACACAAGCTGGAAGGGTGACATACCAATGGATTTCTTCAATGTTAATCTATCAGCCCAAAGCGCATGGATTAGCTTTGTGTGCCAAGACTTTTTGTTATCCTCCAACAGTTTCTTTATTATGTTCACTAAGCTTTTGTTGGAATACTCTGCAAGTCCGTTACCCTGAGGGTAATAGGCTGTGGAGTGTCCCAATGTTATCTGATACTTATGACATAATTCAACCATTTTCTTTGATCCAAATGCTGCTGCATTATCTGTGATGATCTTGGTAGGACAGCCAAATCTGGAAAGGATATTGGTTTCTATGAATTTAATGATAACCGAATCATTGGTCTGTCTACAAGGAATGGCTTCTATCCACTTAGTGAGATAGTCTGTGGCGGTAAGAATCCACCTGTGTTGGGCAGAGGATGGTGGATGGATTTCTCCTATGAAGTCAAGTCCCCATTGTTGAAAAGGGGCTTCAACAGTAATTGGATGCAGAGGAAGGGGTAATAACTTTCTCTTGCCCTCAAACAATTGGCATTTATGGCAAGTAGTTGTCATTTTGTGTACATCAGGAAAAAGAGTAGGCCAATAGAAAGCAACCCTCAAAATTTTGTTGGTTGTTGACTTCCAGTACAAATGGCCTCCACACTCTCCTTCATGGAATTCCTGCTTAATATTTTCTGCATCAAACTCAGGAAAACATTTAAGCAATATACCACTAGCATTTTTCCAATAAAGACATTTATTAATAATGCAATAGTTTACAGATTTTAAATTCAGGAATCATGCCTTTGTTTTGGATAAACCAGGAGGTGTATTCAGATTAAGTAAAACATAAACAATATCAGTATACCAAGGAGAATTCGCAAAATGATCTTCAACAATGGGAGTTGAGAATTCTTCTTGGTCATCCAAAGCATCGATCATATTAATATCAAGAACTTCACAATTTGATTCGGCCATTAACCTAGCTAGACCCTGGCCTTTGATGAGCTTAGTGGGTTTTATCTCTAAATCATATTCAAGAATAACAACAACCCACTTACCTCTCTTACCATCTGGATCCTGTGTTAGAATGTCTTTAACAACTGAATTTGGGACGAAGGCAATGATGTGTGAATGAAGGATGTATACTTTGAAGTCTTTCAAAGCCTTTACCAAAGCAAAAGCCTGTTTCTCCATAATGTTATACTTCAAAGGGGCATCCCTCAATGCCTTGCTAAAGAATGCAATGGGCTGCTCTTGTCCTTGTGGATTTTTCTGTAAAAGGACAGCAGCTATGGTATGTTCTGATGCAAATGAGAAGATATAAAAATCCTTTGAAAAATCAGGACTTATGAGAACCGGTGTTTTGGTTAATGCTTGTTTCACCAGCTCAAAGGATGTCTTTGCTTCTGAGGTCCATTTCACCCCTTGCTCCTTTTTCAACATGTTTGTGATATTCCTAAGGAGCTCAGCCAAGTTGGGGATGAACCTTCTCAAAAATTTAATCTTTCCAATGAAAGACTGCAACTCTTTGATGTTTCGAGGATGAGAGATTTGCAATATAGCCTCAATCCTCATGGGATCTATCTTTATACCCTCTTCTGAAATGATGTGTCCAAGAAGTTTACCTTCTTGGAGACCAAATAAAGTCTTCTTAGGGTTCAAAGATATCCCAAACCTTCTGCACTTCTTGAAAAATTTCCTCAAATGTTCTAAGTGTTCTTCATCTGTTTTTGAAAACATAGTTACATCATCGAGATAGATAATGATGAAGAAGCCCAATTCTTCCGAGAATGCTATGTCCATGGCTCTCTGAAAGGTTGCTCCAGCATTCATTAAACCAAAAGGCATTTTCACATACATGAAAGTGCCCCATGGTGTAGTAAAAGCTGTCTTTAATTGATCATCAGGGTGGACTAGGACTTGATTATACCTTGAATAGCCATCCAGCAAAGAAATTCTTTTAGACCCCACCACCCTTTGCAAAATATGATCCATCTTGGGTAAAGGGTAGTTGTCTTTCAATGAAGCTTTGTTTAAATTCCTGAAGTCTATACAAAGCCTGATTTCTCCAGTCTTTTTCCTAACTGACACCAGATTAGATACCCACTCAGAATATCTAATAGGGACAATAATGCCAGCATCGTGCATCTTCATGATTTCCTTCTTAACTAATGGCAACTGGACAGGGTTTATTCTGCGCAGTTTCTGTTTGAATGGTTTTTGGTTTTCTTTAAGAGGGATTTTGTGCTGTATTATTTCAGTGTCATAGGATTTAAGATCTTCATAACTCCACGCAAAAACATCAGAAAACTCTTTGAACAGCTCTAAGTATTTGAGTTTAATGTGAGCTGGTAAAGTTTTAGACAGTTTGATCAATTTCGGTTTTTCCTCACTGCCTATATTACATTCCTCCACTTCAGTTTCTACAGGTTCCAGTTTAGGTTTGTTGGCCACATCATCAAAATCAAACAGTTCTTCTAGAGGGGCCAAACCCTTGGGCAAACTATCATCCTTAGAATGCAGAGTTTCCATTTCCTCTGTTTCAGATCTTGCACTTGATTCTATTTGGTTTCCAAGTTTGATAGTCTGAAGGTTTATATCTACCAGTTGTGGAGACGGTTCTTCTTCGCCAAGAAAATTTTCTTCACTGCAGTCTGTATCATAATCTGAATCTGAACTATAGGGTTCAAACTCATTTCTGAATTGCATGAAGTCTTCTATTTGTTTATCTCCATCGAATACCTGCCAATACTTCTTGTTATCTGGGATAGCTGGTCTGAATTTTATCTGAGAGGTGTCATCATACAGCATTGGGCAGGTTCTAGCAGCAAAGGCTAAATTGTGGGCTGCGATGTTTCTTTTTCTTGGGACGAAGGTCAATGTGGACTCCTCAAATGTTTTCAAAATATCTATGACATCATTCCTATAGGCCCTAAGTCTGGGGTGATTAGCATTATACTCCCCATTAACTTGCCTAATGATTAATTCAGAATCCCCATATACATTGATTCTCTTGGCACCTAACTTTTTCAAGAGATGCAAGCCTAAGAGAAGGGATTCATATTCTGCTATGTTGTTGGAACACTGAAAATTTAATTTGCATGAGATACATTTTGTATGATTATTTTTAGTGTTAGTGATCCAGACACCTGCACCAGCATTTGTTTTGGTGCATGACCCATCAAAATACATAGTCCAGAGAGGAACATTTTCAGTTTGATGAATGGGCTTTGTATCTCTTGATTCCTCAAGTTTTTCATCGGGTTGAGGGTTGTCCTGCTGACTATCAAGTTTTAAATTCGAAGGATTGAAAACTTGCAGTTCCAGACCTGTGTTTAGTTTGCTAGGATCTTCAGACACAATAGACTGTTCCGGCATTTCAGCGTTGTGTTCCTCTCCCTCCGTTTCAGCCATTGATTTTGTTGAAATGATGTGTCATGTAAGTGTTTCATCATTGAACATGATAAAAGAATCAAGGCTCGTATTTATAGCATAGAGAGGGGAGTTTTGAGGTCGATCTTGACTTGTCACTGTGTACTGCATGTGGGATTCCCTGTAAAGTCTTCTAGTCTGATTAAAAATAGGGATGGTCGCATAGGTCATGTCCATTTGCATGGTCCCCTGTAAATTAGCACCCCAAGACCTTGATAAAAGCATTCCATACTTTGGGGGTACATCAGCCACAACAACATCCATGACTAAACATTTGGCTGGAATCTGGGCTAAGTTAACACAGAGATCTTTTATCAATCCTAGACACTTAACTCTGCTTGAGTCAAAGGAGTACAAGTCTTTGTAAGGTCTGGTAATTTCAAGACCCAGGCTTTCCATTACAGCTTTTGGCATTAAATTATGGGAAGCGCCTGAGTCATGCATAGCATTGTGCAGAATTTTGTCATGAACGTTTAAGCTTACATAAAAGGGAGGGACAGGACCCTCTTGGAACTTTCCCTCAATCTTCGGACCAAAAATAAGCTCTGGTTGGTCATCATTAAGATTGAGTGAGTCTTCATTATTTTCTAAGTTCAGAGCCTTCAAAATTTTGGACCTATATACATGTTGGGCAGCTAACTCAGTCAAAAGAACAAAAATTTTGATCTTTGAGATTTCCTGTTCTAGGCTAAAAAGGTTTTGACTCTTTAAAACATTGATTTCAGCCTTGTTTACTGCCACTTTATCAGCAATAACAGCTTGCTGATTTGATTTATCTACAGTTGAAACAGTTTTTTTACCAGGAGTACTAACCGAGGTGCTAGTACTACTAATGTTTGCAATCTGTTTTTCAATATTTTGAGTGTCTTTCTGTTTACCACTACCAGAATAATCAGCCACTGTTTTGTCTTTTTTTTTGATCATTTTAGACTTGGTTGCAATGCTGTCTTGAGAAGGCTTGTTAGAGGTTTTATTTTTGGGGGTTGGTTGATTAGACCTACCTCTGAGTTCGTATTCCCTTGAAGGCTGTATGACAGCGTTTTCCATGTTTTGATAGTAATTCTCATTATCATCTCTTCTGTCATCGTAAGGTGTATAAAGACCTTGTTTATTATCATAATGAACCTCAAAGTCATCATCATCTACCCCAAATAAGTTTATATCATTATCCTCTGTTGTTTCATCTGTTTCCTCAACCTCACTTAAAAAGTTTTGATGAAAGGGAGGAATGATTTGTTGATCATCTTCTCTAAGTCTATTTGGAGGCTGATTTCTTCTAATATTCTGATTCTGGTTTTGGTTTCTGTTTTGAGGAGCGTTCTGATTTAAACTTGCTTGTGCTCTCTCTAGAATGCTCATTTTCTTCATCATTTCTTCCATCATTCTTTCCATCTTTGAGCTTGAGGTGGAAGGGGTGGATTCCTCTCTAAAAGATACTCTCTTTTCAGCTTTCATCCTTGCTCTCTTCTCCATGAGGTTAACTTCCACAGAAAGAGCACCTCGTTGCATATCTTCGAGGGTTGCAAAGACTCTTTCTCTGAGTGAATATGTCATGTCCGGATCAAACCCTTCAGGAAATTTGTTTAAAGCTGAGCCCTGAGGAGGTTTTAGTTCAGGGGAAAGTGCATTATATACACTGTTAAATCTGGTACAATAAGCTTGTACACTTTCCCCAGAGTTCCTATGGAGATTGTTATAGTCGGCAAGGACTTGGAGAGGATTCTTCCTTACTTCCCATTTGTTTAAGAATGTTTGATGGAAGGCTTGGAGGTCGTTAATACTATGGGGGGTTAAACCTTTAAACCATTTTCTCACTTCTCCCCCCAAAATTTGAGCAAACAGTCTGATTTTGACAGATTCATTATCAATTTCATTTCTGTCAAAGTAGTCATTCATCTTGTCCACATGTTGAGATGTTGTTATAGTATTGCTAGCATCATACAATGGAATTTTGGACTGATAGTCCTGTGGAAGATTGACTAGCGGTACAGGAAGGACTAAGGGAGCATACCATGCTGCCATGATAGGTGGTGGGGGAAGATTTATAAGAGGAGGTGTAGGTTGAAGTGGAGTGGTTTGAACAGTGGATGAAGGATGAACAGAAGTGGATGGAACAGAAGTAGATCTCTGAGCTGATCTTGGATGAGAGACACCTAGATTATGTAAGAAATGTAAATCAGGAGGTGTTGATTCTCTATTCCCAAGGGTTTCACTTGTTTCGGGAGATGAAAGTGAAGGCTCAGAATCTAACTGATCTAAATCACCAAATGAACTGGTCCTAAATGGGTTCACTAAGTCAGTTTGTGATTTCTGAAGAGCTGAAAGATTTTCAGGGACTGAATTAGCTCTTAGGGATGATCTGAAAACAGTTGAAAATTGTATCTTAGGAGACTTCCTAAGAATTCTTTCTAGGTTATCAACTATTTCAGGTGGATCGGGGTCAGGATGGGCTCTAGTGTGAATATTTTTAGGAGCCACAATGTTTATATGTTTAGACCCAACTAAACAGGAAAAGTTCAACCAGTTATGACAATCTTTAGGAGGTTAACCAATCTGTTTTTACAATTTTTAAATCCCACAGTCCTCTAACTGAGTTTGAATGATTTTATAATGATAAGGGTTCTTTCCAGTGGAGTCTTAAGGTCTGTTCAGGATTGTGGAGTCGCCAGGTGGAAGGTTCAGAGTGTTTTCAAAGGAGTACATTGTCCACCATAGTGTTTGTGAAACATTCCTTTTCAAGGATATCTCAAAACACAACAAACTCTAACCAGAGATTGACTGGGAGGGCATTCACCAGATATGTCACCCCTAAAAGAGGATGAGATCCAGAGGCTACTTGGCCCTTTCCAGACTCTGTCTAAGAGTATAGGGTAAAACACATCAAAGACGTATACAAGATATCAAAACTAGTGTTTTACTACCAATCTGAAATGTTTTTGGTATTTTCTGAATTGCTTTTATTTGTGGTTCGGAAGAATATCCTAACTTTGCCTCAAAACTTAGCTACGGTTATGAAACAAAGACAGTCTATCCTTATGGCTAAGCTAGCTGATTTTCCAAGGTTAGATAAAAACTCTAAAGAATCCTAGGGCTGACCTAGTTTGTCATTGATTCAATCAAGTTTCATCATGATTACCATTTCTCGGTAGTGCTTGAAAAGGCTGCTTTTGACTCTCAAGATCTTATAGAGATTCTGGGTTCGATTCCCCAGTGGAGTCGCCAGAAATGTTAGGTCTCTGTAACAAGCAAGATTGGCAAAGTCCGATCACAGAGTTAACATCATTTCAACCAACTTTGGGATTCTAGGATCTAGCCCTCCTGAATCCGGAGAGGGATCTCTCCAATATGTACAAATATGGATATTGTCTTTGAAGTTTGGAGTGATGGTGTTAGGCTAGTTATGAAGGCCAAGAGTTTTGTTTGGTTTTCTCGGATGGTTGAACATAGTTGCTGTCTGAGACGGAAATATCTATATGCAAATAGGTTCAAAGGTGAGAAGTTGCAAGTGAACAGAATAAGCTTTGATTCTAAAGAAAGATGATGGCAAGTTTTCAATCCATTGGGCTATGGAGTCATAAGAGAATTTAATTGAAACATCCAGGTTCAAGAGTAATCTATAGGGCAAGTCATCTAGGCCTAAGGATCTCTTTGAAGTTTGATTTATGGAATGGGGTGATACAAAAAGAAAGGAAATTAACAGATGCAGAACAAAGAGCAGCCCAGGATCTGGTAAGTACTTTGAAACTAGCCAGCCTTTGACCAGGCACTTAAGAAAAACATAGAAGCAAACTAGGATCTGGTAAGTACTTTGAAACTATCCAACCTTTGATACACTTCTAATAGAACACAGATTAAAAAACAAAGGGAAACTTGAAGGCAACCTTTAGAGCAGAAAGCTAGTGGGCTGGGACTCACCCTGATCCTCTCCTAGTTCTTCTTTACTTAGTTACTTCCAAGACAATCACCAAGATAACACAGAATGGCCCAAGATCTGATAAGTACTTTGAAACTAGTCAGCTTTTGACACATCCTAAGGGAAACAGACAAATAGTTGAGCAAACAAGAAAGGGACTCAGGGCTAGCCTTTGATTTCCTCAATTCATTCCTTACACAACATATATGAAAGTAACATTTAAAAATAACATTCAGCAGTGACGAAAAGATGAGGGAACGCCAGCATCTCTGTACTTAGACTGAATTAAATCATTCTCAAATAACACAACAGAAAGAAAACATTTAAATAAAGATTTCTCAGCCAGAGAAGGTTACTGATATACAGTAGGTCCTAACACTGTTTAAACTGTTCTTTACAGTGGAAAATGAAACAAGTTGAAAACTGAAATAAAATGACAAGTTCACGGTGAGAATAACATCACCATCAGCATAGACCAGGATCCCATAAATCAACTTGTATTGATTGCTTCAAACCAGTTACAATCTTCAGATCCAATGTTTTAATCCATCTCTCTTCACAACCTAACCTATCTGTTACAAGCAGAGCTCCAAGAGCCCATGAAACCACTATTTACAGTCAAGAGTTTTCCACTCAGAAACAGCTACAACACTTCAGCAATTACATTGACAACCAACTAATCCAACCCCTCACTCATCTTCTTCTGGAGTATTTATAGAAGGATGAGGAGGTGAGATCTGATGAAAAGATCTCAAAATACAATTAATGCAGAATAAATGTCTTCCTGGCCCTGGGAGGCTCGATGAAGAAAATATACAGGTGTTGTACTGCATTAATGTGTTTACACTTATGAAGTAAGCTCGAAGGGAGCTTTGTTGACCTTTGAGGCTCTGCGTACTATTAGGGTTACTCTGCAAACATTCTGTCATTAAATCTGGTGCAGAAATAACTTCTTTGGCTGTTTTGAGGCACAATATCTGATCCTGTTCAATAAATTCGGCCTCTGATTGAGCATTTTGAGGCAATAGGTGGCACTATGGTGGTTGAGGAATCAATTCGCCTCAAAGTATGGCGGTGGAAGCGATGTATCTGATGAACTCTTTTAGGTTTTCCTCTAATCTGTGTTCTGAGTCGGGGATTAGGCTTTTGATAATCGTCTTAGCCGTAATCCCCGCCAATATATCCATTGATCTGCTGCTCTGGTCCATTTTGTCTTTAAAATCTGATACTCCTTCTCTGCGTTGATTTCGACGGTTTTCCTTGCTGTGCAGGGCTGTGTAGGTAGAAAAAGGAATCAATGCCGTTAGAAACACCGATGAGGCGTGAAAAATGACCTTGTGGGTGATTTCCACAGAGAAATTGAGACATAGAGGATCGTCACCCTCCAGGTCTGAGAACCTGTTGTACTATACAACAACCCTCCCTTTTTCTTTTGAAATTTTAGAAATAAAATTCATTTAGAGATAGGGTCCCTTTCTTTTTCTTATAGAAATAAAACACTTAGAAATAAAATTCATTGTTTTGGAAAAATTCATATTTTTACTAAAAAAATTCAACATTCAAAAAACTTATGATCCGATCTAATATACAAGGTCTTATCATAAAAAACAAATCAAATTTAAAAGTTCAATCGCAATCGGAGAATCGGAGATAACCCTTAAAAGAAGTTTCATATGCCTATTTCAAATCCTTCGATGCGATTAGTTTGATCGGAAATTTTCAATCGCTAAGAGTTTAAATCGGTTATTTATAACTTCCGATACGATGCGGTCAATCGCAATCGATTAATCGGGATAGTCTTTAAAAAAATCTTTATGGTTAATTGAAATTCCCCGATCCGACGCGCGTTTTTACAATAAACGCTTTCAAAAGAAAAATCAAACATTTGTTCGAAGTCTTATATGGTAGAATCCACCAATAGAGATCGGAAAAGTTTTCAATCGGGATCGACCAATCGGGAAAAACGTATTGTAATCCTTACAAGCCATTCGAAAACTCTCGATGCGATTCATAAAATGTCATTTATTGCATGCGAAAAGTTCAGAATGAGTGAATATTTTAATATTTCACAAGCGCCAAATCTCTATTGGTACGAGGGCATTCAATAACGAATCAAATGAATATGGTTAATGATTTTGGTTTTAAATACGTGAGTGTGACCCAAAAGGAGCATTTACGCGATATACGAAACAAATAAATGAAAATCATAAGTTCATAAATCATTCCGTTTGAGTTGCTTGTTTATCACGACTGAGAGTTTATTGTCTTGCAGAGCCAAAGAACACCAAGCTCTTTCATTCACAGACAAAGGGAAGCGGTAGCAAATGCAGAAATGTCAAAGAGAGGGAGAAGAAACAAGACTGCTCTGCCAGTAAAGTTTGTCGAAACTCCTACGGTCTCAAAAGAAAAGCCCATAAAACTAAGACTACTCACAGATACATCATGCCAGGGACTTGGGAAAATGACATGGGAAGCAGTCTACAACCTATTGGAAAGAGAAAACCCCAAGGTCACAGTGGAGAAGGCATCAGTTCCAGATGAAGATAGCTCAGATTCCGACTCTGAGATCACTGAAAAATCACTTGCAAATTCGTTTTTGCATCGAATTGCAGCCAGAGCAAGCATCATGCCTTATTATGATGCAGTTCGATGGGTTATTGACAGTGTAAAGATACAAGACAGAACGTTTGTTTCAGCATCTGGAGTGCCTTTTGGCTCGTTTAAAGCAGAAGACCTGAAAGAAATGTATCACCTTCCAGACCCGCAGAAGGTGTATAACAAGGAATTTATCAAAGATTTTGCTGATAATAACAAAGTCCAATCTGACCCTATCAAAGATTGGAGGAAAAATACAGAGAAGCACCGAAATGAAGCATCCGGTATGTATTATGTAGATTCCCTTCTGCCTCCATATTGCTATGCCGCTGCCATGATGTGTAGATTATTTGGCAATGATAATTCAGCTAGGTTTTCTATACAAATGGTCCCATTAATCCTAGCTGCTGTGAATTCTGACATTATGGATTGGGCTGTTATTCTTTCTGATAGAATGGCCAATAGGATACTCGAATACAGACAAGAAAAAACCGCTGGGAATTCCACTCCTTTTTTCTTTTGTGCCTATATTCTTGATGCTCTTTGTTTCAATTCCGAATTTCCCTTATTTGGATGGAAATGGACTCCCAAATACCCTGCCCCAATTCATATTTATCATAAACTGCTTTGGAAGGTTCATTTCCAAGATAATGTATATAGAATCTGTCATGGTTTCCTCATCCCTGTTTTCCAAACCATTTTTAATCGCTTTCCTCCTAGATTTTCTGATAAAGCTAAGGCCGACTTATCTGCAATTGGAGATTGGTTTGGGGAGGAAAAAATTACATACATCAGGGTTTTTGGTAGTATTGTGGAACCACATGTTCTTCCGCTTATTGTTCCAGACAAACTTCTTGCTCAAGAAATTTCCTATCAATTGACAGTTGAAGGAATATCTAGGTCTTTGAATAATAGTAAGAAGAGAATGTGGCCTCAATTCCCACTCAATTGTGGTCAGTTTACTCTAAATGATTTCAAGCATGCAGAAAAAGAAGTCTCCAAGATAAAAGGTTGTAAATTTGCAACCATTCCTGGAAGACAATATGATCCAAAAAAGATAGCATTTGATGTCACTGCTTCAGTTTCAATTGCTCGATTTGAGCATGAGCCAGATCCGTTCGATGATTTGTTTGTTTCATTAAATAATTTTCCTCGAATTTATGACTTGGCCAAGTGTAAATTCCAACAGGAGGAAATGAATAAATTTTTGTTATTCAGAAGCCAGAGATTGTTAAGAGTTCCTCTGGACCAGCTAAGAATTCAAACACAAAGGTCAGAGACAGAAGGTACATCCAGCCAAACGCCAGTAGAAACATCTACCGGCAAGGTCATTACACAATCGGCTGTCAACCAGCCAACTGTACATTCTCAAAAAGTGGTCACTATTGACAAACCTGATGTCCAAAAGAGAAATACTGATGATACATCCGGTCCAAATACTGGTCAGAAGTCTACTGTTCAAACAACAGAGAAATGCACAAGTATCAATGATGATGTGCATAATCAACAAGGCGGATCGGATGGCAAAAGCACTGAGCAGAACATAGATACAGAAAAAGGAAAAGAAACAACTAAGGAGATTATGGTTTCTACTGATCTTAATGTTTCTCCTCAGCTATTAAAACAATATGATCAATTTGCTCAACAGCTTGGATTGCAGGATAAAGATAAAGAACAAATATAACATGATGTTGAAGTCATTCCTGAACATCCTACAGGGCATATTGTATTAAAAGTTGAGGAGATCCCTCCTCTGGATGTATTTTACAGCCCTAAGCATAAGGTTGTGGTTAAAAGACAAAGAAAGAGAAGAAAGACAGAACAGGACATATTTTCTACTCCATCAGAGGAATTTATGAATATTGTCTACAAGAACAATGAAGTGAATCCATTCGAAGACCTCACAAAATTGTCCCAGTATACAGGAGCTTATAGTGCTGCAACAGTGGATAAAGTTGTAGAAGTTTCTCAGCTAATAACTCAGAAAGATCTCCACATAGCTTCACTGGAAGAGCAAGCTAAAGAAAATCAGCAACAGATTAGCCAATTGCAACAGCAACTACAAGATCAGACACTCAGGTCCAAGGAATTGGAAAAACAGCTTGCTGAAGAAAAGAAGAAAGTTGATGAACAGCTCTTAGGCAAACAAAAACAGCTAAATGAAGAAATTTCTAAGTTACAAAGTCTGTTACAAAATGAGAAAAATGCAAAAATGATTCAATAAAAGGAATTTCAAACAACTTTGGATAAGTTTAAAGATTACCCAAAGTTGAATGAATTCAAATCAGAAGCCCTTGAGGCTAATAAACTACTGTCTCAGCAATTAATTGAATTTTGCACAAAGCTGTCACAGGCAGAACCTTTTTGTGATATTACTTCATCCTTGATCCAAAATGTCATTACTCTTAGACAAGAAATAGATGATGCCGATGAAAAGATTTCCGAATTTCTCAATTGGCAAGACACAGAAAAGGGAAAAGAAGCCAATCTTCCTAGAATAGAGGAAAAACACAAAGAAATCTTGTTTACAGAATGGGAAAATCAAATAATGAAAGCTGAGAGAGCAATATCAAGGGCCAGGAGTATGATGAATAATATAACGCAATTCATAAATGACAGCTTATACTCAATCAATCTCATTTCAGACTGTGTTCCTGGCAGGTGGAGAGAAGAAATGGAAAAGAAAAGTCAACAAATCAGCAAACTTCAAACAATATCCTGGGACAGTATGTGGACTCATTTGATCAAACCAAACAATCAACAGACGGCTATCAAATTCCTATCAAACGCTGTCGATTGTTTAATTCCAGAATTTTCCGATGCCACCTATGCTGGACAGTTGCATTTTGAGATGAGTCATCCACCGAGACTCCAAGATATGTTGAGCATTTGCAACTTGGCTTCATCAAGCGAGAGAGAAAAACAATGAATCAGTTTCATTCAAGATAGCCTTTCAGTTTTAATTTGATAGATTGTAGCAGTAGTATTAGGATTTTGTTATGTAAATTCTTATTTAAATCCCTCTCATGCATTTAGAGAGGGATCTGAAATTGTAATATTTTTTGGACTTGGAGCTAACATTTCTGTACTCCACTCCTTATTATATTTGATGAAGGATCACATCTGGTGATTTTTGTGCTGAAATTATCTTTGAAGTGTTGCATTTCTGTGCCGTTGGATTTAATTTTACATCGGAGTTACTAGATCAGAGTATCACATTTCATTTGACAGTCTTCAAGATGAATGAGGTATTTCTATCTGTTCACTGTTGATTTTCTCTTTTATATGGTATTCATTTGAAGAATTTGCTATCATTTATATATATATATTTGGTTTTCATAACTTTCCTTTTTATATATCATTTCTGAATATAATTGGAATGTTATCTTTTATAAGAATATATAAATGGTATACATGATGAATGCAATATGTTATTATAACTCTGTTTAATTTCTTAAAAAGAGTTATCTTTATTTGTTTCTGCATATTTCAATTTGATTAATAATACATTTTCATGGTTATTATTAGATTGAAACAATCTTAAATTGTATTCACATATAATTACCCGGGTTAGTAATAGAATTTCTTTATCAGTACTTAGCTTAGATTAGATAGTTTTATTTATGTCAATTTAGTCCCATTTCCACCCATCCAATCCAATCCATTTAGTTATAAGGAAACTGGTCCTTTAAATCCAGTCGGAGCCACCATCCCAAACGGAAAAGGAGTTGTCTTAAGGTCCCGACCGGGTGGTTTTCCCCAATGTTTGAAGCAGAGATTTTCTAGGCTTCAACAGAACCCTGTCTAAAACACGAACAAATGACTTCTTCCCTGCAAAATACAAAAAACACGTAAAAAAATCTGGTTTATAGGTCAATCTGCTTTGGACGGCATGCGGGAAAATGGAGTGATCGGAGCCGTTGATCGTAATGCGATCAACGGTCGGGGGCGTTCTGAAACAGTCAGCGGAGGAAAAAAAAAGGGGATTGTATGATGGAATCGAGCGGTTGCATGAGAACCGTCGATCTGCGAAGATCGACGGTGAAGATCGGTTTTCAAACGCGCCGGGGGAAATTAACGGGTAGGCAAGTCCGTTAAAGGCCGGGCAGATGAGGCGATTAGCGACCGTCGGATGGGAGGGCCCAAATCCGACGGCGGAGATGGATCCCGCTGCGGGGCTTTGGTCCAATAGATAACGCGCGGGCGATACAGAGGGGCAGCGATTTTGGCACTGGGCGGAGAACACGTGTCGGCCAGCGTGTGGAATCGCTGGCCGATGGGATAAAACCGCTGCTCGACAAAAGGTGGTGCGGGATATATACCATGGTTTTTGGAAAAGAGCGCGGGGGAGGGGGTGCACCGGTTGAGGGGTACTTCGCAACGTTGATCTATGGGACAGATCGACGATCGAGTTTTAATATAATTTCTTTGGCGGAGAACTTTATAAAAAATAAAATAAAACTCGATTTTGCGTTTTACGAAGGTTTTTCAATGTTTTTTGGGTAGAAAATAAATTCCAAGATTTAAGCGCCTGTCGAACTTAGCGCGTGGTTCCGGCGTCGGGGTATATGGAGAAAGGAAAGGCAGGGAGCTTAGCCTGAGGGGCCTAAGCCTAACGCATAGAAACATGTGTTTTCTATGGTTTTTCCAAAAAATTCCAAAAGGAAATATGATTCCGATAAGGTTAAAACATGGGTTTTTAACCTTGGGGGGGAGAAAATAATGGAGGGATAAGGAATAACACATGGCTTGGTGGGGTTTTCAGGAATAAAGGGAAATGGAAGAATGAAGGTAAAACGGAAGCAAGGGAGGGAAAATAAAAAGGGATGCAGCAGTTTCTGACTTGGATTTTCATAGAATATCAGAGGCAGAGAGGAGGAAAAGTATGAAGAACCAACCAGCAGTTCATGATCTTACCAACAGACTTTAAGCACCAACAACTTCAGGACTGAATTTGTTTCTTGAAGGCTGCAAAGAATATTTAGCCACCAGCTGATATAATTGAAAAATATAGGTGGCTAACAGGTTGATAGATCAAAATTTGAAGTCATCTCCAAGTTACCTATTCCAAATTGTCAAAGAGATGTTAGAAGTTTTCTAGGATTTACTGGTTACTATAGAAGATTTATAGAAAACTTCACTAAAATAGCATCTCCACTCTTCAAATTGCTTACAAAAGATTGTGAATTTAAATGGGATCCTGATTGTCAATCAACTTTTGAAACTTTGAAAACAAGAATATCTGAAGCACCTATCTTGAGAGGACCAAATTGGAAACTCCCTTTCCATATTTCTACAGATGCTTCAGATACAGCTCTAGGAGCTGTGTTGGGTAAAAAAGATTTAGTTCCTTATGCCATTTATTATACCAGTAAAAATTTGACTCCCACAGAGTTGAACTATACTGTGACTGAAAAAGAGTTTTTAGCTGTTGTTCATGCAATTAATAAGTTTAGACATTACATAACAGGCTATGAAACTTTTATTCATACTGACCATTCTGCAATTAGATATTTAATGAAAAAACCTATTACTAATGGCAGAGTGACAAGATGGCTCTTACTTTTGCAAGAATTCAATATTACTGTGTTGGATAGACCAGGAAAACAAAATACAGTAGCTGATTTCTTGTCTAGGATTCAGAGTACTAAAGAAGATTCTCCTGTAGAGGATAAGTTTCCTGATGAATACTTGTTTGCAGTAACTATTAAGACTCCTTGGTATGCAGATATTGCTAACTATTTGGTTACAGGGAAACTACCTTCACATTTATTTCCAAGTGAAAAACGAAAAATTGTTCAGGAGAGTTCAAAATATTCATGGATTTCTAACGAATTGTTTAAAACAGGGCCAGATCTTGTGATCAGAAGATGTGTCAGGGAAGATGAAATGCCTGATATTTTTAAGGCATGTCATGATGAACCATGCGGCGGACACTTTGCAGACAAAAGGACGGCCTATAAAATCCTCTCTTTAGGATATTATTGGCCTTCCCTCTTCAAATATGAAAAACAATATGTCAAAAGGTGTGACAGCTGCCAAAGAGTAGGGAAACCTACCCTTTCAAATGAAATGCCATTGCAAACACAGGTACTCATTGAACCCTTTGAAAAATGGGCTTTAGATTTCATTGGACCTATTAATCCACCATCTAAGCAAAAGAAGTATATATTGGTTTGTACTGGTTATGTTACTAAATGGGTAGAAGCCAAAGCATTAGTATCTGCTACTGAAAATTCAGTTGTTCATTTTCTTTATGAGGATATTTTTACTCGCTTTGGTGTTCCAAGAGAAATTGTGACAGATCAGGGGAGCCAATTCACATCCAACTTGGTGGAGAAATTGATGGAAGAATACAAAATCAAGCACAGAAGATCTACTCCTTACCATCCGCAAGCAAATGGTCAAGTGGAGTCCACAAATAAAGTTCTTGAAAGTATCATCACCAAAACTGCTCATCTACATAGAAGAGATTGGGCAGAAAGGCTTCCTGAAGCCTTGTGGGCCTACAGAACTACATGGAGAAATACAACAGGACATTCTCCCTATGAACTTGTTTATGGGAAAGAAGTCCTTCTCCCCATTGAGTTCCAAGTCAAGACCTTCAAGATAGCAGTTCAGTTGGGGATGGATTTATCAGAAGCTCAAAAGCATAGAATGGAGCAGTTGAATGAGCTAGATGAGATCAGACAAGAGGCAATTCTAAGAACTGATCTAGTTCAATATCAAAGAGCTAAATGACATGACAAGTACATCAAAGAGAAGAAGTTTCAAGAAGGAGATTGGGCATTGTTATTTGATTCCAAGTTTAAAGATTTCCAAGGAAAATTTCAGACTCATTGGCTTGGGCCATATGAGATTGACAAGATCTTTAGTAATGGAGCGGTAAGAATCAAGACCATTGATGAGTTTCAAACTCCTCTTATTGTGAATGGCCATAGATTGAAAGTTTATCATAAGCCACTCTCAAAAGAGGATTTTTTCAAAGTGTTTCAAGAGAATTCTGCAATCAGGCTGGTACAGAAGAATTTTTCTTCTCCACCAGCCTAGCTTTTGTTCTTTTCAATTAAAATAAAAATAAAAATTGTATAAGCCTGAAAACCAATCATTGATTGGCAATCTTATACAGAAAATATAGGGTGAAAATCAGGAACACCTGACACTCTATATTTTCCAAAAAAAATCTCTCTTTCATTTTACAAGTTTTGTGACCATCCACTCCATTCCATTCCACTTCATCCCACTTCATTTTCACTCCACTTCATTCCATTTCAATTCATTTTATTCCATTTCATCAATAAAATTATTTTTCATGACCATTTCCATCTGGTCATTTGTCATCTGTTCATCTCCATTCATCCAAATAATAGCTATGTCAGTTTCCGCAGCTGACATCTGTTTCCACGGCTGACTCCAGTTTCTGCAGCCAGAAGCAGATTCCGCAGCTACCACTCTGTTTTCAAAGGAATGTACAGCCAGATGTTATTTCCATAATCATGAAATTAAATGCAGGTGAGAGGATAAAAAAAAATAAAGACATGGAGCATTCAAGATATCAATGAAGAGCAACAAATTGAAGACCAAGGAAAAAGGCAAAGATTCCAAGGTATGAGTAAAATTCATTTCAAATAGAATTGAAAACACATTTTTATATAGTTCTAAACCATAAGCTCCATCCATGATGTGCAATGATTATATTGACAACTCCCGTAACCCTTTCATGATCTCCATATGATCCTCCCGCATTCATTCTCAAACGGTTCCATAATTAAACCCCGATCTTCACTCATACTCCAATATTCCACCGATGATAATAAGACGTAGTTGATTTGACCACAGACTCTTACAGCCGCATAAATCCATAGCCGTTGTTTAAACGTGCTCACATTTATTGTGCAGCCACCAAATTTCAAAACACTGTCGGATGTGTTATACTTCTCCTATTTGTTCTGTTAATCTCACAACCGTGTCTCTGCCATGCTCACGAAACCCCTCTCTATTATGTCTCACTCCACTTCGTTCTCTATTACGCTACAGCCTATATATCCACTCTTTGATATCTACCTACGGTCATTGTGCTCATCTCCGTGCATTCAGCCGTTCTATTTCCATTGAATCCTCACGCAGGAAAATTTGTGAAGAGCAAAAAGAAGAATGGGTAAATTGCTAAGAGCAGAACCGGAAGGACCTAAGTTCATGGAGGGATATCCGCAAGTAAGGGATATATTGAAGAAAGAAAAGTGGCTGAGGTTTATCCAAAAATTCAGAGGTTATCATAAAGAAGTGACAAAAGCATTTTCAAGGTTGTTCAATGGCCTGCAAGTAGAGATTGGAGACCTTAAGTTTGCAGTAAACGAGGCATCTGTAGCAACAGCCACGGAACTTCCTCAGGAGGGTGAGCGTTGGTTTAAGAATAAAAGCATTAGTGATGAATCCTGGAGAACAATCTTACGAAACCAAGGTATGGACATAACTATTTTTAAAAGAGGAATTCATGTTCATGCATTGAAAGAGGAATGGGCTACTTTGCTGCTAGTTGTTCAAAAATTCATTACCTGTGAAGGCCGTTTTGGGTCCATGTATATGTACCACACCAGATTGCTGATGAATTTTATAGATAATCAAACTCTCAATCTCCCATATTTTCTATTAAATAGTTTGAAGAAAATGTCTATGACTATTCAGAAGCATTTAGGAGATGTAGAACCACATCTATATCACCACGGTCTTGTAAAAATTTTGATTGAAAAAGAGTTAAAGGAGAAGAAAGACACATGGGAACAATTTTTGATTAGAAATTTTTTTGAGGAACCTCAGGAAATTCCTGAAGGTAGCACATCAAGAAGGAGTAGGAGAAAAAGAACAAATGATGAAACCCAAAGTACTCCTACTCAAGAAATTCCTGAAGGTAACATATCAAGAAGGAGTAGGAAAAAGAGAACAAATGATGAAATTCAAAATATTCCTACTACTACAATTGAAAGAACTGATAGGGAAGAGAGACTGTCAAAGAGGAAGAAGAAAGAAACTAAGGGTAAAAAGCCAATAACACCAAAAGAGAGAAAAACTATTGAGGCTATACATCAAACTCCTTCTTCCGAAGAAGAAGATCATCAAGTGTTATCTGAAAGATTATTTTATCTTCAAAAACAGTCATCTATGGCCAAGAAGACAGAGAAAGGGAAACAAAAGCAAAAGGACAGTGGTCCACAGCGTGTGAGAAGAAGTTCCAGACTTAAGGGGAAATTGAGGAAAACGCAAATGAAGGGTCCTCATTTCATTGATTTGGGAGAAGAAACATCTGAACAATCCCCAGCTGACCATAGTCCATCTCACTCTCAGTCAGTTAGTGAACCTGGTTCATTTCATTCTCAGTCAGACATTGAACATAGTCCATCCCATTCTCCGCAAGATGTTGATGTGAGCCCTTCTCAGCCAGATTTTGAAGATAACTCTCCTTCACGGCATTTTGGGGACAGCCCAATAAAAATGACACCTGATATAGACCCCAAGCAGCAGGAAGTATATGATTATATAGAATCTTTGGAAAGAGCAGCTACGAGCCCCAGTACTTCATCCATCCAACCTCACACAGTACAAGATGATCTAGTCCAATCACTAAAACAGGAAATCTTTGAGCTAGAACTTTTAAATAGACACATCAAAAATGAAAATGAGACATTGAAGGAACAAGGTAAATTGGACAAAATCATTCATGATAATACCATGCTACATCTGGGAATATTGCAGAAGAAGAACAAGAAATTGAAAAGGAAATTCCAGAAGTTAAGCAGAGCACTGGTTAATATCAAATTTATATGCCTAATGAAGAAGCCTAGGATGTTGGCAGCACCAAGGAAGAAGAGGAGAGGTTTGGATGTACTAGCTGAAGTGTCAAGGCATATGAACTGAGGAAGGATTATCAAAATTTTGGTTGCATGAGGACATGCAACACCTTCACAGTGGGGGTATGTTGAGTCTCAAATTTGCATCTTTTCCATACACTTTTCTATACCTTTTTCATCCACCTGAACCTCCCAAGTTGTCAATATCATTGTATATTAATTACAAAAGAGCATCTAACATGGTTTTTAACTATATTTTTGTGTCTGCTGTTTGATTTAGATTTTGCTCATTTAGCTGCGGAATCTAGCCACTTTCCACAGCTACTGCAACTTTCCGCAGCCATTTTGTGAAACTCTATGTTACAGGTGTCTACAGGAAAAACGAGCCACATGGGCAAGTCTGAAATGATGTGGACATGGATCGTGTCCTATTGGCTCGAGCAAATCCATCTAAAGAGGCTGCGGTCAAAGGTGTCCAAATGGAAGTCAACCGTAGAGTCCCACGGTGACAGGACTCTGTTTCGTGTCACATGAAGGTTCATATGGCCGTTTCTGAATTGCGGGAGACAAATCAACATCTGTACATGGCTCCATAGCCGAATTCAAACATCCACTCCTCATAGATTTACTCTTCAATACGGCCATGATCCTAGATCTGTGGACATAGTGGTCTACGTGTTCTCCATCAGCATAAACTTTAGGGAATCAGTTGTATTTCCTTTGTTATAAATAACGCGTTTGTATACGCATATTAGATTAGTCTCTGTTAGTTTTTATTATTCTACTCTGTAATGTAATTACGTTGCACTTGTGCCGTAATGTCACCTTTCTGTTATGACTGCATTTTAATATAAGAAGAATCTGTTTTCAAACGTAATTCGTACTTGAAGATTGTTACCAAGGCTGGTGTAGAGGGCCCCTACACTTGCCAAGGTTCTGTGCATTATTGTATAGTTCTTGTTTTATTTCTTTAAAGTTCATTGTGCCATAATCCATTCACATGTTTATACATTGCATCTTTCATGGTATATATATGCTTCATTTCTGTTTATAATCTTTCATGCTTTCCATTTTACTTCTGTCTTTCATGTTTTATGTTATTGATCACTGATCAATGTTCTTGTTTCAGGTTATAAATAGGCAGCCCGGGCATTTGCATAACTTTTTGACTAATGACATGGAATTAACATTGTTCTGCTGCTAATTTTCTTTTCTTAGTTTCTGTTTAATTTCAGTACTGCTTTGTTCATTTCAGTTTTGCTCATTTGCTTTAGTAGTTAGATTTAGATATATTAAATTGCTCATAACATCTTCAGTTGCCTCCGAAAGCCACAACTAGACTGATGGTGAGGGATTGAATTATGGATGTGTAATTTGATATTAGTTTCCTTTCTGCAAGTTAGATATATTAAATTGCTCATAGCATCTTCAGTTGCCTCCGAAAGCCACAGCTGGACTGATGGTGAGGGATTGAATTATGAATGTGTGGTTTGATATTAGTTTACTTTCTGCAAGTTATATATCAGTTACTCAAGTTTTTTATGATTACTTCCGAAAATCATAGCTGGACTAATGATGAGGGATCAGAAGACAACTTGATGTAATTTGATTTAGATTTACTTTGTTGCAATTTTGGATTTCTTTAAGCATAGTTTCTTTTGTGTTTAGACAGCAGCAAGAATAGTTTGGTTTTCATGCTCAATAGTTCACTGTTTTGATTTATTAGACTAGCAACACCTTTTCATTTCAACAACACATTTTCATTTCCTTTCAAGTTTTGTCATTGTATGTTTCAAATTCCTTTTTAAGTTTCAAGTTGGTAAATCATTATAGAGGATATCATTTCCTTAAACAATCATAACCATACTTGTTTTAGAATCTCCATCTTACCTTAGAAAACCAAAAACGACAAAAAGTTAAGAAATAGGTTATCTTGCACATATAGTGCGCCGCACTTCATCAGCTTACGAATCCCGGATTGATAAATTAATGTAGCAATTTAGGACACACTAAATTGACCAAACACTACTTCAACCTCGACATTGATTATATTCCCTTCCAATGTAATCAAAAAACTAGCGAGAACACCAAGAGGTTTTGGTTCTCTTCCATCAAATGCTTCAAGGGAATTTGGTGATGAATTCAGGGTTGGAGAACCAATGGCTTTCTAGCAAGCAGATGACATGACACACGTAGATGCACCCTCATCCATAACCATCTGATGGATATTCAGACAATTAATACCAACTTGTATAATGAGCGAAATTTGGTTCAGGAGTCATGGGATGAAATTCTCCAAGTCGAAAGAGAGAAGGCTAGTATCAGCAGGATTAGCCTCGCCGATTGCAAATAATAAAGCCTTTCGTTGAGACGGACAACCCTGAAGTACTTCTAATGTAGAAATTACAGATGGTGCCTATGCCAGATCCTCAAAAATACTATAATTTTGAGCAACACAAGCATTGGGATTGTAGGAAGACTTATGGAGTACACCTTTGGAAGGCGGTCATACAACGGGCTCAACACTGGGCCTTTAAATCTGAAGAGGGCCAGAAGCAGGTGGAGGAGAAAGACCATCAGTGATCTCTTTCCCCACTACCTGATGCAATCTAGTATAATCTCTCGACTGATTAGTCATAGACACGGATGCAAAACCGTTCATCATGAAAACCTGAGAACCAAATGGGGTAGAGGGATGAGTTTTCTCTACCATTTGGGTCTGCGGAGATGGAAAAGGTTCTTTGAGAACATTTGTGGTTCCCTGGGTGCCTTTTAGAAATGTACTTACTTCAGCCCATCGAGGATAGTCCTTGGTGTAGTGCTTTTTGTCATAAATCAAATAGGGGTACTTCAGCTTATGCTGTGAACTATCATCAGCAAGAGGTTTAGACTAATCTAGTTTTGGGATATCAGCTTTGGCTTTACCTTTACCCTTATTTTTCCCCAGTGGAGTTGCCAATTTGTTGGGAAGGTAAATCCTCTCTGTAGATATAGATGATTCCTCTATCCCTAGAGTGTGTCTAGCAACCAAGGGACAAGCTAAAGTGTAGGTTCCTAATTAATGAATGAAAATAACAAGGTAGATTGACCTACCTAGAGTTCAACGCTGTCATCGCTGTAGTGGTGGTGGCCTCTTGATCTCTGCTTCGACGAGTCAAAATCCTTTCGCAAAAATGCTCTGATACCTTCAAAAATATCATAAAACAAGAGCAGGATACACAACAATGATTTCATTCATAATTGACTAACCAGTGAAGGATGGTTAAGCACATTACATCAAATAGAACACATTAATGCAAGATGGGAACTAGACAATAGTCATGTATATGTATAAATAGAATAAATAGTTACAACTGGAGCCTTGACATCGCAACTTCCTTCAGTGGAGTTCAGTCGAATTTTGTCTCAATGGATCATCAGGGAATTCAAACGGGGTCAGGACACAAGCCCAGTCTCTCTCAACAAAGGCCTCTTCCGTTCTATATTTCTAGCGAAATGATCAGGAATTATCTTCTTCATTTCAGCTATAATATGCTCACTTCATCTAGCTCATCAATGGAAGATGGCTTTATTTATAAAGGGTGAGGAGGAGGTTGGTATCCCTATAATGGTGTAAGGGAGGCCTTATCCCTTGGGAGGTTTCCACAAAAGCTGGAAACAAGAGGCCAAAGGAGGGAGGCCGTGGTTATTAAGTCAAACCACTCTAGATGACTCGCCCATGAAGTTGTTATGATGGAAACTTTTCCTCTATTTTTTAAAAATTCCATAAATAGGTTAGCACAGGTAGCCCACTAAGATAGAGCACCAATTGGCACGCGGCCTAGTGTTAATCTTCCTCATTGGTGCGAGGGCATAACGGTCTACTAGTGCCAAGGAAAAAACATGGGTTTCTAGCAGTCTGTTTAGGGAATTGTCAATAGAAGGAGTGTTTTCCTCATGGCAAGGGATGTAATGATGTCCTTTGCAAGGGATGACACTTTGTTTTTTTCACAAAAATGATCCTCCAATGTGTGGGACAAGGATTGCAAGGACAGTGACAAAATTTTGTGTGACACCTACCTACCGAACCTAGGATTCAAATGATTTTTCTTTCTTTTGAGGTGCATTTAGACTTGTAAACCTTGACATCATTTCTTCTTTTGAACCTCTAACTTATCACCTATCCTTATTTCTCCTACTGGTTTAGATTAATATTTTGAACCAATGTAATTTTATACCTAGCTACTGATAAGCCAAGTTTAAACAGTTTGGTAAAGCTTCATTTCTAACTTATCAGCAAAAATTCAAAAACATGAATGAATCAAGATTAAGCAGTTTGATCATCATGAATTGTGGCATTCTTTGGACAAGATACACACAATATTATTTGCAAAAAGTAAGCTAAACTAAAGGTAGTGGAATTTCAATGTGCATCACTTTCAAACACATTCATTTTTTGGTATGGGGCTTACCTTTTCTTTGATGTGCCCTCTTTTCTTTCTTTTTAGATCAATTTATTTTGAGATTTTCTTAAGCAAAGTTATATACAATGAATAAAAATTTAAACTGAGATTCTCAACTAAAATAATTCTTGATAATACTGCCATTGACAGGACCTCCAAATAATTTTGTTCCATCCATTTCTTGTAATAAAAATGCATTATTACCTCTTGCAGAATGAATGGTGTATGGGCCTTTCCACAAGTTATCAAATTTTTCATGCTTTCCTTTTTCCTCTCTTCTTGAATCCCACTTCAACACTTTGTCTTGAATGTTAAAATCATTTTCTTTGGTCCTTTTGTCAAATATTTTCTTGATATTTTCTTGTAACAACTGCGTTTTGTTGTAGACTCCTTTAATTTGCTATAGCTGAATGGTTTGGTTTATCCTTCTTTATATATCATTCTCTTCAGACTACACCTCTTGAATGAGCTTCATTACTGGCACTTCCAAGGTTGTTGGAAAAACTGCATCCATTCGATAAATTAGCTGATAGGGTGACATATCAATTAACTTCTTATTTGTTAGCCTATCTTCCCATAGTGCATGTACCAAATTATTGTGCCCTAATTTCTTATTTTCCTCAAGAAACCTTTTAATGATGTTCACCAGACTTTTATCTGAGGATTTAGCCAACCCATTACCTTGAGGGTAATAAGTTGTAGAGTTTCCCAAAGTAATGTGATATCTGTGGCAAAAATCCACCATTTTCTTGGATTTAAAGGCATCAACGTTGTCAGTAATGATTTTCCTAGGACAACCAAACCTAGATAAAATGTTTTTTTCAAGTAATCTGATAATTACTGAGTCTGTGGCAGTCCTGGAAGGAATGGCTTCTATCCACTTAGTAAAATAGTCAATTGCACTAAGGATCCATTTATGCTGGGCAGAGAAGGAAGGGTGGATTTCTCCAATAAAATATAAATGCCATCATTGAAAGGGTGCTTCAGCAGATATTGGCTGTAATGGCAAAGACTACAGCTTCCTTTTACCCTAAAAAATTTTGCATTTATGATAGGAAACTACCATTTTGTCGATGTATTGGAAGAGGGTAGGCCAATAGAAACCATCTCTACGGATCTTATTAATAGTGGTCTTCCAATATAGGTGCCCCCCACACTCCCCTTCATGAAATTCATGCATAATCCTATCTGCATATTCTTCAGGAAAATATTTAAGAAATACACCACCAGAATATTTCCAATATAAAACCTTTTCTAGAATGTAGAAATTTACAACCTTTAACTTCAAGAATCTGGCCTTCATTTTGAACAAACCAGGAGGAACATTTAAATTAAAAATCACATACAGTATATCAACATACCAGAGAGAGTTTACGAATGCTTCCTCAATAGGTGGAGTCACCAACTCCTCTTGTTCATCCAATGAGTCAATCACATTGATGTCTAGTGCTTGAAAATTTGTTTCAGCCATTATTTTATCCAGTCCTTGTCCCTTGACTAACTTGGTGGGCTTAATTTCTAGATCATATTCCAAAATGATAGCAATCAACTTGCCTCTTTTTTCATCAGGATCTTGTGTAAGTATGTTTTTAACCACTGTATGAGGCACAAATGCAATGATGTGTGAATACAGAATGTAGAACCTGAAACCTTTTGGTGCTTTGATTAAGGAAAAAGCCTACTTTTCCATGATGTTATATTTCAAAGGTGCATCTCTTAATTCTTGGTTGAAGAAATATATGGGTTTCTCCTGTCCTATTGTATTTCTCTGCAGTAGTACAACAACAACTGATTGTTCTGATGTAAAGGAGAAAATGAATAAATCTTTGGTGAAGTCGGGGCTGATCACAACTAGCGGTTGTGCAAGTGCCTGGTTCACTAAGTCAAAATACGACTTTTCTTCCTTGGTCCACTTGAATCTTGACTCTCTTTTGAGCATGTTGGTGATGTTGCTAAGGAGTTCTACCAGGTTTGGTATGAACCTTCTTAAGAAATTTATCTTTCCAATGAAAGATTGCAGCTCTTTGATGTTTCTTGGGTGACTGATGTGAAATATTCCCTCAATCCTATTTGGGTCAATCTTGATCCCTTCTTCAGATATGATGTGGCCTAAAAGTTTTCCTTCTTGAAGGACAAATAAGGATTTCTTGGGATTCAAAGACAGGCCATACTTCCTGCATTTCTCAAAGAACTTTCCAAAATGAGCTAGATGTTCTTCATCAGTTTTTTAATAGACTATGATGTCATCAAGATATATCACAATGAAGTAACCTATTTCTTCTGAGAAAGAAATATCCATTTCTCTTTGAAAAGTGGCCCCAACATTCATTAACCCAAAAGGAATTTTTTCATACATAAAGGTTCCCCAAGGTGTAGTGAAAGTTGTTTTGTGTTGATCATCTAGATGTAACATCACCTGATTGTACCCTGAAAAACCATCTAGCATAGATATCCTTTTATAGCCCACTACCCTTTGCAATATGTGGTCCTTATTTGATAAAGGATAGTTGTCCTTTAGCGATGCTTTGTTTAGATTTCTAAAGTCAATGAAAAGCCTAATCTCTCATGTGTTCTTCCTCACAGATACAAGATTTGAAACCCATTCTGAGTACCTGAGTGGGACTATTATCCCAACATCATACATTTTATTTATCTATTTCTCATCTGGTGGCATTTGAACAGGATTTATTCTGGATAATTTATGTTTAAAGGGCTTCTTTCTTTCTTTGAGTGGAATCTTGTGTTGAATGATATCAGTATCATAAGACTTCAAGACTTCATAACAACAGGAAAACACATCACTAAATTCTTTGAATAATTCAATATATTTATGTTTTATAGGAGTTGGCGGTGTCTTTGATAGTTTTATCATTTTGGGTTTTTTCTCACTGCCTATATTACACTCTTCTAAATTTGCTTCAGTAGATTCCATTTTTGGCTTTCTAGCAACATCATTGAAATCAAAAAGTTCTTCTAGAGGGACAAGTCCTCTTAGCAGGGTATTATCTCTGAATTGCAATACTTCAACCTCTTTTTTTTCTGGATCTTCACAACTTTTTGTCCCATGTGGGTCTTCTATTGCTAGCATATTTATATCAACATTATGAGTGGACTCCTCCTTGCATGTTTTTTCCTCAGTAGAGCAATCATCTTCATGATTGAAGTCTGAATTTGGAATTTCAGACTCATGTTTAGACTACAAGAATTCTTCAATCTATTTGTCACCTCCAAAAACTTCCCAATATCTTATATTATCAAGGACTGCGTGTCTATATTTAACCTGTACTGTATATTTTTTTTTAGGATGATGTAGTTGGAAAATAACGGCTGCAAATGCTAGTCCATTGGAAAGGAAATTTTGATTTTTGGGGACAGAGGAAAGGCTATATTCTTTTAATGTTTTTAGGAGGTCAAGGGCAACATTCCTATATGCTCTTAATCTAGGATTTTTAGCTGAATATTCTTCCTTAAAGTGCCCAATGACTAGCTCAGAATCCCCATGGACAAAGATCCTTTTGGAACCTAATTTCTTTATTAATTATAGCCGTAGAAGGAGTTCCTCATATTGTGCTATATTATTTGTACATTGAAAGTTAAATTTATAGGAGTGACCCTCTGCGTGATTGTTCTCAGTGTTGTGTACCCAAACACCTGCTCCAGATCTATTTTTTCCACAAGAACCATCAAATTTCATCCTCCAAAGAGGTTTAGTTTCATACTTGAGTTTTTCATTTTCTATTTGGTTTGAATGTTCTTCCTTTTATTCTTCTTTTTCCACAAATTTTGTAATATTACCAAATGGGAAAAACAGGAATATAGTGCAAAATGTTGGAACAATAATGCAGATCATCATTTATAAAGCAAGAGGACAATATGGATAACTTTCATATGTCATTACAATAGAAAAATATTTGTAAATGATGTCCCATAAGATGCATAAAAGGAAATACAAGCCTCCAATGAATAAAATGCCTCAATATGAAGTGCTGCAACCATATATAAAAGCTCAAAAACCCTTACTGTGTTATTTTATTTTCTCTACAACAGTATTAGATTATACATCAAATATAGAGCTGATATGTGCCTCAAAAGATAGATCTATATCACATCTAAGCACTATACAAGCTCCTCTAAAGAACCCCTTAAGGGTTTTCAGCAAAACACCAAGTACAAGTTGTAGATCTGAGATCTAAGACTGCAGATCTACTAAAAAATACAGATCTGGAAAGTGTGTCTCATCTGATATGATAAATAAAATAGCCTCCTCCAATATATCCTCAAAGTGAAATGCAGATCCCCATCACCTGAAAATCAACTCTCCAAATGGTGTACTAAACCACCCTGCAACTCCTCCTACTGTTTTAACGTAAATGTGGAGGTAAAATGCACTGTAGGGATCAAAATGAGATTGTACTGACATCAAGATCTGAAAATGAGCTCAAAGCCCTTCAATAATGTCCTCCCAATGAAGTGGAAACTTCCTCCACTAAAAAGGAGCACTAAAATGGCTTAGATCTAGAGATCTAGTCTTCACTTGATGCAGCTTGCAAAAACAACCAAACCCTCAATAGGATTTGTGCTGTAGTTGAAAGAAGAAGCTTGGCCTTAATCGAGATAGTGGAAAATGTAGTGCAAGACTCCTCCAAGAGATCCTCAATGGAAGAGGTGGGATTCCTGATCAGGAAAACTCTGTGCTAAACAACACTCTATCTCATCTAAACAACAAGAGAAAGATATATGTCTAAACATACCATATATTCAGAAATATAATATACATCAAAAACCTCCATATGACTGCCATGCTCTTCCTTAAATAGAATATGAGCTTGCAAACCGTAAACCACATCCAAAAAAATCACTACATTCACACAAAGCATCTCCATCTAAAACTGCATTGTACCTCATTGATGGCCACTCATCCATGATAGCGTTGTAGATTTGGTCAAGGTTGACCCAGTCAAAGTGATCCAGCCCCTTTCATACCAAGGGTGATTCAATTAAGCTGCCAATATTTGTCTCACTCACATTTGGCATTGATTTATTCATTATTAAGGAGAAATATGGACCTCATTTTCCCTCTTATTCTTTAAACAAAGCAATAAAACAAAATTGAATATTCCAATTAGCTCATGACTAATTGGGAATATTACAGTCCTCCCTTCCCAAATGTTGCTTGTACTCAAGCAACTAACAAGGTGAGTGATGTAAACCTCCATCATTGGTGACACCAACATGTAATAAGCTTCCCTCATAAGCTAAGTTTTCACTAATCCATTCGTCCATGAATTGCTCCTCCAAATTTCTCATGAGATGCAAATAATCCATCCCATAAGGAGAAAATAGTTCAAATGAAACAAACATGGTTTTCCCAATGTTATCCTTGAAACATGTAGCATAGTGAACATATAGAATTTCAATCCCATAGGGCACATACATACCTCCCATCCTCCCTCCATACCTTCCCATAAAAAGTACAAGTACATCATCAATGTATGGGATCAAAATTACATATGTACAAACATAAATTTGTGCATATGGAGGTGGGTCATAGTCCCACATGTGGAACCAGTGCAGTGCATCTCTTGACTGCATCAGATCATGATGTGATAAGTGGTTTCCCCACCACTTACCTGCTGCCCAAGTCATTTCACTATGGCTGAAAGTGTGAGATGAGATTGATACAAAATCATCTCCCTTTGTTCTCCAAGGGAGTGGCCATGTTCAAAAATTGTTGTGGCCCAAAGTTGGTCATGAAGTTTATATGGTATAGTGCTCCTCCTTGGAGCTACGGCTTACATAAACATAGTAAAATAATGCATATGTTCATCAAATAAAATAGTAGGTACACAAGCATATCTTTCACCAAATTTTCTCCTTAAACAAATGGAGTGGTGCATATATCTATCCTCCCTCTCAAAAGAAGAAAGAGGTGGCTGAATTAACTCCTTTATAGAGTTATTTTGTTGTCCCAACTCCACATGGTTCATGCATCTTTGAAAAAAATATTATGGTTCTCCTTCAAAGCCCTTCCAAGTGTTGCTTCTCATGATGATATTGTAGAATCTCATGGAATATGTGTGGCTGAAAAAGAACTCTTCATAGGCCCTTTGTAGAAACTTATCCTTGAGCTTGGAGGCTCTATATAAGAAGATCCTACCATGATAGTAGATGACTCCTTCTTGGAATGAATATCCCTCTTCATGTAGCTAGTCATCAAGTATCATGCATGTTAGTATGAATCCTTTGTCGAAGTGTACAAAAAAAGACCACTTTAGCTACGCATAACTAATAGCCCTAACATCAAATATGGTTGCCAATATCTTCAGATCTGCAGTTAGTTGATCAAGACAAGAGCTGCAAAAACCAGATCTATGCATAGAAAGACATTAAGCAGTAAAAAGAAGGTTTTGCTCCATATATCCAATAGAAAAGACAAGAACAATTTTTGAAAGAATTTTTGTATTAAGGGCACCTGGGAGGAAAGCAAGAAGATGTTTCCAATTCTCCTCACTGGGATGGGTTCTTGGAAGTCCTCAGCACTTCAGATCTAGCATTTCTCTCTCATGTTGGTGTAGAAAACCCAAACAAAGATAGAACTCAAAGGGAGCTCACATAGCAAATAATGGAAAATATGACAATGATTATGGCTCAAAGTCAGACCAAGAGTTTAGATCCAAAGTGATCTAATAGGCAACAAAAGGTGAAGAATGGTAGGAAAAACCCTCCTATTTATAACAAAATATTGGGTCATTCTAGATCTTGGTGCATGAATAAAATAATGTTAACCAAATCTAGATCCACCTTTTATGGAATATTTTATTATATTTGTTGGAGGGAAAAAGTATTTTACTTGGGTAAAATCCTTTTTTTTGTGAATAATAAATAAATAAATGATTTATTTATCATTTTAAGGAAGTGGTTGGAAGATAATCAAATAAATAATGATTTATTTAATTATTTATGGGTGATTTAGTCATATTTAAAAGGAATATTATTTAAATGAGATTTAAATAATTATTCCTAGAAAATAATAAGATAAATAAAGATTTATCTAATCAATTTCTTTGTTTTGGGTTAAACATGACCAGGAAAATCAAACAAATATAGGTTTGTTTAATATTTCCTTTTGGGGTTTCCTGTTTAGACCATAAACAACCTAATAAATGTGTTTTATTAAGCTATTTTACATAGTGAAAGCAATTTTACTTAGGGTAAAATTGGTCTTACATGGTGTACTTGGGTCCATCTAATGATAGTAGGTTAGATGACCAAAAAATGGTGTAATAGATTGCCCCCCAGCGTGCGAGTGTTAGGAGCAAATCGTATGACCGAAGTACGTTGTAAGAACTCAATCACCAGACATCAAAAGGGAAGTCAGAGAGAGAAATGTAAGGTAGACTAATGTGCTGAAGAACTAGACCCTGAGGAGACGAGACTTGCAGGTGCAACATGTCTCTTTTTATGAGAGGGTACCTGTGCTAAAGGCGTTGGGGGAGGCATACCTATGCCCGCCGAGACAAAGTACAAAAGAATAGTGTGTCCAGTCAACAAGGGACCGAACCATAAAGTACAATCGGCATAAACATGAGCCAGATAAGAATACAATGAGGAATCCCACATACATGTTGTGCCTGGGATAACAGCCAAGACTTATACAATAATATCTGAGTACATGAGATACAAATACAACCCAAATGCCCCCTATAAGCGGGGAAGGGCTCACAAAATCTGACTAATACATGCAAATCAAAGAGGCGCTGCAAGCGGCTAAGGCCGACATCATCAAATATATGGAGCTGCATCAAAGGCTGCAATGAAGAGGTCATCCGGGCATGTGGGGGGCTACCTGCAGGGCCACCCCCTCATGAGGGCTAAGACATCTCACACACACCCGGGAATCACCAAGAGCTGTTGCTGCATCACTGAACCATCAAGTATACGGATCTCGATCATGCTAAAAGGAGCTGGAGTGGAGAAACAATCAAGTCAAAGGGAAATGAGAGATCCCTTTGCCTGATCCGAGGCACCGAACAAGAGTGGAAGCTAGAACCAAGGTACACCGCCCTCTAGACCTGTCTTCTGGAATGAAGGAGCTGATGTCGACAGAAGGAGGTCCGCCATAGGTGAGGCAATGAGAGATCCTCAACTAAGGCACGAGAGAAAATAGTAGAGCGACGGACAGACTAATACCAATGATGATGGTGGAATGGAGGGGACTGAGTAGCGAATGGACGACTTCCCTTGTTAGAGCATAAAGGGCATGAATGACATGGCAGCGACTGACACAATATCATAAGGGATAGGGGACAGTGGGACTGAAGGCCATAATGTGCGACACAAGAGAGAGACCAAGAAATGAAGGATGGAGGACTATAGCGGGGTACAAAGGGGCTCGGGATAGATTCCATGAATGCGATGATGACTCAACTTGGATGCTCTAAACAAGGGCGACTTGATGGTGCTGCCACATAGTAAAGGTTCAATGGGGGACCATGAAAACATGAGTACAAGATGGTAACTCACGACGAAAATCAACATGAACAAAGACAAGTAAGGAGGCAAAGTGGTGCCCCAAGTACAAGTGTTGTAAGTGAAGAAATGCGATTTTAAGGAGAGGTGAAGTGACCCATCTTGGACAAAATGTGTCCTGGTGAAGTATCAAATCACAAAAAATAACAAATACCCATTTGAGGGCTCGATGAGAGCTTTTCAACGGTGCAGACGGTTTGTTAAACGGAGCTACGGTATGGTCGCAGCAGGCGAAAGAAGAAACAAGGGTTCTCTTTTAATAAGGTAGTTTTCCCTCCAAATCCACTCATTTGCTAGTGTTGCTGTGGTGAATGTAGAGAGGAGAGAATGCCCTAAATCTTGCGGCGAGCGTAGCGGAAAAACTGACCGTTGGAATCGAGATCCGTCAGTTGCAAGTAAGAGGCCTAACCTTACTCTTTCATTTTGATGGATTGAAAGTTCAGATTAGGGCCCAGAATCTCAGGAACAGACCCCCTTGCATATTTTCGGCCAGGTCGCACTTTTTGGGCCAAAATCTGCGACCTGGGATGCAGGTTTTGGGCAAAAAGGCGCGACCTATCTCAGGATTTGGCAGAAAAGTGCGACCTGGAAGATGAGGGGGTTTTGGTGTTGTTTGATGGCTGAGAGTTGGGTTTTTGTGTTTGGTTACAGTATTCCCTATCTGTAGGCAGAAAAAAATGATGTTTTTGTGTAGATATGGCAGATATACGGGTGAACTGGAGAGAGAGAGGCCCGGGTACATTACGGGAAGAGATCCAGGTAGATCAGGGTGTCCGTCGTGTGTTGGCCAGGTTTGGGGTTCTGAAGTTTTTGGAGAACCCTTTGATGAGAGATGGAGAGCCCTTGCTGGCCCGGATTATCAGTTATTGGGATCCAGAGCATGAGGTCTTTGTAGTGCAGGGGCACAGGATCGAACTGACAGTCCAGGATGTGTATTTCCTGACAGGTCTCCCGCCACTTGGGATGGTGGGAAATACGTAACCAGTGTTACCGCGGGGGTGGAACATCATGGAGTTTGTGGAGTGGCATTTTTGACCAGGTCTCCAAGTCAAAGGGACACGGATACCGATCGGGGACCTAGAGAGACTGGAGACCCGGGCAGTGGCCGCAGCGGTGCTGCGGATCCTGGGCAACCAGGCATTCCATCACATCACTGGGGGGCAGATGATGATCGTAGAGAGTGTGTTGAGTGGGACCTACTATGGGTGGGCACAAATAATGGTGGTGTCATTAAAACGACAGCTGTCGCTTTACAAGCGGCAAGTGAACCACGATTTCTCGTATGGGACTTTATTGTGTTCCTTATTTTTTGAGAAGATCTCGACCTTACGACCTCATATACAACTCCTAGATGGGGGCCCTAGAGAGCCCAGGATGCGCTGGTGGAGGCGGCTACTGTGCAGAGGAGGAGGAGGGGTGGTCAGACGAGTGTTTCGACCTAAGTTCTTTGCCCATTGGGATCAAATGCCATTATACATAGATGACTATCCCTATAGTGGGATGAGTTATTGTGGGGATCCGAACCTACCACTTCTGCCTGGTCGAGTATGGGGACCCAATGGTAAGTGATAAGTAACTATTCTTTTTTGGGCATGTTAAAGTTAGTGAATAGTAGATAGGGCACTGATTCATGTACTTTTGGTATGCAGATATAGCTCCGGTAAAACCGGCTGGATATATGGGACGACCAGCAGCATCTGGAGTTGCAGGTCCGAGTGGGTCGAGAGCAACGCATAATGAGGATGCGGCCGCGCTTTTGGTGGACATCCACCATAGATGTGAGAGGTTGTTGACCGGAGTGTCAGAGCGCGGGTGGCAAGACTTAGACGACCAGTACATAGAGCCATGTATTGGTCTACCCTCGGAATGGCGAGGCGTCATGTGGCGCATGGCGATGGCCGGTCAGGGGATACGTGATCTACAGGATGCAGGAGCAGAGCCATTGGCTCGGGATCTGCTAGATAGTGATTAGGTATGGGGCATGTGGTGCCCCCTAGTATGTATGTAGGGGTAGGTGGTGCCCCCAGTTTTGAGTTTTTTTTAACATGCTATAGGCATGTCATATGTATCAGAGTATATGGACTCTAAACACATGTTTTGTGACACATATTATGGATATGCATCTTGTTTAATGATTATGAATTTATTGTCTTGTATAAAATGCGTGTGCTAAATGCCAATCTAGAACATGGTTTGCAATGCTATCTACATAGTGATTTTGTTCTCGAGGTACATGGTTGAAAGTTATCGTTTCAAATTCACGTATCAAGAGTTTCACTCGTAAATATCGTCTAAATAGCATAGGATTACGCACACGATAGACACCATTTAGTTGCACGACAAGAAGTAGGGAATCTAAACGAACATGCAGATGGAGGATGCGATGAAAGAGGGAATTGGCTAAGACACCACACACTGCATCATATTCGGCCTGATTGTTGGTGGCAGTACCAATGCAGACCCCGTTTTAGAGCACAAGGGCATGCAAGGGGGTGAAAATGGCCCAACCTACCGAGGCTAGATTCTGGGAGTAACGTCTGGCACCATCGGCGTAACCGAGATAGGGTGGGGACAGGAGGTCCTGCGGAACAGTGTTACAAGACAACAAATGGAGGGAGAAGGGACAATGATGGCAGCGTGAGTGTACAGAAGACATCGAGTGGCAACTGCGGGGGGGAGTGCGATGAGCAGGATGGCTATGACTCATATACAAACTAGAGGGTGGTATGTGAGGGCTATAGGAGGTATGGCGGGGACTCGGGCTGCGGAGGTCAACAGAGATACAGGTGGAGTTATCTCATGTATGGGCGGAAAAGAGGGGGTCAAGGGTGGAAGGGACATCACATGATGCGGCAAAGTTACCTAAATCATCTGTGGGGGAAGCAAGGCTCGCATGCGGATCGTCACAGGAAATGACAGAAGAACAGGGAAACAAATGGTTAAATGATGTTGAACCCAGGGTGGTCGTTGAAGGGGGATCGTGCGAAACAACAGGGGAGGATTCAAGGGGAATGTTCTCCAAGGGTCTCACAGAGGATGATAGGTAGAGGATGGTGGTAGTAGACTCCGTCATCTGGACATCAGGGGGGGGGATGTCAATGGGAGCGGGGGGATCCTCAAGTTGTCGTGAAGCATACTGCGCAAGTATGGGAGAGGCGGACTGATTTTGTTCAACCTCATACTCTCGAACTACTTCTAAAGAGGCGTGGTAATGCATCAGGTGAGGAAAATGGTGGGAATAATGGCCATGGACACCGCACAAAGCACAAGGTTTGCTGGTGCGAATAGTTTTTGGGTTCTTGGTTACGGACGAGGATAGGAGAGAGGGGTCAGGGACCGTAGACTCAGGGAACATGACTTTAACCATGGGTTGAATGTGGGGCAATTCGGGACAAGTATGGGTGGCGTGACCGACGACGTCACACAAGGCGCAAGGCTTCGCGGGCGAAGGAGGAACTGGGTCAGTCGGGGTGACTTTGTCTTTGGATGCCCCCTTGCAAGCTTTGCCTTTCTTTCCTGGAGTTGTCACCATAGGGGTAGGTTCCTAGGGAGGTGCAGAGGGCATGGTAGTAACAGAGGAAGCGAGGGGGACCAGTTGAACCGGTGTCAAATCAAGATAGGGTTTGGGGTGACCAGGAGGGGTAGCGGCTGGAGGGTCAAGGTACCAGACGGGTATACCCAGGGTCAGGTTAGGGAGAGAGAGGGTAGCCATGACGAGGACCAAATAGACTCCGGGAGGGGGAGCCAGGATAGGTATCTGACTAGTGGGGTAATAACCAAGAGGGACAACTCTGAGATGGTTAAGGCCTGGGGGAACCGATCCTGGGGGATAAAGGGGTTCAGGGATACCAGCTGTAGGAGAAGGGTCAGAAGGAGGAGGTCCGGCTGGCGGAGATGAAGGGCTAGGAGCGGGTTGCGGTGGGCGAGGTTGTGTCTGAGGTTGCTGACTAGCCCAGGTGGGTCACTTAAGGGCAGCCCGAGACGATTGCATCATGCAAACATTCAATAAGCTAGGATCAGAGATAGGAGGAGGAGGGAGACCAGGAAAAGTTCCAAGAAAAGAGGAGTCTTTATAGACGCCGGGAGAGACACTGGTCAAGGAATCGACGATTTGCTTATTGGCTACAGAAGATATGGTCGTCTCAGGGGAGGTCTGAGACTTTGGCTCATGATAAGTCAACTGGTTGATGGTGACTATCTTTCCATTGTGAGGAAAAGACATCTTGTGAAAAACCGCGGATGGGACATCAGACATTGCATAGGTGTAGCTTCGCCCCAATAGAATGTTGTAGTCTAGAGGGGCGTCGATGACTTCGACGTCAACGCAAACAGTCTTACCAGCAAGGGTGATAGGACAATTACGAAAAAGGCCAATGGGCTGGGAGGTGTGGCTGTCCCACGCTCGAAGAGTGATTGTGGAAGGGGCCAAGTCAGGAGATCCGAGTTGCTTCCAAACCGAAGCGGACATCACACAGGTGGATGCCCCATCATCAATTATACATTGAGAAACGTTGGCATTCCGGATTTTGACTGGGATTTGGAAGGTGACGGAAGCAGGAAGAGGAGGATGTTCTGATTGATGGGCGTCGAAAACAATCATTTGGTCATCAGCAGGATCTACAGCGCCCACGGCAAACAGCAGAGCCTTCTTTTGGGAAGGGCACGACTGGAGGAGTTCCAATGTGGAAATGGCAGCAGGAGATTGCGCCAAATCATCTACTATGCTATACGAATGAGCAGCTCGACCAGAAGCAGCATTTAAACGTAATGGTCCCTTAGGAATCTTGGTATGAACCTCAACTTTGGGTTGAGGGATATGTAAGGGGCCATTGGATGTCGAAAGAGGCTTTGTAGAACCTGAAGAAGGGGACTCGGGGGCAGACTGAGCAGGAGGCTTGGGGTACTAGCGAGACCGAGTTTGAAGGTGAAGGTCGATGGTTGGGGATGGATTAGATTTCATCATGAGGATTTGGTAATCGGAGGAACCAGAAGGGGAAGGTTGATTGGCAACCTGGCCGTCAGGTGGTTGGGCAGCCACAAATCCTTGCTGAGGGAAAGGATCGGTAAACACAGCTGGTTGAGTAGTGGCCACATTAGGGGGAGCATGAGGGGAGGCATGTTGTCCTCGCAATGTGGCTTGAGACTCCCACATCTGCCGCATCTGTGGTAAGAGGGGACAATCATGGGTGTAATGACCATAAACACCGCAACACGAATAAGGCTTATTTGTGCGAAGAGGCCTATCCGGCTTGGGCTGAGTGCCCTGTTGCTGGTTAGCAGTGTTAGGGTCAATACCTTGAGGATTGGGTCCATGAGTACAAGGGGCAGATTTGTTTGGATTGCCTCTCCGCCTTCTTTCAGAAGAAGGGGGATTAGTCATGCCCTGCTGTGCAAATACTTGCCCTGGAGGGGGCTGTAGGTGCTGTTACGGGGTTGGAGGAGGCAAGGGAGGAAGAAGCGCATATGTTGGAGAAGCTGGAGCACCAGGCTGTGGATAAGGGTAATGGTTAGGTTGGGCAACATTGAGGAAAGCAGGAGGTTTGTGCAAAAGGATGTGGCATGCCGTATCCTAGATACATGCTACCTAGAGGGGGAAAAGTGCTAGAGGTGCTAGCCCCTCCCTGAGGGAGACCATAGCCCATAGGAGGTTGAGCATACGGATGAGAAAGGGCTCCAACAATACCATCGGCAGAATGAGATGCCCCTGGGGCATTAGCGCCTCCGGGCCTGGGGAGGTCAGGAAGGACGGTATAAACATAACCAGACTGAGCATAGATCAGGTCATATTTCAAGGCTATTTGGAGGGCGGCTTCTTCGGTTTGAGGGAAATGGGAGGCGACATCTTTGCCGATGGGAATAAGGAAGTGCGAAAGACAGTCCATATAAACCAGAAACTTTGAAGGGGCTCGACATAGCTCCGTCTTCGTCGCCATTCCTGAGACATGGGTAGAAAGGCGGGTCGAAGAGTTTAGCTTGAAGGAAGTCAAGAGCTCCGTACCAGTATCGTATCGGAGAGGGAGCTGGAAATAAGATAAAAAGGCTTGGGAAATGGTCACAAAGGTGGTATGGGAAGAGGTGGCTTGGTCAACATACCATTTAGAAGCTTCGTCGGTAAGCGTGCGTTGGAACAACCGAAGATGGATGGAATCATCGGTAATGGAATTGGAGGAACACGACATGTGGAAAGATTGGACATGGTTGGTTGGATCTTCTCCAGCAAGGCCTTCGAACTTAGGGATGTCGGAGGGGAGCTTGGTTGGCATAGCGGGCCAACCAACATCGTGGCGGATAGGGTCATTGATCAACTGATTGAAATCGGGGAGGCTGAGGCCTGCAATGTACGGTAGCAAGGGTGCAGCCGAGGTAGTTCCTGTGGCGGTTCCGCTAGTAGTAGTTCCGGCATTAGGGCTGGGATTACCGCTAGCGTTAGGCCTTGGACCAGACATAGTGAAGGTGACATGGGGCGAACTAGAAGTAAAAGGAGAACCCAATGAATCAGAAGAGGAGTTGGAATGCGGACTCGGAGGAGGACTGGCTCGATGACGGTGGGACGGAGCAGGTCGACTGACCGGAAACTGAGGGTGAAGGCCAAGAATTCTCCGGGATGTGCGCACTGGGGGCGCAATGATGACAACACAAACACGACATAGGGGGAAGAAGAATGACCGACAAAGTCAGGGAGGTGTAGAATCAAGTGATTACAATGTCGAAACAAGGGCAAAAAGGGGCAGTGCCAATTGATTTTAAATTCTTTTCCTGGTGGTGGAAACCAGGCTCTTCTTCGCTTAGGGTGCATGTGTGGCGTGCGTTAATTTTAATTTTTAAACCCTTTTCGTTTTGAGAGTAAGAGAAAAGGTGTGCTGTGTAACTGAAAATAATGCTACAAAAACAGTATATAATGCTGAAATAACAGAAAATTAACAGCTACTAGTGCATCGATTGAACCCAAGAAGGCGGGTCTCTCAAAACTAATCTAAAAGAGGGAAAAAATCTAGTCAAAACACACTAAAAATAGGCCAATAGATCTAGGGTCGAAAGGGACAGGGATCTAAAGGAGAAAGCTGCTGAAAAGAGGTGCAGATCACAGCCAAGAGGCAGAGGCAAGGTGGCTGGAAAAAAGGAGGAAATCAGAAAAAAGCAGAAAGGACAGGGAGGAGGTCCTAAAGGGAGGTCCAAAAAAAACTACAAGAGGTGGTTTGAAAGGAAGAAGAGTTGATTTAAAGGGATCTGAGAATGAGGTATTAGATCTGAAAAAGGGAAGGCTGAAACTCTGAAAAAACAGACAGCTGAAACAGCTAGAACTCTTCCACCAAAGGTGGAGGGTACTGAAGCTCTAGAGGGCTAGGTTCCCATATAGATGAGAAAAACAGATCAGAAACAGGTCCAAACGGGCAGAGACAGAGGCTGGAAAACCCTAACATAAGCTTCAACAAAACCCAGAAAAATTGCAGAAAAACAGCAGAAAAAAGCACAGGTCGCAGGTTCTGACTTGTTTTCCTATTCAGGTCACAGAAAAGAGGTTGAAAAGTGTGACCTGGACTCCAGGTCGCAGTTTTTGGGCTAAAAAGTGCGACCTCCAACTCCAGTTGTCCCGACGGTAGATTTGCAGAAAAGTTGCCGTCTCAGTTGCGGTTGATGTCTGTCACCTGCACAATAGGGCCAGAAACACGCAGAAGTTAGAAATTTTAATGTTTTAGGGTTTTATAGGTGAAAAAAAACATGAAAATAGGAAAAAGAAAAAGCTGAAAAGAAACCCTAGGGTCTGAAGTAGCTGGATATGCAGGAATATGAAAAACGACAGCGGTCGTAATTGAAAACCCATGTGGAGTCGCCAATTGTTAGTATGAATCCTTTGTCGAAGTGTACGAAAAAAGACCACTTTAGCTACGCATAAATAATAGCCCTAACATCAAAAATGGCTGCCAATATCTTCAGATCTGCAGTTAGTTGATCAAGACAAGAGCTGCAAAAACCAGATCTATGCATAGAAAGACATTAAGCAGTAAAAAGAAGGTTTTTCTCCATATATGCAATAAACAAGACAAGAACAATTTTTGAAAGAATTTTTTGTATTAAGGGCACCTGGGAGGAAAACAAGAAGATGTTTTCAATTATCCTCAATGGGATGGGTTCTTGGAAGTCCTCAGCACTTCAGATCTAGCATTTCTCTCTCTTGTTGGTGTAGAAAACCCAGACAAAGATAGAACTCAAAGGGAGCTCACATAGAAAATAATGGAAAATATGACAATGATAATGGCTCAAAGTCAGACCAAGAGTTTAGATCCAGAGTGATCTAATAGGCAACAAAAGGTGAAGAATGGTAGGAAAAACCCTCCTATTTATAACAAAATATTGGGTCATTCTAGATCTTGATGCATGATTAAAATAATGTTAACCAAATCTAGATCCACCTTTTATGGAATATTTTATTATATTTGTTGGAGGGAAAAAGTATTTGACTTGGGTCAAATCTCTTTTTTTGTGAATAATAAATAAATAAATGATTTATTTATCATTTTAAGGAAGTGGTTGGAAGATAATCAAATAAATAATGATTTATTTAATTATTTATCGGTGATTTAGTCATATTTAACAAGGAATATTATTTAAATGAGATTTAAATAATTATTCCTAGAAAATAATAAGATAAATAAAGATTTATCTAATTAATTTCTTTGTTTTGGGTTAAACATGACCAGGAAAATCAAACAAATATAGGTTTGTTTAATATTTCCTTTTGGGGTTTTCTGTTTAGACCATAAAAAACCTAATAAATGTGTTTTATTAAGTTATTTTACATAGTGAAAGCAATTTTACTTACGGTAAAATTGGTCTTACATGGTGTACTTGGGTCCATCTAATGATATTAGGTTAGATGACCAAAAAATGGTGTAACAATGCATGTGTGAAGATCCTTGGAATAATCCACCAACACTTGGGACTTCCAATATGGATCAATCTCCCATAGTGACAATGCTGATGATATATCAAAAGGAATGTTTGTCATATGGTTTCTCTCTTCCTTGACATCTCCCATGCCAATGGTATAAGTTGGAAGGTCATTCCTCCCATGCTTCTCCTCCCACAGTGCAGAATCTAAAATGAGAGTGGGTAATGATGATGTTGGGAGAATATCTCCCTCCTCCTTGGGCCTACCCAAGACTCCCAGCGCTGTCTGATGGTCTTCTAATGCTCCCATCCCTCCTAGATCTATGATTGGAGCAACATGTTGTGAGATATATCCCACAAAATCTAAATCAGGTGGCGTCCCAGGTGGTTTGCCACTAAATAATAGTGTCTCATGTAGCAATCTCACAAGCATAATAGATGGGACTATAAGGTCCTTGCTTCCACTGCACAAATCCATATTTGATTTCTGTGTGGAAGTTGTATGTGAGGGATATGTATGCATGCCTTTGATCATTTGAGTCTTACCACTCTTTTTATCCACCCATTCCATTTGCAAAGCCTCCCAATCAATGGTGATTTTTCCCAAAGTAATCAACCATTAAACATCGAATATCACATTGGTGTCAGGTATGTCAACCAAAAAGAAGTGATCAATCAATGTATATGTTCCCATGGTAACTGATAATGATGGAATATAATGTGCTCATTGCATATTTATATCTCCTGGGACCAAAATATAAAATCTCTCAAAAGCATCAGTGGGTATTTCCCTCCTTTTCACTAGTTGGGCATCAACAAAATTGTGGGTGGCCCCACTATCAACCAAGATATATACCCTCTGATTCAAGATGGAAATTTGAACTCTTAAGTTCAAGTACTTAGGTACTCCTATCAAAGATGCAACAGCCCCTCCAATAGGAGAAAATTCTCCATTCCCATCTCCTGATGGTGCTGGTTCATCTCCTACAGTGCCAGCGCTGTGACCTCTTCTTGATTCATCTTCTTCTTCCTCCTCATCATCTGAGAAGACCTCTATGTCATGTGATTTTCTAGCTCCACATCTATGTCTGGGTGCTCAAGTTTCTTGGAAATTGAAACAAATCTTCCTTCTTCTTAGATCCCTCTAGAAATCATCATCAAGAGGTTTTTTATATGAGCTCTCCTTTGAAGGAGCAACCTTTTCTTCTTTCCCTTTGATGGAAAAGAGGGCTTATGTTGAAATGTTGCCTTTGCTTTTGGCAAGGCATCTTGAAGGTCTCTAGCCCTTTCAATGGCATTATGTAGGGTAGTGCGCTTGGTAGACTTAACCAACCCATGAAGAGGTTCATCTAACCCATCAATGAACATGTACACTCTTCTTGCTTTAGACAAATCAGGAACCATAACAGAAAGTCTTAAAAATCCAGAGATGTAAATTTCTGCATTAGTTGATTGCTTCAAATTTGCAAGGCTCATGAATGGTGCTTCAGGATCTCTTCTATCAAATATTTCCACTAGCCTTCTGTTGAACTCTAAATAATAGTCACATTGTCATGACCCAATGTAGACAAGCCATGGAACCACTAGTCATGTGATTCACCCTCAAGGTGCAGCACTGCAATCTTAATGGCCTCCATTTTTGGAACCGTGTTCAACTAAAAGTATATTTCAAGTTTTTCTACCCAATATTTGGCAATACACTTGGATGACCCATCAAAATTGGGTAAAAATAATCTACCCATAGTATGGTGTCAATCATGATTCTGAATGAATCCACCACTTCTATGATGATGCCTTGGTCTTCTATTGTCCTTTATAGGACAAAACTCTTGAAAAATCAAGTTATATTTGAACCTCTTAGTTTGATATTAATACTCCATAAAATATTCTTCAAGGGATTCTTTCTCTTGAAACCCTTCATTTCCCACAGCTAAAAAAGTAGGCATGGTAGAGCATTTGGAAACTTATGGTTGATGCATCAGTTAAACATTCTAGTGATGAGACATTCCAGAGCCTTTTGCATGATGAAATCCTTTAGGGGATTCCTTGAATTTGTTCATTCTCATCGCCTTGATCTCTCTAGCAATGTCTTGCATGGCTCTAAGAAGGATCTTAGGGAACTCCTTCTCTTCATCTTCACCTTTAGATATAGGGGTTTTACCCTTGTCTTCTTTCTCATCTGTATAATCAAAATTTATGCGTCTTATTATTTGATACCTCTTTTCTCTGTCAGTAAGAGGCTCTCCTTCTTCATATGACATATTTTATTTTAGAATGCACAAGCTGTGCCAAGATTATGCTCTGATACCATTGTAATATTCCCAAATGGGAAAAGCATGCATATAGTGCAAAATGTTTGAACAATAACACAAATCATCATTTATAAATAAAGAGGTCAATATGGAGACCTTTCATATGTCATTACAACATAAAAATATGTGTAAAATATGGCCCATAAGATGCATGACAAGAAATACAAGCCTCTAATGAATAAAATTCCTCAATATGAGATGCTGCAACCATATATAAAAGATGGAAAACCCTTACAACATTATTTTATTGGATCTACAACAGTAGTAGATTATACATCAGATATAGAGCTGATATGTGCCTCAAAATATAGATCTATATAATACCTGAGCACTATACAATCTCCTCTGAAGAACCCCTCAATGGTTTTTAGCAAAAAAACAAGTACAAGTTGTAGATCTGAGATCTAAGACTGCAGATCTACTGAAAAATGAAAATCTGGAAAGTGTTGCTGATCTTATATGATCAATAAAATATCCTCCTCCAATATATACTCAAAGTGAAAGGCAGGTCCCCATCACTTGAAAATCAACTCTCCAAATGGTGTGCTAAACCACCTTGCAACTACTCCTACAGAAATAACGCAAATCTGAAATTAAACTGCATTGTAGGGATAAAAATAAGGTTGGCCTGATGCCAAGATCTGGAAATGATCTCAAGGCCCTTAAATAATGTCCTCCCAATGAAGTGGAAACCTCCTCCACTAAAAAGGAGCACTGGAATGGCCTAGATCTAGAGTTCTAGTCTCCACTTGCTGCAGCTTGCAAAAACAACGAAACCCTCAACAAGATCTGTGTTGTAGTTGAAAGAAGAAGCTTGGCCTTAAGCTAGATAGTGGACAATGTAGTGCAAGACTCCTCCAAGAGCTCCTCAATGGAAGAGGTGGGATTCTTGATCAGGAACACCCTGTGCTAAACAACACTCTATCGTAGCTAATCAAAAAGAGAAAGATATATGTCTAAACAGAACATATATTCAGAAATATAATATACATCAACAACCTCCATATGGTTTCCATCCTCTTCCTTAAATAGAATATGAGATTTAAAACCCTAAGCCCCATCCAAAAATATCACTACATTCACACAAATTATCTCCATCTAAAACTACGTTGTACCTCATTGATGGCCACTCCTCCATGACAACGTTGTAGAGTTGGTTAAGGTTGACCCAGTCAAAGTGATCCAATCCCTTTCATACCAAGGGTGTTTCAATTAAGCTGCCAAGATTTGTCTCTTTCAAATTTGGCATTGATTTATTCATTATTAAGGAGAAATGTGGACCTCCTTTGCCCTCTTATTCTTTAAACAAAGCAATAAAACAAAATTGAATATTCCAATTAGCTCATGACTAATTGGGAATATTACAAAATTTTCATCGACTGCTACCTATTCATTAATGTTTTCATCATTGTAAAGGATAAATGAATCAAGGTCTGAGTGGACAAAGTAGATGGGGGAGTTATCAGGATTTTTTTGACTGCTAACCATGTATTTCATATGAGTTTCCCTATATAGTCTTCTTGGTTGACCAAATACTGGTATGGTAGCATAGGTCATATCCATTTGGAGGATGCCTTGAAGTTTATCTTCCCATGAGCATGATAAAAGCATGCCATATTTAGGGGGAATGTCAACCACTACAATATCCATTACTAGGCAGTTGGATGGTATTTGTGCTAAAGTAACACAAAGATCTTTGATTAGGCCTAGAAATTTAACTCTACTCGAATCAAAAGAGTACAAGTCTTTGTATGGTCTAGTTATATCAAGGCCAAGTCTCTCCATAACTACCTTTGGCATGAGGTTATGCGAAGCTCCTGAATCTAACATGGCATTGTGAAGGATTTTATCATGAATATTCAAACTGACATGAAATGGAGGGACAAATCCTTCTTGAAATTTACCTTCTACTTGAGGTCCAAACAAAAGCTCAGATTTGTCACCATTCAACTTTACAGTATCAACATTTTCTCCTATGTTTAACGCTTTCAAAACTTGGGATCTATATACATATTGGCCAACTAATTCAGTGAGAGGTATGGAAATATTTATCTTGGAAATTTTATTCTCAATACTGAATGGTGTCTATGTTTTTGGAAAATTTAAATTAGTTTTATCAGACACTATTTTTGCAGCAATTTCAGATTGCTTATTTTTATTAGAGATATCAGCTGAATCAGTCCTGTTAGCACTGATATTTGATGTACTAGTGATGCTGTCTGGACTATTTTTGTTTTTATTTTTATCAGAACTTTTAACCATTATGTTTCAAGTTTTTGCTGTCTTTTTAGGATCAGTTTTAGGGGTCTTTCTAGAAAAAAATTTAGGGTTCTTTCTCTTGGGAATGTCTTGAGTTTTCTTTCTTCTGAGGTCATACTGCTTATGTACTTACATAATGGCGTTTTCGAAGCCCTGTTTGTAATCCTTCGATTCTTGGTATTCTTCTTCATTTTGAGTTGGGGAAAACATGCCTTGCTCTTCCTCAGTGATGAAAATATTATCCTCATTATTTACTCCCATTAGTTTGATTTGACTTTTCTCTAGTTCTTCAATCACCCCCTCATCCACATCAGCATATTTTTATTGGAAAGGAGGCCTGATTTTCTGGTTAGGCCCTCTCTGTCTTATTTGAGGGGGATTTCTACTAAAGTTTTGGTTTTGGTTCTGGTTTCTATGTTGAGGAGCTTCTTGGCTTTCTCTAGGGAAATCTCTCTCATTCAGGTTGATTCTCTCCATCATCTTCTCCATAGTTCTAAAAATGTTATCAATCTTAGTATCAGATGTAGAGGTGTTGTAGCCACTACAACACCACCCAAAATTTTGGGTATACTTAAAATTTCGGGTTCCCCCTCTACTCGCTTAGGCGTTAAAGTCTTTCACTCGACCTGCAGGCAACGACATCCCACCGACCTATCCCAAACCCCTCATGAGTTGTCTCATCACCATGAACAGATGTTGTTGCTACAATCACGCCATATGTGGGAGGGATCATTCAGCACACGCTCGGACGCTCTTGCCGCAATTGCGCCATGAGCACATTCAAATGAAAACATTTTTGTGTATTTGAAATTAAAGTCCCTCTCGTCGTGAGTCATTAATCATGTTGACTGGATACGTATTTTAAGCTCGTTAATTTCATATGTTTTATCTAGGGACACCATTATCAAAGAGTAATTTTGATTTTCGTAATGTTCCACACAGGTCGACCCCACGGGTAACAAACTCCTCAGTCGTGTCACGACATCAAGGGAAATGAAATTGAGCTCAACGACGAGGCCAAAGTTGTGGAATAGGGGAGGAGGAGGAGAAAGTGACCAGTACTGTTAAAAGGAGAATAGTGTGATACGTGTCGATCAGATAAAGAACCTTTTATGTCACCAACGCAAGAGGCTTTCTTCATTAGTGCACACCAGAATTTTTGGAGATCCTGCACAATGTCAGCTCCGTGTCGATGTCTGTACACAGAGGAACATATGTCACCATTTCGACAAGTCTATCCTAAAGTATAGCCCAGTGAACAAAGCGAACTCAGGAGATTTCCCTGGGGAATGACAATCTCATTCAAGGCGTTCTCGTGCCAGGTAGCAGTGAGAAAGCATACGTGCTTCTGTGGCAAGCCAACGACAGGGTTTTAAATATGTGAACGCACCCATTAGAAGCAACATTTATGAATCCTAAGCTACATGGTGTGGAATTATTTATGCCGCAAGGAGTACAACGTGGAGCAATGAAATGGCCTTAAAACCCTAGTCTCCTTTGCTCTTACATATCCATAAAGTTTTTCTATGTGGAACCATAAGAGATGGAGAACTTCAAATCGAACCTAAAAGGTTATGTTTAAATGAGTGCACCTCTTGGTAGCCAGGCACATGGATGCATATGCAAATGGAGTCTTTGGAACCACAAGATAGAGAAGGTTAATATTAAAAGAGCCATCAATATGGCTTGAACAAATTACTAGTCTACCATATGAAGCCACATTGTTTTAAAAGATTAATTTCTCGGGAAGAAAATTCTTTCACTCTGAAATAGGAAGAATATGATTGGAGGTTTCTCATTGACCTCGCATTCCAAGCGCTTTCGCAAGACATCCCAGCTTAGTTGCTGAGTAGCAGAGGTCAAGTCTCAAATTTTTCAAAGCAAGAAGTGTTCAATATCATGAGATAGCGACCTCCGCATGAAAATTTTTATCCATTCGCGCTGGCAATCGAAGGAAAATAAAATGATAAAGGTTATGTGATTAAACCAAGGCTCAAAAGATAAAGGACCTTATGGTTCCAAAACCATATGAGATGGTGGATCAAGAGGATATGAACAACATTACACGTAAGCTTAATTTCTTCTATGGTGGATATAGTGATCCAGCTTATGGTAAAACATGGGGCAGAGTGTATGATAGACCTCTAGTAGCGTGTCGTAAAGACCATGGCACGTTGCATGGAGTCAAAGGCTCGTTGGCAGTTTTCAAATCGTGGTTAATGATTTGAGAGCAAATATACGTATGTTGCGGTCCAACTTTATAATTAAGGTGCAAAGGATCAGAATCATATGAAAATTCATGACAATAGAGCTCAAAAATTTCTATGGTGCAGTTTTGACTTACGTTAAAATGTGTTGAGCGAATACAGAATGGTCAAGGTTTATTTTTAAAACATGGAGCGGGCACAAAGGTTCGACGGTAAATGTTTTGAGCAGACGTATATTATGTAGCGGTCAAACCTCACGATAAAAGGTGGAACAGAGTTGCATGCACACGTTGCATGGAGGCCAACATGGTGATAGTGCAGTTTTAATCCATGTTGGGGCAGGTAATAATGCAGTCAACCTCACGTTTGGCACAGAAAATGAGTGGACACGTTACATGGAGGCAAACGTAGATGGCAGGGTTCCAACTTACAATAAAACATTTGAGGAAGATATATAAAGTGATCTACTTCACGATTAAAACGTATGAAAATATATTACGTTCCGGCTTAAACACTTCTATGGTAGAGTTTATCCTTTGAAGCAGACGTATTATATTAACCAAAACTTATGTTTAAAGACAAGGTTCGAAGGCGTTTTTTCAACCTACGGTAAATGCTTGGAACGGATACACATTATAAGGCAGTCAATCTTTCAACGTGGATCAGGACTACATCAACACGTGAAAATGGTTGCAAGTTTTACGGTGATGGGGTTTCGAACTATGGAGAAACATATGGAGCGTAAGCGGAACCTGATAACAAACCTGCGATAGCCATGATATAACGATCATCGAGCTACTGTGATCAAAAGAAATGCAGAACTATGAAATCATCACCAATGGACGATGCGTGCAGTTTTAAATTGTGATGAAGCATATGGGGGAGGTATATTACATATGGCGGTTGACTTTACATTGAGACACGAATCAGAACTATATGAAAATATATTACGATTCAACTTTAACATTTCTGTAGTGGAGTTTATCCTGTGGACCAGACATATTATATTAACCAGAGCTTATGTGTAAATCAAGGGAGCGAAAGCCCATAGAATTACAGTATCACAAACAGATAGTTTCGAGCGCCAAGTCACGATGACGAGAGAAATGCCTGGGGTATTTGACTTCAAAAGGTTTTATTATATGTTATGCTTTTCTCACGCAATGCATGGTTATTCGACGTTCAAAACTACAAGTAACAACGCTTGGAGACTATATATATATGGTAGGCACGTGTATGATTGAACAGGTCGCAGGGTCGCAGAGATTAGACATCGCTCTGTGTTGCGACTCAACCAGTTTTGCGACCCAGCGACTCCATCAGGTCGCACGTTATCTCAAGTCGCAGGGTCGCAGGAGGACCTGCCCATGGAAATTTGCGACCCAAGGAATTCTCCGACCCTGCGACCCCATCAGAAAACGCAGTTTCACGCGCTAAACTCGGCTCCATAATGATCGTCCACGTGTTTGTTCATGCTGAGCTGGGTAGCTTAAATTCCTACTCCCCTCCCCTTGTCACGTTACATGGACGCAGCCTGCCCAATGCATGCTGCCATGTAGAAGCTAAAATTGCGCTACTATGCCCAAACGAGGGAGCGTGTTGATGTTAGCTGGAGCGCTAGAGCATATTTAAAACAAGTGTCCAAAGACTGCTCAATTTTCGCGCAGAGTTTTGGGATTATTTCCAATTTCCTGCAACTGTCAGAGGTGTCGCATGGAATGATACCAAATACGTTTTTTGATTACACCAGTTTTTTTAGCTATATCCCAGGCGTAGAATGCTATGGTGAAAAAGCCCCTTTGTTTCAAGCAAGGAAAGAAATTGTGCTAAAGATTGTTTCCTAACTTGAATATTAAACGAGACGCAAGTATGTTTTACCTTTTGGTCGTGGAACTCATCGACCATTACCAGGATGAATATGATAGGGAACTAATTTATTATAAATCTCTCGAACCCATCAAGAAGCATCAATTGAAAATTCTTGGTGAGACTGACTTTGTGGAGACATACGACGGATTTGCTTTATCTATTTCGCATGGGCCACCAAAATAACCAGAATTCTCCAAAGGGCGCCATTTTAAGCTTGGTCCCCGCGTGCGGCAGATCTAAGGTGTTTTGCATCCATTGGCGGCCAACGAACTTGGAAAGGAAGAGTGAAAATGTAGATAACAGAAGCATCATGTGTTGAAATGCGCGAAGGTACCATAACCATTACAGACGGGCTATGTCGTTGTGGCATGAAGGTGTTGCTGCATGATGTTGTTTGACTTTACAGGAGTTTGGAGTGCAATGCAAGGGAACAACGATGTCTACTCAAATGAAGAGAGCTTCTAGCTCCCTCCAAAGGATGCGCAAATGGATATTGCAATTACAAGGGGGTTGTTTTAAAGATCTAACAAGATACTATTTTTTATGCCGAGGGAACTCTTGAAGAAGCTTGTTTCAGGCTCCCACAGGACACATAACTCAGCAGACTCCAAATTTCCAGAAAAAAATATACCTGAGATTCTTTGATTGAAGATGACAAGTATTGCTCCTCTAATGAATGGGAAAATCGATGAGCATGAAGACATACGGCAAACACTGAGAATGTGAATGAAGAAGCTCGTGCCTATCAAGTAATTTAATCCAAGACTTGAAGAGAACCTTGTGCAGGGAAAGAGGATGATCCTGAAAGAGAAAGGGCACAGAGAAAGCTTACCCTAGCCATTCTCTCTGACGATTCAGTAGTTGACCACATAAGGGTCTAAGTTATTATTTTCATTCTTACAATTGATTAAAATTCCCTTAGCATTACTATTATTCCATCATGAAGATATGTGACCTGTGTATTTTGATTGCAGGAAGAACCTCTCTGTTTGCACATAAGAGCCAAGGTTCTCCCCAGCAAACAAGGGGACATTTTAAAAACAAGTAGATGCTGGAAAAACTCCAAAGAACTCACTAATCTGCCCAAGGTCGCAGGTCACATATTCGCCTAGGTCACGGGGTCGCAAATCCCAGCAGGTCGCAGGTCGCGGATCTGACGAGGTCGCAGGTCGCATTTCTGCCAAGGTTGCGAGGTCACAAATCCCAGCAGGTCGCAAGGTCGCATTTTCATCTTTTTTCACAATCCACGACCTCGCGACCCTGCGACCCAGTTGCAAGGTCGCAAGGTTTCACCTTGGCCATTCTCTTACAACCTGCGACCCCGCGACCCAGTCAGGTCGCAGGTCGCAGAAAATACTGGGTCGCAAGGTAGCCCAACAGTCAAGAAGATGAAAAGTCAAGGAAGCCCAAAGGGCGGGTTGTGGATTATAAATACTCCTTCGAGAGCTTGTAAAATGATCTTTTTTTTTGGACTCGAGCAGAGTACATTGCATTACCAGTAGATTATACATTTAATGATGAATACAAGCATTTTGAAAAATCCCTTTGTGGATCTGCTGTTGTTTTATGTATGAGCACTCTTGAGTATTATATCTTCAGTTTCTGAACATCTTTAGATTAAGGGAACTACATATTTAATTCACATCACAATTGCATAACAATTTGTTGAGTATGTTAATGGTGGTTGAGTTTATTTCACTTTCTTAGCGAATGTTGATGACTTTGTTTATCTGCATTTGTGTTATCATTTAAACTTTTAGGAAGTGAAGGGTGTTCTTGCCATGAGGAACTGTTTCCTTTGCGGTTAGAACAGTTTACAAGCATGACCCTAATGAAGTGTTGCTAACGACACTTCCTTCGAACTTCATGCTTTATTATTTTCTCTTGCTACTCATAGTGCTGCATGTACATTTAATGCATCAATCATATGTCTTGTATCAGTTGATTAGGTGTGTACCCACTGTTTTATAGAAGGTTGTAGCGAGACCCAAAGCAAAGGAGAAATCAGTGGTAGCCGGACCCACACCCCGGACGGAATCCCTCGTCCAAACGGTTCAAGGTATAATTGGGACCTTTTACCGAGGAGATCCCCTGCTGTTGACCGGACATATTTTCCCATCAACAAAATTGGCGCTAGAAGGAGGGCCAGATGACAAGCTGAGCCCTGAGAGCCTGCAGTTAATCTCATATCTGTAATGGCTCATTCCCAAATCATTCTTCCAAGATGTTTGTCGGAGTTTTATGAGCCTCGATACTTCATCCCCGATGAACTTATGTATCACTTGTCCCAGTTAAAATTCGATAGTGAAAATGGGGTGTCCATAACACAACACTTTTTAGATTTCTGTGACTTTGGTGAGTGCTACGAAATTGATGATGAAGGTTTGATTTGTTTGCTTTTCTTCCTCACTCTCGAAGGTCGCGCTAAGAAATGGTGCCGCACATTGCTGGAAGCTTCCATCCATTCATTTGAACAACTCGCCAGTGAATTAAGACAAGCGTTTCATAGGTATGATCTTCATAACGATGTAATAAAGTTAAATGACATCAGAATGGAACCTCAGGAATCTTTAGATGAGTTCACTATCAGATTCGTTCATTTTTGTTTTGAGTTCCCTGAGAGGGATGTCGATTGGAAATGTTTAAGTGAACAGTTCAAGTATGTGATTCTTGTTTCCCTTGAACAATTCTAGTTAGATCCTAGTGTTCCCTATGATGACCCGCAAGTTACCGGTTGTTCAGATTTTGTCCCTAATGCCTTGTTGTCTCCCCGTGTCCAGACCTCATTCAGGCCTCCAAGGAGAGTGTTGCTATTTGTGATATTCTTGCCCCTCCTCCTGAGTTTTCTGGGAGTGGAGTTGTGACCTCGAAATTCTTGAGCAAGGATAGACACTGGCAAGAGGATAAAGCCTACTGCACTACCTTTGAATCTTTCACGCACCATGTCGAATCAGAGCTTGAAAATCCCAATGAATCATTATCTCTCTCGGTTCATGAAACCTACCTCGAGCCCACTCAGTGTCTCCCTCGACACAAACCTAAATCTGATTCGCATACTGATTATGAATCGACTCCTACCTCGCATAAAGTTGATTCCCTTACAAGGCCTACCAGATCATCGTTTTTTCTAAATGACACGGATGCACGTGTTGAAAAGCCTTGTAGGGTTAACGCCCCTACGACTCAATCTTTTCGTTCATTATTCCCCGGTTGGTTTCCCGATCCCGCCACACCAGTAATTTCTTCGGGACATTCAAAATTTCCTTATACTGGTATTGGTGGCAATTATAAGCCCGCGGATGGTGTTTCACAATCACAGTTCAAAATCGATGAATCTTCCAGATCTGATCATTCTCACTCGGAATATTTAGACAACCATAGGAGCGATTCTCTGTCTAGGCAACCTTGAGATGTCCTCTTTATTGATCCATTCCAGTTGGTAACTCCTGCGGAGCCTGACTTGCCAGGTACCCAACTTGATCAAATCAATGGTTGTAGCGATCACCCCTTATCTGAAAACATATTCAATCATATCGCTGAGGACTATCACTTGCATCTCTTTGCTGACCCTATGAAGACACCTGAATTCGACGATTTGCTTTCGGAAGATTCAAGTACGCATCAAAAAATCGAAGTGCCTCAGCTTCTGTTGTCCATTTCTCAAATGTGGATCCCCAAGTACCATGCTCCTCCCATCATAACCGCGGTAAATCCACCCTACCCTGGCGAATCTAAAGAATCTGAGATATTGATCTATCAAGCTGTCAGCGTGCAAACATTTGACCAATGAAATACGAAAGCCCTTGACATTTCTAGCCACGAATCCATGATCACATCCATGCAGCTGCTTGTTGCTTCCATTCATGAAATCAATTATCCCCACCACCTACAATGAAGTTGTTGATTTTTCTCGACCAACCCCATTCGGTGGATGTGCCTACAAATAGGCAATGGCTTACCCAACACCCATCAGATTTAGGATTGTGCATGAATGATTATGGGTCATTTATAAATGTTGAGCTTCAAGAACATATTGCCGTGTATCAAGATGAAAGTGGGATTAAGCTTGCACAATCTATTCTGGCATGTTCTTTGGTAAGTATCTTTGATCATCTTACCGTTGCACCTGCTCCTCAGGTAAGTTTTGTTGCTACTGCACTTTTTTGGATACTAGCTCTGATCCTGATCATTATTGTTCTTGTAGGCCAGGAACTAATACGGTGGCTGCATTGGAAAGCTGATTTTACATAACCCCACCGCATCATTGGTTAAACTAGGGTTTAGGTGTAGGCTAGCTAGGACCTGCAATAATTTTTTTTTTAGTTCAAATTTAATTAGGTTTACTTGCCAAATTTTTACTCCATAGTTTAAAAGTGTGTTTACTATTCTTGTTTACGATTAATATCCTAGGCATCATCATGTTACAATTGTTTTGCACTCATTTCTTTTCAGTTTGCTTGTTGCTGCATAAATAATTACTGCTTGTATTGCGTCTCTTTCCCATCTACAACTGGTTAATCATTCTCCCACATGGCGCTGCATTGCATCTTGAGCCTCACCTATTACATTGCGTCGTATGCTCTCTCGCTCACATAATTTTTGTCATATCGCCTGCCACTTCATGAGCCGTCATTGCAACCCTATCACCTTGCAGTCTTGTTTTGCCCCGATTGCTGAAACAATAACCCCATTGTTTTGCGTGAGGTTGCGGTGGCTATCTCAAGAAGCAGCTTTCTCTTAGGCCCAGTCATTGAAGTCGCATTATCAACAAGATGCCTATGAGTCTAAACTTATTATCTGGGGAGATACGAGCCGGTTGTCTGTGGGAGACCTGATGAGTTGAAATGGCCCATACCCGTAAGCCTAAGCCTTGTGCCCAGCATAGTCTTGGACGTTTTAATGATCTGTTTTGCGCGCTTCGCCTATTGTGGTGAATGGGATGTGAAGGTTTGGCACAAAGGGAAAACCCAAATCAGGATATCTTTCAGTTTCTGTAACACGAGAAGCAACCTCTCTTGCTCGTAAAATAAGTCGGGATCCCTCATCCGCCCATGAAAAATAAGTGCCACGAGCACATGAAAGTAAGTGTTGTAAGCGCATGAAACAAATAAGGGTAAAGGGTTGAGAAAGGCTTCCTGCGTAGAGAGGTAATGCAAAGACTCCGTCGGGGTACTAACGAGGCTTGCTAGCAGTAGAGCAACGTTTGTGATTTCTTTAAGTGACTCTGTCGGGGTACTGTCCAGGCCTACTGGCAGCGGAGCAACACCGAAAGCTTACTTTAAAAATCTTGAAAATAATAAACCCACTGGTTTGCTTTTCACATTATCAACAAGCTATGGGCGTCTGCGGGCTTTTTCTGTGATGTGTTTCTGATTAGCGAGACCTAGCTGAGGCACAAGGAGTAGGCATACCTGTAAAAGGCAAAGTAATCCAAAGGGGCCCCGCAGAACTTGTTCAATATTCCCTTGCATCACTATCATGGCTCAGACTATTGTTGTGATATTGACAGAGATGTTGGATTCTACCAGTGGTTCGCCATTTGTTGTAGCCGCTACAACACCACCCAAAATTTTGGGTATACTTAAAATTTCGGGTTCCCCCTCTACTCGCTTAGGCGTTAAAGTCTTTCACCCGACCTGCAGGCAATGACATCCCGACGACCTATCCCCAATCCCTCATGAGTTGTCTCATCACCATGACCAGATGTTGTTGCTGCAATCACACCATATGTGGGAGGGATCATTCATCACACACTCGGACACTCTTGCCACAATTGCACCATGAGCACATTCAAATAAAAACATTTTTTTGTATTTGAAATTAAAGGCCCTCTCGTCGTGAGTCATTAAGCATGTTGAATGGATACGTATTTTAAGATCATTAATTTCATATGTTTTATCTAGGGACACCATTATCAAAGAGTAATTGTGATTGTCGTAATGTTCCACACAGGTCGACCCCACGGGTAACAAACTCCTCAGTCGTGTCACGACATCAAGGGAAATGAAATTGAGCTCAACGATGAGGCCAAAGTTGCGGAACAGGGGAGGAGGAGGAGCAAGTTACCAGTACTATTAAAAGGAGGATAGTGTGATACGTGTCGATCAGAGAAAGAACCTTTTATGTCACCAACGCAAGAGGCTTTCTTCATTAGTACACACCAAAATTTTTGGAGATCCTGCACAATGTCAGCTCCGTGTCGATGTCTTTACACAAAGGAACATAAGTCGCCATTTCGACAAGTCTAGCCTGAAGTATAGCCCGGTGAACAAAGCGAACTCAGGAGATTTCCCTGGGGAATGACAATCTCATTCAAGGCGTTCTCGTGCCAGGTAGCAGTGCGAAAGCATACGTGTTTCTGTGGCAAGCCAACGACAGGGTTTTAAATATGTGAACGCACCCTTTAGAAGCAAAATTTATGAATCCTAAGCTACATGGTGTGGAATTATTTATGCTGCAAGGAGTAAAACGTGGAGCAATGAAATGGCCTTAAAACCCTAGTCTCCTTTGCTCTTACATATCCATTAATTTTTTCTATGTGGGACCATAAGAGATGGAGAACTTAAAATCAAACCTAAAAGGTTATGTTTAAATGAGTGCACCTCTTGGTAGCCAGGCACATGGATGCATATGCAAATGGAGTCTTTGGAACCACAAGATAGAGAAGGTTAATATTGAAAGAGCCATCAATATGGCTTGAACAAATGACTAGTCTAGCATATGAAGCCGCATTGTTTTAAAAGATTAATTTCTCGGGAAGGAAATGCTTTCACTCTGAAATAGGAAGAATATGATTGGAGGTTTCTCATCGACCTCGCATTCCAAGTGCTTTTGCAAGACATCCCAGCTTATTTCTGAGTAGCAGAGGTCAAGTCTCAAATTTTTCAAAGCAAGAAGCGTTCAATATCATGAGATAGCGACCTCGGCATGAAAATTTTTATCCATTCGCGCTGGCAATTGAAGGAAAAGCAAATGATAAAGGTTATGTGATTAAACCAAGGCTCAAAAGATAAAGGACCTTATGGTTCCAAAACCATATGAGATGGTGGATCAAGAGGATATGAAAAGCATTACACGTAAGCTTAATTTCTTCTATGGTGGATATAGTGATCCAGCTTATGGTAAAACATGGGGTAGAGTGTATGATAGACCTCTAGTAGCATGTCATAATGACCATGGCACGTTGCATGGAGTCAAAGGCTCGTTGGCAGTTTTCAAATTGTGGTTAATGATTTGAGAGCAAATATACGTATGCTGCGGTCCAACTTTATAATTAAGGCGCAAAGGATCAGAATCATATGAAAACTCATGACAATAGAGCTCAAACATTTCTGTGGTGCAGTTTTGACATACGTTAAAATGTGTTGAGTGAATACAGAATGGTCAAGGTTTATTTTTAAAACATGGAGCAGGCACAAAGGTTCGATGGTAAATTTTTTGAGCAGACGTATATTATGTAGCGGTCAAACCTCACGATAAAAGGTGGAACGGAGTTGCATGCACATGTTGCATGGAGCCCAAAATGGTGATAGTGAATTTTTAATCCACGTTGGGGCAGGTAATATGGCGGTCAACCTCACGTTTGGTGCAGACAATGAGTGGACATGTTACATGGAGGCAAACGTAGATGGCAGGGTTCCAACTTACAATAAAACATTTTAGGCAGATATATAAAGTGATCTACTTCACGATTAAAACGCATGAAAATATATTACGTTCTGGCTTAAACACTTTTGTGGCAGAGTTTATCCTTTGAAGCAGACGTATTATATTAACCAAAAATTATATTTAAAGATAAGGTTCGAAGGTGTTTTTTCAACCTACGGTAAATGCTTGGAACATTTACACATTATAAGGCGGTCAATATTTCAACATGGATCAGGACTGCATCAACACGTGCAAATGGTGGCAAGTTTTACGGTGATGGGGTTTCGAAATATGGAGAAACATATGGAGCATAAAAGGAACCTGATAATAGACCTGCGACAGCCATGATATAACGATCATCAAGCTAGTGTGATCAAAAGAAATGCAGAACTATGAAATCATCACCAATGGACAATGCGTGCAGTTTTAAACTGTGATGAAGCATATGGGGGAGGTATATTACATATGGAAGTCGACTTTACGTTGAGACACGAGTCAGAACTATATGAAAATATATTACGATTCAACTTTAACTTTTCTGTAGCAGAGTTTATCCTGTGGAGCAGACATATTATATTAACCAGAGCTTATGTGTAAAGCAAGGGAGCAAAAGCCCATAGAATTACAGTATCACAGGCAGACAGTTTCGAGCACCAAGTCACGACGACGAGAGGAATGCCTCGGGTATTTTACTTCAAAAGTTTTTATTATATGTTATGCTTTTCTCACGCAATGCATGGTTATTCGACGTTCAAAACCACAAGTAAAAACGCTTAGAGACGATATATATATGGGAGGCACGTGTATGATTGAACAGGTCGCAGGGTCGCAGAGATTAGAGATCGCCCTGTGTTGCGACTCAACCAGTTTTGCGACCCAGCGACTCCATCAGGTCGCATGTTTGCTCAAGTCGCAAGGTCGTATGAGGACCTGCCCATGGAAAGTTGCGACCCAAGGAATTCTCTGACCCTGCGACCCCGTCAGAAAACGCAGTTTCATGCACTAAAATCGGCTCCATAATGATCATCCACGTGTTTTTTCATGCTAAGCTGGGTAGCGTAAATTCCTACTCCCCTCCCCTTGCCGCATTACATGGATGCAGCTTGCCCAATGCAGGCTTCCATGCATAAGCTAAAATTGCACTGCTACGCCCAAACGAGGGAGCGTGTTGATGCTAGCTGGAGTTCTAGAGCATATTTAAAACAAGTGTCCAAAGACTGCTCAATTTTCACGCAGAGTTTTGGGATTATTTCCAATTGCCTGTGACTGTCAGAGGTGTCACATGGAATGATACCAAATATGTTTTTTGATTACACCAGTTTTTTTAGCTATATCCCAGGCGTAGAATGCTATGGTGAAAAAGCCCCTTAGTTTCAAGCAAGGAAAGAAACTGTGCTAAAGATTTTTTCCTAACTTGAAGATTAAATGAGACGCAAGTATGTTTTACCTTTTGGTCATGGAACTCATTGACCATTACCAGGCTGAAGATGATAGGGAACTAATTTATTATAAAGCTCTCGATCCCATCAAGAAGCATCGATTGACAATTCTAGGTGAGACTGACTTTGTGGAGACATACTACCGATTGGATTTATCTATTTCGCATGGGCCACCAAAATAACCAGAATTCTCCAAAGGGCACCGTTTTAAGCTTGGTCTCCGCGTGCGGCAGATCTAAGGTGTTTTTCATCCATTGGCAGCCAACGCACTTGGAAAGGAAGAGTGAAAATGTAGATAACAGAAGGATCATGTGTTGAAATGCGTGAAGGTACCATAACCATTACACACGAGCTATGTCACTGTGGCATAAAGGTGTTGCTGCATGATGTTGTTTGACTTTACAGGAGTTTGGAGTGCAATGCAAGGGAACAACGATGTCTACTCAAATGAAGAGAGCTTCTAGCTCCCTCCAAAGGATGCGCAAATGGATATTTCAATTACAAGGGGGTTGCTTTAAAGATCTAACAAGAGACTATTTTCTATGCCGAGGCAACTCTTGAAGAAGCTCGTTTCAGGCTCCCACAGGACACATAACTCAGCAAACTGCAAATTTCCAGAAGAAAAGATACCTGAGATTCTTCAATTGAAGATGACAAGTACTACTCCTCTAATGAATGGGAAAATCGATGAGCATGAAGACATACGGAAAACACTGAGAATGTGAATGAAGAAGCTCATGCCTATCAAGTAATTTAATCCAAGACTTGAAGAGAACCTTGTGCGGGGAAAGAGGATGATCCTGACAGAGAAAGGGCACACAAAAAGCTTACCCTAGCCATTCTCTCCGACGATTCAGTAGTTGAACATATAGGGGTCTAAGTTATTATTTTCATTCTTACAATTGATTAAAATGCCCTTAGCATTACTATTATTCCATCATGAAGATATGTGACCTGTGTATTTTGATTGCAGGAAGAACCTCTCTATTTGCACATAAGAGCCAAGGTTTTACCCAGCAAACAAGGGGAAATTTTCAAAACAAGTAGATGTTGGCGAAACTTCAAAGAGCTCACTGATCTTCCCAAGGTCGCAGGTCGCATATTCGCCTAGGTCGCGAGGTCACAAATCCCAGCAGGTTGCAGGTCGCGGATCTGATGAGGTCGCAGGTCGCATTTCTGCCGAGGTCATGAGGTCGCAAATCCCAGCAGGTCGCAAGGTCGCATTTCTGATTTTTCCTGAAATTTGTGACCCCGCGACCCAACGACCAAGTCGCAAAGTCACAAGGTCACATTTTCATTTTTTTCACGATCCACGACCCCGCGACCCTGCGACCCAGTCGCAAGGTCGCACCTTGGCCATTCTCTTACAACCTGCAATGCCACAACCCAGTCAGGTCGCAGGTCGCAACAACAGCTCAGATCGCAAGTCACAGAAAATACTGGGTCACAAGGCAGCCCAACGGTCAAGAAGATGAAAAGTCAAGGAAGCCCAAAGGGCGGGTTGTGGATTATAAATACTCCTTCGAGAGCTTGTAAAATGATCTTTTGTTTGGGACTTGAGCAGAGTACATTGTATTACCAGTAGATTATACATTTAATGATGAATACAAGAATTTTGAAAAATTCCTTTGTGGATTTGTTGTTTTTTTATGTATGAACACTCTTGAGTATTATATCTTCAGTTTCTGAACATCTTTAGATTAAGGGAACTGCATCTTTAATTCACATCACAATTGCATAACAGTTTGTTGAGTATGTTAATGGTGGTTGAGTTTATTTCACTTTCTTAGCGAATGTTGATGACTTTGTTTATCTGCATTTGTGTTATCATTTAAACTTTTAGGAAGTGAAGGGTGTTCTTGCCGTGAGGAACTGTTTCCTTTGCGGTCAGAACAGTTTATAAGCATGACCCTAATGAAGTGTTGGTAACAACACTTCCTTCGGACTTCATGCTTTATTATTTTCTCTTGCTACTCATAGTGTTGCATGTACATTTAATGCATCAATCATATGTCTTGTATCAGTTGATTAGGTGTGTACCCACTGTTTTATAGAAGGTTAAGCGAGACCCAAAGAAAGGAGAAATCAGTGGTAGCCGGACCCACACCCCGGACGAGATCACTATTCCAAATGGTTCAAGGTCTAATTGGGACCTTTTACCGGGGATATCCCCTGCTGTTGGATGGGATGGATTTTCCCATAAACAAGAGGCTACAACCTCTTCCCTATATGTGACTCTCTTTTAGTTTTTCATTCTAGCCCCTTTGGAAATTAAATTTTCCTCTACACTTATTGAACCCCTCTGCATGTCTTCTAATGTAGGAGGGTCTCTTTCTCTTAGTTGATACGCCATTTCTGGGTCAAAACCATCTGGAAATTTCATTAGGGCTAGACCTCATGGAGGCCTCATGTGAGGAGGGACAACATTGTATACACTATTGAACCTATTGCAGTAATCTTGAACACTATCTTCAACGTTTCTCTTAATGCTTTCATATTCTGATAACACTTGGAGAGGATTTTTCTTGATTTCCCATTTATTTATGAACAATTGATGAAAATCAGGGAGGTCATGTATACTATTAGGGGTTAGGCCTTTAAACCACTTTCTTGCTTCTCCCCCTAGGCTTTGGGAAAACATTCTTATTTTAACAGTTTCATCATCTCTCTCTTGTCTATCAAAAGAGTCATCCATTCTATCCACATGTTGCTGAGCGGTTGTAGAACCATTTAAATGAAATAAGGGGATTTTGGATTGATAGTCCTATGGTAGAGGAACTAAAGAAAATTTTAAGACTAATGGGGCATTACAGGTTGCCATGGTTGGTGGTTGGGGAAACAAAGGGGGGGGTAACAAGTGGAGGGTTGACAAAAGGAGGTTTAGGGTTAAATGGAGGATGGTGAACAGTGTGTGTATGAGTGGGGGTTGAGGTTTGCACAACAATATTCTATTGTAAGATGGATGGGTCTAAAACTATCTGGGTTATCCATCTCTAGGATTTAGTCTTGAACAAGATTTCTTCCAGGTATGAGTCAGATAGGCTATCCTACAAGTCTTTAAGGTTTCCAGGTGAGGAAATTTTCCTGTGAATAGGTCTGCTAGCAGTTGAATTCTCAGATCTAGGGGTTTTCTTTAGGATTTTCTCTGGATTTTCAACTATTTCAGGAGGGTTTGGGTCAAGATGGGATCTGGTACAGATTCTTCTAGAAGCCAAAACTTAGACCCAAAGAAAAGAGAGGTTAGAATTTTATAACCATTGAAAAGCAAACCAATCTGTGAAGAAATATATTTATTTACATAGTATTTGGACTGGGTTCCTTTTTGAGATTTGATAATATCAGGATTTCTCAATAATTTCCCAGTGGAGTGTGTAGGCCTACTAAAAGCAAGTGAAGTCACTAGGTGGATGATTTCAACTTTCTTGAGGTTGGTTGTTGTCCACCATCAAAAAACAGATACCAGTCTTGGCTAATACTTGAATCATTTAAATTTGAGTGGGGTTTCTGAGTTCTTGAGGAAATATTAAGCCTTTTGAATAACTCAAGTTCCCCAGTAAGGTCACCATTATGTTGGCACCCTGTAATTTGCAAGATTGGCAAGAAAAAGTAGCAGAGAACCACATCAAACCACTTTGGAGTCCAGGACCTAGCCTTCCTGGGCTCAGAGACGGCTCTCTCTATGTTTATGATGAAATGATTATCTTTATGCTTATATTCTTTTTATTTTAGGCTAGTTATGAAGTTTGGGGTTTTTTTATTTATTGATTGCTTGGTTGTATAGATAGAGTGTGAGAAGCTTCATCCATTGGGCTATGGTGTCATAAAAAGTTTAAATTGTACATCAAAATTTCAAGGGTTTTCATAGGGAAAGCTAACTATATCGAATGGATCTTCTTTGGTAAGATGAATATGAGATGACAAAAAGTTGTGAATTTAGTAAAACTAAAGGGCAGTTAAGAATCCTTTAACTATACTTCAACAGAAAAGCCTTTAAGATAACATTTTGGTAAAACTAAAGAGCAATTAAGAATTCTTCAGTTGTACTTTACTAAGAAAACTTCAAGACAACAATATCGTAATACTAAAGAGAAGTTAAGAATTCTTTAGTTATACTTTCAGATAGAGAAAACATTCAAGATAATAGTTCAGTGAAATTAAAGAGCAGTTAAGAATTCTTTAACTAAACTTCAAAGAAAGCCTTTAAGATAATAGTTTGGTAAAACTAAAGAGAAATTAAGAATTGTCATTAGGGGAATTTTAAGGTGTAAAATGGGCCTCTTAAGAAAAATGTACAACAAAAATAAACTTTATAAGAACCAATAGGATTCATTATCATGATGTCAACCATTGGGGTTGATTGACCATTTTTTAAGTAAAATGGTAAAAAGGTTAAAAAATAATAAAATAATAAAACTACTTTTCAATTCATATTTTCAACTTATCTCCAAATTTTTTTACTCAAATTTCGAGTGGGAGTAATATTTGGATGCAAAATTTAATTCCTCATCCAAGGAGTACCCATGTTTCATACTTTTGATGGACCATGCTACACGAAAAATGAGAAATACATGAAAACGTGTGATTGCAATCACGTTTTTCATGTATTTCTCATTTTTCATGTAGCAGAATCCATCGAAAGTATACAACATGGGTACTCCTTGGATGAGGAATTAAAATTTTCATCGAATGAATACTCCCACTCAAAATTTGAGCAAAAAATTTTGGAGATAAGTTGAAAATACGAGTTGAAAAGGTAGTTTTTCTTTTTTCCTTCTAAAATTTGATGATGTAATCAAATATTATTTTATTATTTCCACTATTATTATATAATTTCCTTAGGAGGCCAATTTTAGACTTCACAATTCCCCTAATGTTAGTTGTAATTCACTAATAAAACCACAAGGAAAAAATCCAGTAATACTAATGAGCAGTTAATAATTCTTTAGTTATACTTTCAGATGAAAACATAATGATAATAATAACAGACAGAGTTAAGGTGCCCAAACAACATATCTCAATCTAAAATTTTTGTTCTATTATTAGAAAAAATGATGTACAACATGGAAAACAAAGGAGAAACATTAAGAAAAGAGGGATAACATCACCATTAACATAGCTCAAGGATCCTGTGAACATGATTGTATTACTGATGTCCAAATCAAAAAAAATTACAATTCTCTAGTGCAATGATCTTTGCAACTCGGAGTCTGATCAAAATCCAACCTAGAAACCAACATTGATAATGAACAATACATGCAATATTTAACTACAATTTGAGGAGGTTGCCCTAATCTAGGGTTACATACTGCACTTATTACAGAGTAAATGCATTTTAGAAATTTGAGACCATGGAAGGCCCAAGCCAAAATATCACTGATAGACTTGCTGTAATGATAACTCTCAGCTAAATTGGTGAGCTAACTATAAAATATCTTTGACTAATTTGCCTTCAAACATTAAATTTTATAATAACTTCTGAGTAGCTCTTAAAATATCTTTGATTGGAACATTAATTGAAGTAGATTATATTAAACCAAAATTTGGCTGTAGGTGGCCAATGTGATTGGGAAGAGTTAAATGGTGAGTGGCCTTGTCATTTGGCTCTGTCTTCTTCATTGATTTGTTTTTGATTTTTCTTTAAACCTTCAAACTATCATTATCTGTATCTTTTATCTTTTTTCCTTTTTATTCCTTTGTTATCACTGTAATCTCCTCTTCAACCTTCTTATCTATCCTTTGTCTTAACTCTGTCTTTCATCTTTAACATTTGACTGACCTTTTCATTTCTTTTACCTTTCACTATCACAGTGAGTATTTTACCTGTCACTATTCTTTAACTATGTTTGTTATTTTCCTTTCATCTCTACCTACGCAGCCATTGTAAAACTTTCCTTTTACCTTACTTTTTAATTTGAAGAAACCTTGTTGCCTTTGGAGTAATTGTATGATCCTTATTGATCATGATCCATTGTTGCTTTTGATTATTGTTGCACTCCTAATCCTTTGATAAATAAGGCTTCTAAATCGTCATCCGGAGAGCCTATTTTGAATAATTATTGGAATTTAGAAACACGTATTAATTATCACACCTTCTGATATGTATGTCACCTAAAAAACTTTTAAAAAAAATATTAATAAAAAATGAAGCTCCGTAGGGGGGCAATATGGCTTTGAAAGAATTCGGGAAGTATGTGGACAGAGTCCTGACATTGGAGGTTCTTAATTTTCCACGTTTTTCTATGGCCTTCCAGGTCCTCAAGAAGCTTGCAAGGCGTAAAACAGAGGTTCGGGGGCTTATTGCAGTAACACAAGGCTCAAAGAATTTTGAATCATCTGTGGTTTCGCCTTATGGTGCGAAGGCGGTTTGTGGTTTATCTGAAGGGACGTAAGTTCTTAGGTGGTATCGGATGAAGGGATGTGACAAGACATTAGGATGATGTGTGGCAAATGGGAGGGGTTGTGAAACTTCCCATTTCAAAACACTCTGAAGGTTTTGAACCTCGGGAATTTGGTTTTGCAAAAAGGCGCATGGGGTGTCAGATCAATAGAAAAAGATCGGATGGTGGTCGAGGTTTAATTGATCATGGGTTAGATTGAAAGGGTGGGGTTGGGGTTTTAAATAAAGTGGCAGGTTTAAATGTAGAGTGGGGCTTGGGTATATTAAAGCTGAGGCAATCAAATATAAATGAAAGTCGAGGGTTTTAAACACAATATGGGTCAAGGTTTGAACAAATAGGGTCTATTTAGGTGGGACCCAACCAATTAAAATTACTTTAGAAAAATGTAAAAAATGTGTTTTTTACATTTTTTATATGAAAGAAAGGGGATGAGTAGAGGGGAAAGGTTTTTTTTTGGAAACGGGAATGGGACTTTAGGTATAGGAAAAAAAGGGCTTTTGGAAGGGGAAAAAGGATAAAATGAGCGTCGTAAGGTCAAACTTGGGATTTCAGAGAACTAGAGTAAAATAGAAAAGGTAAAGTGAGAGATAATGGACAGGTTTAGATGAAGGATAATGAAGGTAGTGATATCTCTTAAAATAAATGATAGTCATGGAATATTATTTTTAGCAGACTATTAAAAATACACAGTCATCTAGTGATATTGTAGAATACATGAGACTAATAGATCCGACAGAAGTCCTGGAATTTCAAGTGCTCCTTGAACCTCTGAGATTGAGATTCATATTGTTGGAAATATGATGCAGAGTGTTGTCCTTGATGGCAACCCACTGAATGAAGATGAAGACATGCGACTGTTGACATGTATTGTCCTTGATGGCAATCCACCTGATGAAGTTATGCTTGACTTGATGGACTTGTTAAATGATGTAAATCTGAAGTGATATGATGTTTGTTGATGATATGATGTTGAGTGTTGTACTTGAAAGGCAACCCTCTTGATGAAGATGATGACAACTTACTTGATGAAGTTGTGCTTAAGAGAAGATGTTCCTGATGAAGAAAATATGATGTATCTACAGTGTGTACAAAAGGAAATGAAGAAAGGATTTCAGAATGTACTCAAAGTATGATGAAAAAGAGTATGTCTCTTGGTATACGCGGATTTACCTAAGGGAAGTCGCGTATGCACGCGGAAAAGAACATGCCAAGTCGCGTATGGGCTAAAGCGCTCAAAAAGTGCAAATCCAAGGGTAACCACCATGGTATTGACCCATTGTATTGGGTAATGATCCGCCTAATTGACCCCGTCCAGGTAGTTTTGGGCTTATGGTATTGTTTTGGTCCATGGTATTGAAAAAGGGGCTCATGGTATTGAAAAAGGATAAACATATAAAAGGAGAAGAAATTCATTGTGCACAAGGTGTGAGTGAGAGCAAGATGTCTGAGCTTGAATGAATACTTCTCTGTGAAGTATATCTGTATGGAAAGGGTAAAGGTTTGATGATAGATCTGAATCTATGAAGCACTTATGAAGAAATGATGAAGCGGAATCTTTAGATCTGAAATGTACTTGTATTTTCTAGATCTATTTATGGAATGATTAGATCTGTGATGAGGCGAACATCTAGGCGAACATCAGTCTGAAGGAAAAGGGTAGATCTGAACTGAATATCTGATCTGATGAAGTATGCTGCTCTGTAATGATTGAAGATCTATACGCTACTTCGCCGCGGAGGAAGCGCGTATATACGCAGCTTCTCTGAAGTAAAAGCGCGTATGCGCAATGAAATATACACTGAGGTATGCGCTGGTATGTGTGGACGGAAGCGCGTATATACGCGACATCAGTGAAGGGAAAGCGCGTATGCAAACTAGGGCTTGCTGAAGCAAGGGGTATGAAATATCTGATCTATTCTGCTGTGTTTCTGCTATCTGATCTGTATTGATATGTATCTGTTGGTGATGTATGGTTGAACTTAAAAGTATGGAAAGGGTCCAGTGTGAAAATATGATGAAATGTGGCCTGCAAGTGGTGTTCTATTGAAGTTGTTGGATCCAGTGTGAAAATTGATGAAACGTGGTCCAAGGTGGTGCTGAGGGTTGTAGCCTTCAGTCAGGGGGTCGTAGCTCCCTTCCCGGTGAGGCTGGTAAACGAGATCGGGGGGTCGTAGCTCCCTTCCAGGAGAGGCTGGTAAACGAGTCAGGGGGTTGGAGCTCCCTTCCAGGAGAGGCTGGTAAACGAGCGCAGGTGGGTGCCTGCGTGCTGGTCAAGTCTGCGCCAACACATATGTTGTAAGATGTTTTCTATATAATAAAATATTGAAGGCTGAGCAACTGCAGCGGTGGTTTTCTCCCGATTTGGGTTTCCACCTAAAAATCCTGGTGTTCATGTGTGATGCTTTGTGTGATGGCTTATTCTGTTCTTACTGCACATGTTTACTGTTTATTAATCAACTGATGAAAGAATGATGGAATAATAGGAGTGAATATTTAATGACATATCTAGATCTCTGTGTATACGCTAGTTTAATAAAGGGGATCTGCGTATATACGCTAGTTTACTGAAGGAAAGTAGCGTATGGGTTTTAAGGAATGAAAAAGTAAAAAGATTTGATTATGCAGTAAATACTGATTCACCCCCCCCCCCTCTCAGTATTTTTCCCAACAATTGGTATCAGAGGGTGGTCCTTCTGCAGAAGCTTGATCGCTTGAAGGAGATCCGTAACAATGGGAAACAAGAAGAATGAAGGTCTTAAAACTACAGTCATCTCTCTAGAAGCATCAAGTAAGAAGAGTGAGGAACCTCTAGAACTAAATGAAAATGAAGAACTTGGAGCAAAAATCTGGTCTGTCATAGAACGTCTACAAGTAGATCTTGAAGAATCAAACAAGAAGAATGAAGAATTTAAAGCTGGAATCATCTCTCTACTAGCAGATCTTGAAGAATCAAATAAGAAGAATGAAGAACTTGAAGCAGAAATCATTTCCCTCAAAATAGGTCTCGAAAAATCAAACAAGAAGAATGCAAGATTTGAAGCAGAAAGCATCTCCCTCAAAGAAGATCTGGAAGATTCAAACAAGAAGAATGAAAAACTTGAAACTGAAATCATTTCCCTCAAAGAAGACCTGGATAAATCAAAAGGGAAGAATGCAGAACTTGAAGCTGAAAACATATTTCTGAAAGAAGATCTGAAAGCATCGAAGAAGAAGAATGAAGAGCTGCAACAAACATGTGAAGAAAACGAAAATTGGTTGAAAGAAGAGATTCTAAATCTGAAGGATCAAATAGAAGATGGAAGAAGGAAAGAAGAATGCATGACAAAGCAATGTCAAGCCCTGGAGGTTGAGGTAAACATTCTCAAAGGTAAATTAGAAGAAAAGGTTAAACTTTTGAGGTTTCATGATAGTACTAATATTTTGGACAATATTCTGAGTAATCAAAGGTCTCCTGCTATCAAACATGGTCTTGGTTTCCATGAAACTATTAAAGGAGAATCTAGCTCACAAGGAAGTGCTAAAAATTCAGAGGATGTCAAAGCAAAACCTGAAGTGTTGAAAGAGACAAAAGATCAACCAACAATCATGAATTCTCAAAGGAATTCACTCAAGAACATTGAATGTTTTAAATGTCATAATTATGGGCATGTTGCAGCAAATTGCAGAAGCAGATCATTTCAGCCTCAAACAAAAAAATCCTACATAGAAAGGTACTCTAGTTTCTTCAAAGGATATTGTTTCTCATGTAACATGTATGGACATAAAGCAGTTGATTGTAAAAGGAGGAATATTAGAAATACTCATTATGATTCTTATGCTTATTTCTCTGGTCACATGAGATGTTATTCTTGTAACAAGTATGGACATGTAGAAAAGGAATGCATGTTGAATAGATATGAGAAATTGGATAACTTCCAGCACACAAATAGAAAGTTCAAACAAATCTGGAAGAAGAAGGAGGACCGATCAGAAACGTAGGGAATTCAGACCCTACTGCGGTCATCTGCTTCTGAAGCTTACTTCTCTGATTGACTGCAGGAATGATGTGAGATACATTATGAGAATTAGTAATGTATCGTCACAAAGGGAGCAATGTATGATGTCTCTCATGGTTTGATTATCCTGGTTATGTTTACTTCTGACAGCGCATCTGATGTGGAAAGGACAGGTACAGGAGGTACAAACTCAAGAGGAAATGAAGGAAGATGAAAATTTTCTATGCTTCACTTTCCATACGCGGGTTATATTAACAAAAGTCGTATGCTTATAATTTTCTTCGAGAAACGATCGCGTATGCATTGATAAGAGAATTTGCTCTGATAGATGAAGATACCGGAGCGGAGGTCCGGGGGAGCATCGATCGGCTGGCGATGATTGCTGCCTGATAGCATCGTCCTTGATTTGTATCAACAGTAGCTGGAATGATACATGGGTTCTTGTGTTGAAGATTATGGTGAAGCCTGGTTGCTTTATGATGAAGAGCATTCATTGTTGAGATGAAAGTCTTATAATTCAGAGATGAGGATAGATCATGTAGAGATTGTTGCTGATGACTTGCTATTGAAGGTGCTTCAGATTGCACAAGCTAAGGAAGAGCACTGGTTTAAGGGGAGCAGCAGGTTGAATACTAATGATTTCATTGTTGGCAATATGATTGCTTATTCTCTGGTTTTTGTGATACTCATGTTCAAATGAAGATGACCTGGTACATGGTTCATTATGATGAGTTTTTGAGCCCTGGTTGCTGATAAGTATATTTTTGTACTCCCACATGGATGAGTTGGATGTCATTTGATTCAAAAATAAATCATGCAGAATGTGTTACTATGGTTGAGAGATATTTTTGCCTACATATGTTACTTCATGTTAAATCTTGAAGATCATGGTGGTAGTGGACCACATGAATGATTGATTGACACTTATGAGAAGTTGTTGTTCTGGTATGATAAACTTTCTTGGAAAGATTGTATTGATGGTGCAAAGAATCTGAAGGCTTGGTTACTATTGTGCTGATGCTACAACCGTTGGATGACGCTTGAAGACAAAACTACACTATTCTATCTATCTGTAGTCCAGGGAAGCATTCAAATGTCTCAGAAAGAAGCTGATTACTGTCTTTGCCTTACAAAGAATCAGATCTGGTTGAAATTCAGAATATGGCTTGGGATACGCGGGTTTCCTGAAACACAGTCGCGTATGTACGCGAGTTCCTGCACATAAAACCGCGTATGGTTGGTTGCTGACAATTTTTGGTTGGTTCAGTCTCTTCGGCCTGCATTGCAATGCTAAATTTGGTATCTGAATGTACATATCCAAATCTACAGTGGTGTTCAGTTTTCGTAATTAAATTTCTAATGTTTTTGATGAAGATGCCTTGATGATTTTTGGTGGAAGTTTTTGGGATGCTGAAACTGAGAGGGAAAGTGGTCATTTGGAAAGATTGCTTGGTTATGATTCGGGGGAGCATTAGCCTTGCTGAATGTAATGCATTGTTGGCATTATGATGATTCTGAATTATGATCTCTCTTGAGGTCTTTTTGATATTGGTTATAAAAAGTCATATGTGTAATTTGATGAAAAGGCTATGACCTATGATGTAAATTGTAATATTCGGTCATGTAAAGGGCTTGGTCAAATTTGTAAACCCACTTGGTTGGGTAGTTGAGTCAAATTGTGTAAACCCACTAGGTTGGGTACATGAGTCATATATGTAAATCCACTTGGTTGGATATTTGATGTAAGTATGAGTCCTTGGTTATAGGAACTTCATAGAGTCATGTACTTCATTGAAAAATATGTTTGAAGATTAGTATGATCACTTCGGTATACGCATCGGATACGAACGCTTTTTCTACATGAGGAGAAAGGAGGGTGTGTTGGTTTTGATCTGTTGGTTTCATCCATTGCCATGATGTCAAAGTGACATGGTGTGCATGAATGAAAGATAATAGTCTTAACCTTGCCCTTGATGTCAAAGGGGGAGAGTAACATGGTGTTTGAATGAAATGAAAGAATGATGGTAAAAATGGGGAGAGTGACATGGAGTCATTGTATTCTTAATGTACCTATCTGATGTGGTAACCAAACACCATCATGGTTGCCATCAAGTCCAAAGGGGGAGATTGTTGGAAATATGATGCAGAGTGTTGTCCTTGATGGCAACCCACCAAATGAAGATGAAGAAATGCGACTGTTGTCATGTGTTGTCCTTGATGGAAATCCACCTGATGAAGTTATACTTGACTTGATGGACTTGTTAAATGATGTAAATCTGAAGTGATATGATGTTTATTGATGATATGATGTTGAGTGTTGTACTTGAAAGGCAACCCTCTTGATGAAGATGATGACAACTTACTTGATGAAGTTGTGCTTAAGAGAATATGTTCCTAATGAAGAAAATATGATGTATCTACAGTGTGTACAAAAGGCAATGAAGAAAGGAATTCAGAATGTGCTCAAAATATGATGAAAAGAGTATGTCTCTATGTATACGCGTATCTGTCTAAGGGAAGTCGCGTATGCACGCGAAAAGGAACGTTCCAAGTCGCGTATGGGCTAAAGCGCTCAAAAAGTGCAAAACCAAAGGTAACCACCATGGTATTGACCCATTGTATTGGGTAATGATCCCCCTAATTGACCCCGTCCAGGTAGTTTTGGGCTTATGGTATTGTTTTGGTCCATAGCATTGAAAAAAGGGGCTCATGGTATTGAAAAAGGATAAACATATAAAAAGGAAAAATTCATTGTGCACGAGTGTGAGGTGAGGCAAGATGTCTGAGCTTGAATGAATACTTCTCACCGTAGTATATACGTATGGAAAGAATTAGAGTTTGATGATAGATCTGAATCTATGAAGCATATAAAGTGATGAAGCGAATCTTTGAATGCAGTGCCCATTATCTGATCATTTTATGGAATGATTAGATACGTGATGAGGCGAACATACGGCGAACATCGATGCGAAGGAAAAGGGTGAATCTGTTGAATATCTGATCTGATGAAGTATGCTGCTCTGTAATGATTGAAGATCTATACGCTACTTCCCGCGGAGGAAGCGCGTATGTACGCGGCTTCGCTGAAGTGAAAGCGCGTATGCGCAATGAAATATACACTGAGGTATACGCTGGTTTGTGTGGACGGAAGCGCGTATATACGCGACATCAGTGAAGGGAAAGAGCGTATGCAAACTGGGGCTTGCTGAAGCAAGGGGTATGAAATATCTGATCTGTTCTGCTGTGTTTCTGCTATCTGATCTGTGTTGATATGTATCTGTTGGTGATGTATGGTTGAACTTAAAAGTATGGAAAGGGTCCAGTGTGAAAATATGATGAAATGTGGCCTGCAAGTGTTGTTCTATTGAAGTTGTTGGATCCAGTGTGAAAATTGATGAAACGTGGTCCATAGAGGTGCTGAGGGTTGTAGCCTTCAGTCAGGGGGTCGTAGCTCCCTTCCAGGAGAGGCTGGTAAACGAGATCAGGGGGTCGTAGCTCCCTTCCAGGAGAGGCTGGTAAACGAGTCGGGGGGTTGGAGCTCCCTTCCAGGAGAGGCTGGTAAACGAGCGCAGGTGGGTGCCTGCGTGCTGGTCAAGTCTGCGCCAGCACATATGTTGTAAGATGTTTTCTCTATAATAAAATATTGAAGGCTGAGCAACTGCAGCGGTGGTTTTTCTCCCGATTTGGGTTTCCACCTAAAAATCCTGGTGTTCATGTGTGATGCTTTGTGTGATGGTTTATTATGTTCTTACTGCACATGTTTACTGTTTATTGAACATCTGATGAATGAATGATGGATTAATAGAAGTGAAGATTTAATGACATATCTAGATCTCTGTGTATACGCTAGTTTAATAAAGGGGATCCGCGTATATACGCTAGTTTACTGAAGGAAAGTAGCGTATGGGTTTTAAGGAATGAAAAAGTAAAAAGATTTGATTATGCAACAAATACTGATTCACCCCCCCCCCTCTCAGTATTTTTCCCAACACATATTCTAAGAAATAATCACCAATGGTTTCTTCTCTTAGTGGTCCTCCCACATCACTTCCAGCTGATAGGAATGTGGGCATAGTTGAGCGTTGTGAGGAAGGTTGTACTGTTGGTTGCTCACACCATAAATGTGAAGTGTCGAAACTTTATCCATGATGAAACCCTCTAGGGGATTCATTTTGCCTTTCTAATATCATCGCCTTGATATATTTAGCAATGTTCTGCATGGTTTGAAGAAGAATTTTTAGGATCTCTCTTTCCTCCATTGCTATAGATGTATTGCCCCACAAGCTGAGCCAAGATTATGCTCTCATACCACTGTAATATTCCAAACTAGGAAAGACAGAAATAGTGAACACAAAACTAGAATGTACAACAAATATTAATACAATCACATGAGAAAATCATAGATCCATTATATTATGTATCACAACAGAAAAATATACAATATGTTGAGGAACAAATCACTCAAGCTAGGCAAACAAGCCTCCAATGACCACATACACGAAAACCACAAATGATGCTGCTATAAAAATGTCGTAGTACATGATAGCATAGTCCCAATGAGGGTTACTAAAGTTGGGAAAATAAAACAAGTGGATCTACTGATATGATGCTCAAAAGGAGCTCAAAATGGAGAACTAGTCTCTCAAACACGATCCCAAGATAACCCGAAAAGGGTTTCTTGAAATACACAAGATGCAAAAAGTGCAAACTACAACTCTATGGCTGAATCACCCTGTATCACTAAAGCTCTACTGAAAGAAGGCTAAAATAACAAGGATATTGCTATATATTCTCCTTTCTATCTTTCCAGGTGAAACGCCGATCCCCTCACTAGGAAATAGCTCATAAACATGGTTTCTCAACCCTCCACTCCAACACCCTGCAAAATAACATAGTTCCTCAAGGAGATTATGTTTTGTCTGAAGGTAGCTACTTGGCCCAATTGCAGATGGTGGAAATGAAGCTCAGAATAGCTCTCCTAAGTGGGTACTCAAATTCCCTTAATGTAGAGTGTGGAATTCCCACCTGGAAATACCCTTGTACTAATCAGTACAACAAACTCTGCTAAACAACTGAAGCATGCAAGAAGTCATAAGACCCAAACATAAACAATATTTTGAATGCCTCTCATGGCTGCCATCCCTTTCCTTATATTCTTGGTGAGCTTCCTCACCCTTGGCCCCACTCATTTATGATGCTACCTCCATGCAAAGACTCCTCCAAAACTGTGATGTCCCCACTAGCTCCACTCTCTCCTATGACAACGTTGTTGATTTGGTCAAGCTTGACCCAGTCTAGATGCATTGACCCATTTCACACCAAGGGTTGATTTATTTTAGCTAGCTAAACTGATCCACATTCATACTAGAGGTGTTTATTCCTACTAAAGAGATTTAAGGGTCTCTTTACCCCACTTATGCACAATGCTTTTTTATTATATGAATTTTTTATTTTGAATATATGAAAATGAAAATATATTTTTGTTAGGAAAATTTGACTTAAAAAATTATGGATCATGTTGTAGATATTGGACCAGTGAGACCTGATGGCTTCCTGAGGCATAGGCATTGTGGAAGAGAAGTGGAGGATGTTGCAGAAGACCCAGGGAGGGTACTCCATGCTATACATAGAAACTTTGAGATTTTGACTCACCAAGTCCCTATGGCTACTATAGAGGACCTTCCCAAGGCTATAAAATGACATATGGTTATATTACCACGTAATTGGGTGTGATTATTCTACTGTGTTGCGACAGCTATAGTGTTCTTCCGTAAAACCTACTGAGGGCAAGGCCCATAGGGATAGATTTTATTGACTGGATGACTGTGATATTTTTTGATAATGAACATGATCAGGCATAAGCCCTAATTTTGTAGGACATGATTGTAATATTTTTTTATATTTTGAACACAACTCTGATATCACTAGAAAATTTGGCGGAATTTCCGACGGCCAATTCATCGCTATTCCGACACATAGTCGTCGCAAGAGCGACAGTTCGAGGATAGGCAAACCGTGGTTTGACATGCCGTCACAATTTCGATGCACTTAAAACGTGTCGCATTACCGACACCTTTTTCATCGCTTCCAAACAGTCATCGCTCTTCCAACGTTTCCCAAACAGATGTTTGTAAAGTGTCGCCATTCTGACGAAATGTGTTCCGACGTTTTGAACGTCGCTCTTCCGACGTTTGTAAAGTGTTGCCATTCCGACAAAATGTCGTCCGACGTTTTGAACGTCGCTCTTCCGACGTCTTTATACTGTCGCTCTTTCGACGTGTCTAAACTATCACAATTCCGACACCGTACAAAAGTTTCACAAGACCGACGTATTGCAAAAGTGTCACAAGACTGACGCTTTCCACAAGCGTCGCAATACAGATGACAGGAAGAACTGTCACAATACCGACGCCAGGAAGAACTGTCACAAGACTGACGCATTGCAAAAGCGTCATAATATCGATGGTTTCCAAATGCATCGCAATACCGATGCCAGGAAGAGCTGTCGCAATATCGACAGACGTCACAAGACCGACGAAAATGGAAATCATTCAAAATGTCAGAAGAGCGATGCTTACAAGACGTCGGTATACTGACAGAGGTTTCAATTTTAAAAAAAAAATGAAACTTTAAAACAGGACAGTGAATCTCCAAAAAAATTTATCACAATAAGAAATAAATGATCAATGATCACGTAAAATTTTCCTCGTAGCGTGATGGGTCTAATAAATTTTATTTTAAAGGTTGCTGGCCAGTGACAACTGCAGCATTGAAGGAAATGCATTAAAGAAAATTAATGAGGCTGCAAACTCCAAGCCAACTGGCAACAACCCTGATAATTTTCCTTACCAACTTCCAAGTTGTGAATTGGGCTTCGACTCCAGAGCTAAGAATTTTCTTTTCATCGTGTTGGAGAAGACAACTGCAACCTGAAGCAAAAGAGAAATTCCTCAGTCTCACTGCTCAGGACTCAAAGTCATTCCTTGCTAACACAGTATGTAGAAATTTTGATAAGATAACTTTCTTCACCCTCATTTTTACTAAATTTATTCTTTTGAAAAGGGCCTAGTTCCATTTCAGAAATTTTCAACTTTCGACTTCTAGAATTTGTACATATGATTTTTGGACTGAGGTTTTGTTATTAATGAGGAGATAGTGTCTTGGTTCTATCTATATAAAATAATTGCCTCTTTTTTTCTTCATGTTCAGGGTTTTTGATTTTATCAAACCCTATCTCTATTTTAAGCATGCCTGCAAATTAATATATTTGAGGAATGTACACAATTCCAGGCTTCATGTACAACATATTGTATCAACTATATTTTAACAAGTGAGTTGCATGCCCATATAGTGTTACAGATTACAGGGCTTCATTTGGAGAATAAATGATAAGCCTGGCAGCACTAAATCCAAGTAATTCCGCTCATCCCTTAAAAGACACCTCTAAATATAACTATAAATTTCAAATATTTAGTAAAGGAAAAGTACAAAGATATAACAGATATGTGTTGAGCCAAAAACCTGTGCATTCACAACAAAACTGGGATGGATAAAACTTAAAAACAATTATGGAATTTGAAAAAAAATCGTCTTATGCATACAAAATGAAAGAAGCATTGGCATACTACTATGTTTACAAATGTAAGGACAGGCAGAGTGAGTCTCCAGGCAACACAGTTTCATGTGGAGACCCTATATCCTTGTACCCACAATATCTAGTGACTTATAAAATGATTGCCAAAACAATGCCTTTGCTATGCATGTAAGAACACCACCTGTATAATGAGGGAGATGTAATATTGTCTGAGAAGCAGATTTATACAGAGTGGTCCAAGATTGTGTATTTATGGAAGATACAACTAATTTTGGCATGAAACATGTATCCAAGATTTCAATGTGGCCTTATTTCAGAGCCCATTGATGATTTACTATGAAACCTAAACTTTCAAAACAAACACATTGAAATCACGGGATCTCCATCACGAATATCATAAATATTAACTGTCTTTTGGGCACTGGCAGTAGATACCATAAGAGGCCCACATGGCCTGTACCACCAATGTTGATTCTCTGGCACAACATTTGCAAAGCCAAAATTTCTCCCTGAGACATTCCTCTCTGCCAAAACTGGAGAGATGGTATTGGACGTTGAAGTGACGACCTCTGATTCAGTATGGAATGCCATAATTTATTTATTATAAAAGTCCTATGAACATAAACCTGAGTCCAATGTACAACCTACAGATGTTGTGACAACATATTTACCAGAGCGACCATCTGAACCAGCTGCTCTGATCAACCAGAAATCATCCCACATGTTTGGGGTAAGCCCATATGGAGCTTTATATTCAGCCTTCTCCTGGAGATTGGAAAAAAAAAATACTGAGTATTACTCATACATCAACTGCCCTTTATGTTAAGCGAAAATTTAAAGAGTGCATAAATATTCTTGAAATCCCAATCATAGTTTCTAGAAAATTTCAACAGTCTTTGAAATGAACTACATCCTATTTAAACTACATCAAATATTTAGGCAAATCATTTTTTTAAATAGAAATTGGTGAATTTTATTTCAAATATAGAAATTTAAACCATGATAATAATCTAACCCCTAGGATTTTCCCTATTTCTAATAGAAAATCCCAAAATGTATAAATTATAACACCCATAAACCCCAAAATTAAGTACAATAATTAAAACCTCCACACCTCTAAATTTGCTATATCGTGAAAAGAGCAGCATCCATCATCATGGGAAAGAAAAACCGATTCTCCTTCTGATACAAACTAGCCTGCAGTAGATGTCTTATGGCTGAGTTGATTCAATCGATCACAGGAAACCTCTTCAGTTTCTTCAATATTGCCAAAATTCTCTGGCTTGTTTTTCTGATGATCATCAAAGTCCATATTTTCATCACATTGAATTAGTTGGGGCTCATTACAATTAGGTTCAGTGCCTATTGCAGAGCTCTGGACATCCAATCCAATATTGGAACTACCATACCCGTTCCCATTAAAGATTGTAAATCCTTCTTCTGGCTTTAATTTGGTAAGTTCAAGAGCACTAGAACTGGATTTAGTTGATTTAGACTTGGTATAGTTGTCCTCTAATTTGTATTCTGATACAACACTATACTTGTGCTTCAATGCAGACAGAAATTCTGCAGCAATGGGATCTTCATCTATGGGGCTTATGGATCTTCCCTCAAAAACATCCCGAATATCTGATTCATTTTCATTCAACTGATCATGCAAATCCACCCTCGTCTTCAGCACACAAGTTTAACTGAAGGCTGGTTTTTCAGCAATTTATGGTGGGGGTAAAGCCTGTCTTCTAGATATTGACTATTTAAGTGTTTAATTGGTTTTTTCAGAGACCTCACCATAGAATCAAATGAATCCTGCGAAATAATAAACAATATTAAGGCCATTATTTATTGGTTTGAAATAATAAACAACATGCAACAAACCCACATAATTAGTAAATTATTTAAAGACAATAATTCCTACATATTAAAATATAAAGGCATAACATACCAGCTCATACTCGAACATAACATCTGTATCAATATTCCCTCTTCTGTATCTTCTTGATCTTCATCCAACTGATTGACCTCTATATCAATATCTGATTCAAAAACGGTGTTGAAATGATCGACCATGTCATCATCATCATAAATTATGTCGTTTTCAATAATATCCTCATCAACATCATCATCAATAATTGTTGCCTCATCTCCTATGCCCGGTTCATCTTCTAAGATATCTTCTTCATCTGTCAATGCATATTCCTACTCATCTGACATTGCATCATCTTCTTCTTGATCAATATCATCTTCTTCCTCTACATTATACTCTCCTGGCCTCCCTCTTGGATCATATCTAATAGCAAATGACCATTCGTTCTCACCTGGAACCTCTAAGTAAAAGACTTGTTCGCATTGGCTTGGAAAAACATAGCGATCTTTTCCTGCTTCAAACTGTGATGTTTTAACCATTGGAAATCCATTGTCGTGTTGAATAAGTGTTCTATCATCATCATGTACATTCATTCGTAGCCTATACCATTTGACGACGAACAAAACTATTTTGAAGGAATTAAAGTCACACTCAACTATATCATCTAAGAACCCATAATATCTATTTTCAGATTCTCGAGGATGTCTGTCACTCCTGGAGGAAACATTAGTGACCTAGAATACTACAGTTATCCCACTATCAGAATTTTTCCTGTTATCATCCAACTATTTAACGCGAAATTGACGACCATTGCACGACATAGCCTTGTGGTGTTTCAACTGCAATATGCCAAACATGAAAAAGATGCATTCTCAATTAATAATTAAACATATAGTTTACACAGCATGAAAATTAACTGAAAAATCAAACTTCTTGTCACATTATAAATATAGTATAAAATAAGTAATGAATAAAATAGGTGAATTAATTTCTTACCTTTCTATCTTTCAAACCATATGCTAAATCAATTTCCCTATCTGTAACGTTCCCATCTCCACTACGATACGCTTCTCTAATCAATTCAGACAGTAGTTGCCATGATAACCTACCGTTGTTACGTTCTTTACATGTTCCAATCCATTCACTCATCCACTCAAGATTGTTTGCAATGTATAAAAGTAGTGCCTCATAATCTTGAGCACCTGAATAAAAAAACAATAATTCACCAATATTAATAAATATTACTTATAACCATGGTAAATTATATTAATTAATAAACTATGAAAGAATAAGACCTAAATGAATATAATGATCATATACATGATGTAAAAAATGAAACATTATATGTATTATACATAATAAATCTTTTACCTCTCACTTTCTTCATTCTACCTTTTCCCAACAGGTGCTCCACTTCAAATTTTTTGATGGAGTTCACTTCCCAAATGCAATCCACCGCCTTCATGGCTAGCACAGCTAATTTAGGAAGATAATGACTAATATACACCATGGATTGATATACCACATATCCCTCCACCATAGAACCCTTTCTCTTTGTTTAACGAAAGCATTTAGGGATTTCAGGTGCCTCTCGACCATCCACATTGACCTTGTGTGTACTGGTCCACACATTTCAATCTCCTCAACTTGGTGTATCAAGTAGTGTTCTTGTGCATTGAAAAATGTTGGAGGTAGATACTTTTGAATTTCACACATTAGCTGAGGAATTTCTCTCTTCCAATACTTTATTTCATCTTGATGGACTTCTTTCAATGACAACCATCTGCAAATCATTACGCAAGGTTATTTCAATGAAACATAATATATATTTCATTATTAGTAAATTAATACATCATTTCATCAAGTACGAAAAGAAATTGTAGCAATTAGATTTTGCGTATAAATAAAAACTACTTACCTCATGTATTTACTAAGACCATATATAACTTGTTTGACATTGTTGTCGAAGTCGTTTGGGAGAGATACAGGTAGAACATACTATAACAATAAAAAATGAATCGTTATTGGTTTCCAAATTAAATAGAAAAAAGGAAAATTTAAAATATGTATTCAAGAAATAACATACAAAAAATTATACCAAAAAAATTACCTTAACAAAGGTATGCCAATCATGTGTTTTCACCCCACTGAAGTCACCTTTCTTCGTTAAGATATTATTTATGTTTGAAGCAAAACCTGTTGGAAATTTAATTCTTCTAACGACCTCTTTTACATCATTTCTTTGTTGTTATGTTAATAACCATGGAATATTATTATAATTTCGACCTCCATTGTTATTTGATCTGTCGATCACACTTTTCATTGCATGATTCGATTTCTCAATGTCAGCACAAATTTTGTCAATTTTATCTCTATCATGTGCACCATCTATGGTTCGCCATAACATTTCTGTCACATTCTTCCCGACATCCATTGTATAAAAAAAATGAGCTATTTTTAGGTCCTCATAGTAGGGCAACCTCATGAATTGAGAAGGATAACATTTCATTCCAGGTGGAAGTACAATATTAGTACCTTCACGGCGATGATGACCTTGATATCAAAGAATAAAATAAATCAGAACAATATTAATTATAAAATACAATAAAATAAATTCATTAGTTAAAACAAAAATTCCAAACATTACATAAACAAATAATATATATATATACACACAAATTACGTACCAGCTGCTCGATGATTATTAATTTTGTTATATTCCAACATCCACAACTGAGGTGTCATTCTTCATGGTTTTAATCTAGTTTCTTCTTTATCATTGAAAAGATGTTTTTCAGTAGTACGATACTTATGGTTCCTAGGGAGGAAGTGCCTAAACTCATCAAACACCATCTTTCTTAAGTCTGGCGAATGACAATACTTCATCTTAGGGCCACAAACTAGACATGCAAATCTACCCTTTGTTTGAAGACCTGCAATAGATGGATCAATAACAATTATACTATGAGATCATTTTTAAAACATGCAATATGGTATATCTAATTTAGATAATTATGTATTATATTAAAGTGCAATGAAATATTACATACCACAAACATGTGTTAGTCCTGGAGCATCATGAATTGTCCATACAAGCATTCCACGACATTGAAATCTCTTCTGCTTGATTGGTTTAGTGATGTCATACATAGTGATGCCATGCCATAACTGTATTAGCTCATCGATAAGAGGCTCAATATATGCATTCATATCTTTGACCTGGTACTTACCTAATTGTTCAAAATTACGGTACATAATAATTACTACCATGATATATGTATATATAAGTAAGTAAATAAATAAAATATATATTTATGCAAACAACGAGAGAAATGAAAATGTTACATTCAAAAAAATAATGTATCAAATACCTGGAATAATCATAGTCAACATTATGTTCTCCCTCTTTATTGACATCCAAGGAGGAATGTTATTGTTGATAACGAAAATAGGCCACACTGAGTAAGTAGATCTAAGCTCTCCGAATGGATTAACACCATCGGCTGCCAATGAAAGCCTGACATTACGAGGTTCATTTTTAAAATCTACATATTTTTCCTCGATTTCTCTAAATGCAGAACCATCTGCAGGCATTCAAAGAACACCATCTCCACTTCTATTCTTTGCATGGTAATCCATAAACTATGCTATGCTGTTACACCTGAACATTCGCTGCAAACGTGGAATTATGGGAATATGACGAAGAACCTTTTGAGGCACCTTTTTGGTTAGTTGATCTGTTCGATATCTACTGGTACCACATTTCGGACATTCTATTTTCAACGCATGTTCTCCGTAATATATAATATGATCTTTAGGAAATGCATCTATAGTGTTATATTCCATTCCAAAGTGTTTCATAATAGCACGTAGATCTCGATATGTTCGAGGTAAAGTATTTGGCGATGGTAACAAATATTCACCCAACAATCTACAACATAAACAAAAACTAGTGTCTTGTAAAGATTATTAATCATATATATATATATATATATATATATATATATATATATATACCAGTTCATTGAGAGTTGACCGCTACCAGTTAGACCGGTTCCAGTTTTAATAACTATGATATATCTATATATATATATATATATATATCATAGTTATTAAAACCGGAACCGGTGACCAGACCAATGGAGCTAATGAACCGGGTTTCGAACCGGAACCGGTCTAACCAGTAGCGGTCAACTCTCAATGAACCGGTTTAAAAAAAATACATTAACTAATTATTTTTTAACAAAAAAAAAACTATTTTTAAGATTTGCAACCATGATTCCAAGCCAATAGAGACAAAATATGAAAAGTTTGCTCATTTATATACCATGCAAAGGTGAATATATCAAAATGGTAGCAAATGCAATACATATCATCGAAAAATACATAAGCAAACTTGTTGAAGTAATGTATCAGGTTTCTCTTATATTATTCACTGTGTTTTATTGCTGAGTTAATATTATAATATACAATCTGTCCCTGCTCAGATCTGTTTTCAATTCACTGTATCAGCCTTAAAGACAATTCTGGGTTCAGTATATATATATATATATATATATATATATATATATATATATATATATCAGACCGGCATTTTGAAGATCTTGTATTCTTCATTATCTATGTTTGCTTGGCAATAAATTTCTAGAAAAACGTCTACAACACTTAGAGGTATTGAATTGGTTTATGAAACCCACTATTAGTGCTATTTGTAACAAGTTGAGAGAGCATTACTACTTCAGCAGTCTGCTCACAATGTGTTTGACGAAATTTATCACTGAAAAGATTCATTAAAACCCAGAAAACTCAGTAGCTAGTTTAGTGCATTTCCAAATGGGAATTTTCTAGTGGTCAATTTATTATTTCCAGTCACATTTTCATTAGGTTGTATGTTGTTGTCCATTGAGTGGCGTCAGACCATTTGCATCAGTCTTGATGCCATGATCAAATTGCTTGTATGATGTGTGAAAGGTTTTGTATTTATGTTGCTGTTATGTGTGAGCAAAGAGAGAGGGTCTGACAGTTCCTAGCTGAGTGTGAAATAAGGTTGTTGCTGATTGTTTTGAGAATAGAAATTGTCATCAAGTACACTTGATGAGTTGCATGCTGCCAAGGATTTTATGCTAGCCAGCCTTGTATTTATCAGTCATCATGTGTATTTTTGCTGCTATAAGGTGTTGAGTATGAGTTATTAGACAAGTTTGTTGCTAGTATAATAGAGGAATTTGCAGCTTATGGAGGAGACACTGAGGAATTTTCAACTCATGGAGGAGCACCTAACCGTAGGTTGGAGTCACAGTTATGACGAAAACAGGTGAGAATAGGCTATATATATATATATATATATATATATATATATATATATATATATATATATATATATATATATAAGTTATTATTTTACACATTTATTACAATTAAAAAAAAGGGAAAATAATCAACATTTACATATATGTGATCATATATACATATTGCATACCTTAGGAGTTGTGTCATACATCTGTTCGACAAATTATTCATAACCTTTAAGTTCACCAGCAACAATGTAGTAGAGAGAAGAGTTGCATTTGAGTGTTCAAAAAGTCGTTCACTTGACCTTTCAATCAGAGGTACATCATAAATACCATCATTGCTATCTCCACCATCATCATCTGACTCACCATACAAGTCTTGGAGCATTTGATTTGTCCCATCAGTAATGTGAATTGTCTCATTACTGTCATCATGATCTACCTCCATGGGATCATTAAAATTACCTTCATCATTCGCTTCATGTTCTTCACCTTGTACAACATCATTTCCAATACTAATATTTGCTGCAATATACTCTTGTACTGGTGCAACATCATCTAATATACTACTATTTAGCTGTGGAAGTTGGTTCATCATCTGCAAAAATTTGGGGGGCAACTGTGCCTTTATGAAAACTACAAACAATATTAATAATTAAACATTAGTGTGCATATAAAAAATATTAAAATAATATAAAATTTTATGATATAATAAAAATGAAGATACATAATTAATTACCATGGGATGATAGTCATTCGATCCACCATCAATGTGCCCATATTTCCTACAATGCACTGTTGCTGTTGCTATTAAAACTCGAACATTATTTCTCATACAACATTTTTTACAAGGGCAATAAACTCTGCCATCACCCCTTTCACCCTTTTGAATTTTTTTTCCAGCTCCAATGTATTCTTCCATTGATGCAAATTATCCTATAAAGAAAACAATAAATCTCTCGCAATGGTGTAGAAAACCCAAGACTTGTTGAACTCAATGGGAGCTCAATATATAAGCAAAAAGAAAATAAAAGTGGGCATTTTACAAATTGTGACCTTTATACAAAATGTGGGCTTTTTACAAAATTGTGGGCTTTTTACAAATTGTGGGCTTTTTACAAAATTGTGGGATTTTTACAAATTGTTTATATTTTTAATAAAATGTGGGCTTTTTACAAAATTGTGGGCTTTTTACAAATTGTGGGCTTTTTACAAAATTGTGAGCATTTTACAAAATTGTGGGATTTTTACAAATTGTGGGCTTTTTTTATTCTTAATGCATTTTCTGTAGAATACTAAACAGATTTGTCCAAAATTTCAGATGCAAACTGTAGTCTCTACTACTTTTGGAAAATTGGAGGTTTATAAAAGATAAACTGCGGACAGAATTGTACCACTATGATAAGAAGTTGTCAGAAGCATTCCTTCTGCTTCACAAACGTGGAACTACCTTAAGAATGCTTATGGTTGATATAAATATTAGAGCATGGTAGTTAAATGTAGCAGTTATGCTAAAATACTGAATAACAGCTTGAGAGTGCTCTTCAGATATTGTACGAATGCACCAAATTAAAGTTGTACCATTACTAAAGATAAATGGCCAAAAATAGTCAATTTTGATATCGTGAAGTTATGTCTTTCTGGGTAGCAAACTGGGGATAGGATGGAAAATATGAGAGAACTAAGTTCCAAGGACTAAAAAACCAAGGCCAACATAGTTCTGCCTTGAATCAGAGACAAAAAAAAGCTGCCCAAAAAGTGATTGAGAGCACCCATTGAAGCTCCTATATATAGCAGAGTCAACATTTTCCTATTGAACAAGTTTGTATAGTCAAAGCCACAGTAAGATCGGATAGCCACGATCCTAAATGAGAACCAGAGCCAAAGCTAAGACAGATCCCGTGGCCCAGACAAGACGACCATGGCAAAGGATTTGACCACAGAACCAGATCATGAGAGATAGCAAGATTCTTGCTTCCACTGTGGAAATGTAGAAACTGTACAAGGGCTTTGCTTCCAACAGATTTCATTGTGACAGTAATTTCTATGGTGTTGTAAGCACTCATTAGTAGAATCTTAAAGCCATTCTGGAATTCTTTTAACTTGGAGAGGGTTTTCTGTGGTTATAAATCCTCATGTTCAAATTCCATTGTGGATTGGTTGTGTTTGATATTATGTTTTTACTGTTCGCAGTTGAATTTTCGCACAGAGAATTATCAGTCTAAAATGGAGAAATTTTGCGATGTTTCTTTTTCTTCCTATTGTGAAGTATTTCACTCAGAACTCTACTCGTTGTAACAGAGGTCTTGGGCATAGAACAGGGGAATTGGTTTTTTTGGAATCAAACTTCAGGTTAAGATGCCCATCTGAAGAATGGCACAGTGAGCCTTAGCATAGAGTTGGGAGTACCAATTTTAAGTGCAGGTAGGGCATTGTACAATAGACCAGTTAGATTTATGGACCCTAATACAAAAGTTTCTTCTTCTTTCAAAACGTGTTTCTCCTTTTCTGTAACCAATGTGGGTCCTATTCTTGTTTCAATTGGGGATGGATGAGCATTTTTTATTGCTCCAGATGATCACACTCTGGGTAGCCCTGGAGGCTATTTGGGGGTGATGAGTACAATAGGTCTCAATGAACTGTTTCCCTCGCTGGGGAATACTATTACAATGGAATTTGATACTATTTTGGATGTTGAATTCCACGATCCTAATGGAAACCAGTACCTTCAGCTCCAGTACCTGTTCACAAAAGATGGTGCCATAGTCATTCATGCATGCAGAGAGGGTGAATTGCAGGCATTGCAACAGGAGGTGTTGTTGTTGTTGCATTGGCCACTAGATTTTTTGTCTGGTTCTGTTACAAGTGTAGAGTATTGAAAAGGACAGACAAATTTAGTTCAGATATTGTGAAATTGCCTTGGAAATTCACCTACAAAGAGCTCAGAAATGCTATGAAAGACTTTTTTTGAATGTGATTGATAATCGATAATTGCAAGCAAGAGTAATCCCCTTGTGAAAACCAAATTTCTGAGCATTTTCTAAAACCTGATGATGGAATCATTGTAATGAACAAGCGCCTAGGTCCATATTACGTCCAAATCTACCAAGCACCAAGATCTATAAAAAAAAATCCATAGTATCTGCGAACTAAGAAGAAGAGGCAGAAAATGTATTATGCTTACCTGTTCGAATAGTGGTTGGGGTTTACTACGACAAAAATTTGACACAGCCCATGTAGCATTTCTTATCATTGAAATTCTGGCAGTATCATTCAACTGGGCAAGCACCTGCCTCGAAGCTCCATGACTGAGGGCAAGATCCCTAAATGATGTAGAGTCTCCAACAATATTTCCCAAAGCCCAAACAACCTTACACGAACATCAGTTGAACTCAAAGTTGGGTAGTAGTTTTTTAAATAAAATTCCAAAATTACACACATATAAAGATAGTTGGGAAGAATAATTTAATGCCTCTAAAATGAACGTGCTACCTATTCTCAAACATTATCATTCCCAAAGGTAAGAAGTTCCACAAATATAGGCAGTGCCTCATAATCAATCACAACCTTTGTATTCTCAGAGGCTCCAAAAAAACCCAAATAGGGTCAACCCTACTACAGGAGGAAGGGCCTGCAGTAAGAACTTACCATTTTGCAAGAAATGAGGGTGAATGCTGTTCTGCAAGAGCTGAGGGCGAATGTTGTTCTGCAAGAGCTGAGGGCGAATGTGTGCGCGATATTAGAAATTAATGTAATTTTAAAAAAAATCATTTTTATGTAGCGCGCATTTGAATTTTAGCATTTCAAATCATTTTTATTTACATTTGATTTTTGCATTTCTAATACAAGTGGCAAACAAATTTCTATAAGAGGTTGAAATTTTTACTAGAATAGCCATGAAAGACTAATTAAAATGGCTTAAAATGCAAGTGGAACTTCAAAATAAATGTAATTGAAGGTTCTCTCCACTAAATTTTTGCAAAAGTGCTTACATTATTTAAGTTATCTAGGATACTTTTTTGTATTACACAATCAAAATTAAATAATGAAATAGTTGGGTAGTCTTATTGTTTCAAATTAGGACACAATTTTCAAATGGTGATGAAGTTTCATGTGATGATTAACTGACAATATTCTCATTTCCTATCCTTGAAAAACTATACAAGGTTCCCTGTTGCCACATGAAACCCTAACTCATGTAGCAACATAGGACTAGTCCTCCATTTTGCCCGTCGTATGGCATTTTGCACATATTTGACGACTAGAATTTGTGGATTCCCATTTTCCATGAGGTGCTAGGAAGGATAGAAGACTTAATTTTGACGTTTGAAATTCTTTCAAAAACTTTCTCACGCCCTTTAATTTCCACTTACCAATAATTTTGCAACACTAGTCCTCTTCGCAATTGCAAGGTTGTACTCAAAAAGTAAGGAAAGTTACTTTTTTGGCTCACTCAATGTTCTAGGTGGATACTGGTGGCCACCCGCCTATTCCACTTGGGGCCCCACCATTGTCTCTTTCATTTTTTCAGTTTCGGCACAACTTACTATTTTTAGCTGTTTTTCGGGTCCAGAACTTTCGGAGCCGTTTTGAGGCCCTAAACGACGTTTTTTGGGCATCGCGCCTCCAGTGAATATCATTCTGTATCATTTTGTTCCGAAATGATATTTGTGGTGAAAGTTGTATTCTTCAGATAGATCTTTCTAATGATGTATCGTGTGCGTCAAACGGAGATAGTATGCCAAAGTTACGTCCCTGGGAAGTTGAAACACCAATATACCCAAATGGGGCCCATAGTTCTGGCGCTTCATCTCCTAGGGTTGGGTTTTTGGATGTTTAGGGTTCTCCATTGTTTCTCAGTAATAAATAGGACCTCGAGCCTCATTGTAACTCAATTCAGAGGCCTATAGCCGCGACATCTCTCCTCAGAGATAGCTACCAGTGCCCTAGCTAGTTCTATTTCCATTATGTCTGTAAGCAAATTTCAATTCTTTGATATTAATAAAATGAAGTATTATTTCCGCTGCATCTCTGTATTTATGGTTATGTGTTTATTTTTTTGCGTTCCTGCATAAATCCGGATCAGTGGTATCGGAGCGGTCTACTTTTTCTCGATCCTTCTTTGCATGTCCCCAACGAGGTCAGGGTATAAGGAGTTAGGGCTCGATCTGGTGGAACCTTTGCAAGATCAACCTCGCAAACCCCGACGGTCACCCATGGGGGACGAAAATAAAGATGAGGGAGTAGGAGATCCTATAAAAATATTTCTCAAGGAGGCCCTCGAAAAACAAAGGAACGCGATGATGGATAACTTTGCCCAGATGCTTCAACAGCTGCCCACCGGTGGCGCATCTGCATCCAGCAGCCACTTTGGAGGTGCGACTCCTTTTAAGGTACAAGTAAATTTTGACATTCCCATATTTGAGGGTCAAATAGATGCAAATGCCATAGATATATGGTTGAATCTATTAGAATGATATTTCTCGGTTCATGAATTTTCCGATAAGAAGAAGATTATTTTTGCACTCCTCAAAGCTACCCCCCATGTCAAGGACTGGTGGGAAACCCACTGTGAGAAAAAGGGCGAGACAAAACCCTCTATGTTCTCAGTCGTACCCACTTTGAATTCTTTCCGAGATGCCGTCAAGGAACAATACTATCCCGTGGGGAGCTATGAGGACAAGTACATACAATGGACCATGCTGCGACAACAAAGGGATCAAGATGTGCATGAGCTGACGAATCTATTCCATACCCTGCGCACCAAGTTGGGTATCAAAGATTCAGAGAAACATTTGATGCTAAAGTATCGCATTTTTCTGCACATATACAGTCAGGAGGTAATGGAGTTCCTCGAAATCTCCTCGCTTGGTACGGCATACCGGTATGCTGCCAAGATTGAGCAGAAATTAAAACGGAAGAAGCGAGACTTTGGATCTGCGAATCAAAAGCAAGGGAAAGGTGCTCCCAAACTGCAGAACAAAGGACAAAGCCAAGGCACGGTGACTCAAGACAACCTGTCGAAGCCACAAGCAAATAACAACACCCCAAAGCCAAATAAGGACAGGGGAAAGTGGTGTGAGTTCCATAAGAGCTCCACTCACAACAGAAGTGAGTGTCGGGCCAAGCAGTCCCTGGTGGCCGAGATGCGGGATTCTGAGTCAGATGCATGCTCCAACTCTGAATCAAAACCTAACAAGGGGAATGACAAAGGGAAACAGATTATTGATGTGGAGCCCAATGCCACTGTTGCCACTACAAAGATCCAGAAGGAGGAACCAGAAGATCCAGAGGAGGAGGAACATCTCTTCCACTCCCAGATGTGGGTAAAGGGCTCCCTGGTACAGTTCATTGTCGACAATGGGAGCCAAAAGAACCTCATTTTGGTAGATGTCATGAAGTGGTTGGGCTTGCCGACCATAGCTCACCCACATCCATAAACCATCGGGTGGCTTCACCAAGGACGAGATCTCCGCGTCAGCCAGCAGTGTCGCCTTCCCTATAGCATCAAGCCCTTCATGGATGAGGTATTATGCGACGTTGTTCCTATTGATGTTTCTGATGTATTATTAGGACAACCATACTTGTGGAAGCGTCATGCGGTGTATGAGTCTCGGCGTCGTGCTGTTATTGTTACTCTGGGAAATAAGTTGTACAAGATACCAGAGGTACGACCTCCTACTACTATCTCTTTGGTTACTGCAAAAAAATGCAGTAAGCTCATTTCCCAAACCGGGAAATTCATTTTCCTGATGATCTGCCCCCAGGGCAAGAAGAATATTATGGCCATGACCTCCAGACAAGGCTCCTCTGCATGACAACAACAAATGGATAAGGTTGTGGAGGACTACGGGGACATTTTCACCTCACCCACAAGGGTTCCTCTACACTGTCAGGTCAAGCACCCGATTGATCCGACCCCAGGTGTGCCGCTACCCAACGGACTGATCTATCGACGCTCTGTTCTGGAGAACGTTGAAATCAAGAGGCAGATTCAGGAGCTGCTGCAGAAGGGTCACATCCGACCAAGTTCATCGCCCTATGGGAGCCCGATAATTTATTATTTTGAAATCATAGTTCTAAATTATCTCTTATTCTGTGAGCAATGTAATCTATTAATTGTAAGCAGATTCATTAAAAAAATTCAAACTGATTTTAGCATGAATGATGAAAATTTATATATTAATTGGTTTTTAAGAGTATTTGTATTATGTAGGAGCACTCGAAAGAAAAATCAGGACTTCATTTTCTATTTTCCTTATTTTATTGGGCTGAACTGGAGAAAATTGAATATGAATAGTGAGTTAATTGTAAGATCAATGGGCCAAGGCCATACATCAGCATTGACCACAGTGGGGAAGTATAAAAGCATGTATATTCATGAAAGTATAGGTATTAATGTAAGATCAAAGTTAACTCTTAGCTTCACTAAAGAAATAGAAGGCAAAGATCTAGCATCAACTGAAACTCACGTGAAAAAGTAGATGAAAAATGTACAATCATTCAATGGAGAGGTAATCTATAATTATCCAGTAAGACTCTTGGCTATGCCTTAAGACTAAACTAATTCTCAATATTTTTGAATAATCATCCATTGGAATTTAGTAGGAAAACCATAGTAAATCATTGTCCAATGGCCATGCAAAAATATATAAAAAATAATATTTGTTGGTTGTTTTTCAATAGGTGGACCATGATGGGACCACTGAGAAGGTGGGGGTGTTTTTTAATCATGGAAGTGAGGTTTAGTATATTGATAGTCAAGTTACCTTTCTTAGTCCGATTATGCAATTTTTATAAGACAGATTATGCAATATTAATAATAAACATAAATTTATTGCAATTTAGGGAAAGCTCGTTCATGTTTTTTTCTTTATATTGGAAGGTTACTTGATTTTTGAAGTAATTTTTAGTAGATCATAGCATATATTGAGGAAATATTAGTTTGACAAGAATCAATTATTTCTCTTGAAAATTTAGGTATTAAAAGTCCATGACACAGATATATCACACTCCAAAATCCAAAGAAAATGGAAGAGTGTTCAATTTTTTTAATCAAACTTTTATTGGTGAAGGGTTAATTTATTACGAGAACATCATTAATGAAGTGCAAAATTTTAAATTTAACGTTTATTGACTAGAAAAATAATGACCAAAATGTCAAAAAAATTGTGTGACGGGTAAAGAGAAATCCAAATTCCAACCTTGCCTGCCACTTGTTGGTGAGTGGAGGTTATTCACTTTTCATTTACAGCTTACCAGGTTACTCATGTTACCAATATTTTCACATGGATCACTTTTAGGTGACTACTTATGGTACTTATTCTTTATAAAGAACAATTGGTAGATAATTGAATATATTATTTGAAATCTATAACAAATCCAGGCAACAAAATTACAGCAAATAGAAAATTATGCAAAAAATTCACCAGGGCACTACTAATGTGTGGATACCCTATCATTTCTTAGATCCTTATAACTTACCAACACCTACTATATTGGTATACACATAATATGGCATTTACCTGAATTATTTCATATGTATCTAGAAGTAAATAAGTTGTATGACAATTGTTATGGAAGATATAAGATGTGTATTATAGTTTATATTTCAATTTTTCTTAAGTAGCATGCATGTGCGGTCCATATAGTGACTAAAATTACCAAATATATTTTAGTGAAGATGTGAAGATGATCTCTCATTAGGTCCTAATTACTTAAAGCATCATTAATTAGCTTTCCAAATGAATAAAATATGTTAACAAATTAGTAAAAACTAGGAAAACAAATCATGCTTTAAAAAATATGGCACAATGAGTCACACTCTGAGATTTATTTAATTACTCATCAAGTGTCACTACAACATATATATGATCACCATTACCATAGAAATGGGACATGTGACCATAATTTTGGTTTCGCCAATGACATTCCACATCATGAGCATTGTTTAGGGTTGATTGTGTTTATTTTTTTTAAACAAATCATTTATACATTTTATGAAAATTATAGACACAATTTATAATCACATTACAAGATCATGATGTATGGATATTCCTTATCATTTCTTAGATACTCACAACTTACCAACACCTAATAGATTGATATACACATCATATAAAATTTACCCCTAGAATGCCACATGTATCCTAAAACAAATTAGTTGTATGGCAATTGTTATGGTGCATATATGATGTGTATTACAGTTTATCTTATAATTTTGTTGAAGTAGCATACAAAAATTTACATAGTGATATGAGAACCACTCTCTAGAGTATACATCGATTTTGTACTCATGGCTTTTCAGTTTCTTTTTAAGATATATCATTGGTGATGCTCACATGATTATATAATGAACCATTAAGTTGAACTATGAAATTATTCCTCACAACACACACACACATATTGATGAATTAATAATTTTTCTCATATAATTTTTTTAATCTATTTTGAAAAAAAAAAAAATTATATATAATTATTTCTAAGAAGAACAAGAGAGAGTTCCTTACCATATCTTCATAAAACATATAATAGCGACGTTTGGAGGCAATTGCGACATTTGGAGGCAGCCGTCTAGCGACGATTTGGGGCATAGTGTCGCAATTGCGACGTCTTCCTCCAGATGTCTCAATTGCGACACTTTGACTAAGTTTCTGTATTGCGACACTTTTCTCTAAATGTCGGTATAGCGATGGTTTCCCAAGATCAATGGCCCAAAGTGAACCCGATAACTTACCTTTTCCTCGCACCTTTCCTTTTGATCGTGGCTGTTCGCTTGTTGAATCCAGATCTGACGACGCTAATACATTTTCGCACTCATAAAGTAATCGTTTGATGTTTTGGCAAAGCCACATGAAATGGGTGGTTTTTCCAAACCACCCGCGCTTACGTGTCGCCACCACGTTGTATCGCGTTCGAAAAGCTAGTTTCCGCTTACCACCATTTACCCTCGCGAATACCACTGGTGGTATTCCCTAAACCTCACCCGTTTAACCCGAGTTTAATGTCATTTAACTATGGTTATACCATCGTTTAATACATTAAAATTATATTTTTCATTCAAATTTTCACCTTTTCGCTTTAAACCTGTAAAAACATTGCAGAACCGTTTTTCCTCAAAATCACGTCGTTTGAACCCTGAGAAACTTTACAGAGCCATTTTCAACCTACCAGTACCACTTTTCGATGCCCATTGCCTTGAATTTCCATTACAAAGTACTACATTGTCCTCTGCGAAGCCATTTTCAAAAAATTGAAGACTGAGCACCTCTACAACGTCTTCAACCGAATTCCGCTGGTTCTCCAGGTACTTTTCTTCGAAGTTGCCCTCTGAGATTTCAAAATTCTTGTCGATTTCAAATAATTACCAAAGTTACTGCAAAAAAGTGTCCATTTTTCAGGGGAAACTCTGTCAAAATTTCCCTGGAATCCCTAATTGCCCTTTCTCGCAGTTTTTTCCATACCCTGGTCCGTTTTGTTGTTGAAAGCAATTTTAAATACACGTTCTGAGCTTTAAATTCCTTGCATTTCCTAAAAAACTTGCTCAGAAACCCCATTTTCAGTAGAAATTCGCCAAGAAACCCCTGTTTCTCGTAAAGGAACTTAGCAAACCATTTAATCTTGCTTCGTTTATTATTAAAAATGACCAAGAAATAGGTAACCCCCAAAAATGGAGCCCCAAAATCTCAAAAGAAGTCTTTTGCAAAGATTCCTCAGCCTATGTCCTTCAAAATCGACAAACCAACTCCTGTACTCACGACTGATTCTACAGAAGCGGTCAGACCAGTCCAACCTCCAGTCATTTCTCCAGAGAATAGCCCTTTAGTTGATTTGGACTATAGAATACTAGACCCTAATGTAGAATTTAACTTGTTTGATGTCTATAATTGGTGCTATGGAAAATCAGTGGAAAAGAGTGACAAAGATATTCCAATTTGGGAATCCAATCTGCCTAGATATATTGTCCCTCTCACTCATTCTGTTCCTGACTTTATCAGATTATGCCAAGCCTATTATATGCCAGAACAAATATGTATTGTAAACAAAGAAAAATATATCCTGTTTTACATCACCGAAGAGTCGATAAATTCCATGCTGCAAATGAATCATGACCCCAATTCTGCTTCCCTATCAATAGAATATTTAACCCAACTATATCTTGACTTGGAGTTCAATACTAGATTCAAAATATACCAGACTTTTTGTCCAAATCAAGTTGATATTCCTAAGTTAAATCCTCCTTTCGACACCATTGATTTCCCAGATGAAACTAGACGGATTCTCTTAATGCTCTCCTTCATAGTAGGATACGCCAGTGATGAATTCACTGATGTGGCTATCCTAGGTTTTTTTTCAACTCTAAGCGCTGATCAATCACCATCCATTCAGTTCAATTTTGCTAGATTTATTGCTGAAAGTATGCATTATCAGTTATCCAGATTACCAGACGAAGGATTTTTCAGATACTCCTCTTATCTACTCCACCTCTTCCTATATTATCAAACAGATAAGTTTCCAATTGAATGTGAGAAAGTGGATGCGGAAGGAAAATTTCTATCAGTAGTATTTTGGTCATCTATTCTAAGGAAATGGAACAGAAAGCATAGTTTTACAGATTTCAATGACTCATTTATAGCCCCTGCTATGTATCTCTTGGAAAAAGAGGAGATCCCTAGGATCAATGATGAGACAAGAAGAATTCTGCAGTTATTAGAGAGCTACAAAACTAGAGATTAGTATTTATATAAAAATCATACAGAAATTAGAGTGTATGGATCATCCCTGGCCCCATATAAGTTACCCAGATTTGTTACTACAAGAATATTTTCTTTAGAATATCTGAGGCAACTATTGAATGTAGATGAAATCAACTTCATAGCTTTCAAGAAAAATACCCAATTTAAGCTGAAAAATCAAATTGGGTCATTCATTGTGAATAACAGAGAAGCTGCCAATGAGATAAATGTCAAACTTAAAGAGTATAAGTTCCCATGTAGTTTTACATGGAAGTATGACCCACAAGGTATTTTGAGTGCAATAAGGGTAAAATGTAAGTTGCATGTTTACTTGCATGATCCTAAGCCCCATATTGAAATATATGTAAATAAAATTGAATGGGAGCCAAACACCCTATCTGATGATGATTCATAGGCAGTACAGGTAATACAGGTAGACAGTGGCAAAGGAAAACAGATTGAACAGACAGTACAGGTGGCTTCTACAAGCAAAGATACTTATAATGTACATAAAAGAGACAGAGAAGGAGATAGTTTCATAGCTGAGACTATTGAGGACATAAAATTTAGAACTCCTTATAGTAAAAGAAGCAAGTCAACAGAAGAAGAAAAGGATAAGGCTGTAAATATTGATATAGATGATGAAGCAACAAGAATAGTCACTCAAACATTAAAAGAGCTTCAAAATGTAAAAATTGGAACACAACAAAAAGATACAGTCATGAAGGAAAACCAGGTTACTGTCGATTTGCCTCCTTCTTCTCAGGAAACTGACAATACAGAGTCAGAGATTTAGATCAGATTCAGACAGATTAAAGAGAAGAATGAAGAGCTCAAGAATCAAGCTCATTCTAGATTTCTTAAGGAAAAGCCTGGAAACAAAGACAGGCTTCTTTCAACATTTGATTATTCATCCAATAAATTGGTAATGTCATTCTTGAAGCCTACAGTGGCTGAGCCAAAATCAGTGGCAGATTATTCCAAAATAGATCTTGAACTGGATGCAGATGCCATTCATGAATTAGATCAAATTTAATTTCATAGGAGCAATATTGAAATGCTATATTCCAAAATTGTCAGTAAAACTATGAAATCAATTAGGCTTGAGAAAACAGTGCTCAACCTCCAAAATAAAATGAAGTTGGACAAAGCCTCACTATATGCTAATAATTTAAGAATAAAAGCACTAGAAGATATAGTGATTGAAGCAGGGGGTGACCCAACCAACATTGAAGGGGAAAAATTCCTAATTAAATAGAAAAATGAGGATATAGCTGCTCTTAGAAAATAGTTGAAGTTGCCTCAGAGTGAAAACTCTCAAGCAAAAGAAATTCTACAGCAAAAAACAGAGAATGATGATTTAAAGCATTTTGTACATCAAATGACAGATCAGATAAAAACAATGGAAATTCAAATAGAAGCTCTAATGAAAGAGAATGAAGAACTAAGAAAATCACAACCAATGGTCATTCCTACAATGATCCCCACTGTAAACACTACTATACCATCTACTTTGGCAGAACACTTGGCACCGAAAGGAGTACTGGCAACTGCAGTGCCAATTAATTCTCTAATCTATGCCTCTTCTTCTTCATCCTCACAGAGGAGCACACTACAAGACCAAGATAAAGAGATTCTTAGTTTGAAAGGCACTATTAAAAATTTAGAAAATTCCAAAAATGATGCCTTGATTACTTCTAGAGGACATGAGCAAAGGGCTGATCGACTACAAGAATAGGTAAAGATTCTGCAAGCATAATTAAATCTTACAAATCAAGTGGCCTATATAAAAAATCATTTATGGACCAAAATTATTGAAGGCATTCATTCTTAATGGCCTTCAATTCAGATAATTTATGAACAGAGGGAGTTACTTCAAGTTGCTAGTGCAGAGATTGACAAGACTAAGAGGGAAATTGAAAATAAACCAGCCCAAGCAATCCAACTCATAGATTTTTCAAACAGTAAAACCAGGGAAGAGTTGGAAGAATTGAAAATTGTTGATAGAATAGAAACCATTCTTCAAATAAAAAAGGTCCTGAACAAAAGAAACATAATGAGTAATCTAGAGGACCGGTGTAAAGACATGAATTTATCTATCTCAAGATTTTTAGCCAAATACAAAACATTGTCAGAAGCAGGTTTGCCTGATATTCATGTATTGAATGACAAGTTAATTCCTCAGAAATATTATGATCTAAAAATCAGAAATCATGCAAAAGAGCAAGCTAGACAACGACTGCCTCAAGGATCACCAACAGGAAAAATACTTCTTCAGTATTTTGAAAATATGTTCTTTTTAGATAATGAGATCAGGCATATGTTCACTATCAACCCTAAATTTTCCAAGTATACAGAGGCAGATGAAATTTATAGAAAATTTAAGACTATGAAGATCCCCTCTGCAGAAAAGTGGCAAGAATTCATAGATCTGTTGTGAATTTAATGGATAAAAAACAGGAAATTCACTTGGAAATTCATTTTTTACTGTTACCTCAAATGGTAAAAATACAGGGTTAAAGTGCACAACAACAATTAGTTCAAATTAGAATAATCAGTTCTATTTTTGCTTGTAAAAAGGTAACATCTTGCAAACTGTTTTGCAGTTGTCCCTCTTTTTAAGTTTTCTTTCCTAGTTTTTATTAAAACATTATCTCAATTCCTGAGATATTTTGTAAACATTTTTTTGTATAAATACTTCAAAATTCGAAGTATTCAGTGTGAATAAAATTTCTCAAGATAACTATAGTCTTATTTGCTGGTTATATTGAAGTTGGTGAGTCAATTAGTGAAAGCAGCAAACTGTAAAGAGATCAGAGACATCATAGCTAAGGATTCTCGTGGTGACAAAATAAGTCTCATTTATTTCCTTGTTTTCAATGTATTTCTTTAAAGTTTACATTCATTCATATTATGTTTTTCCAGTCTATAATGATCAACTAAGGAAAAACTAAACAGGATTAGTGATAATAAGCTCCCTGTTTTGAAACTTGTTGGCATTTTAATGTTTTCTACTTTGTTCGTGCTCTCTACTTGGCCACTGGCCTGTGGGTGATATGGAGTTGTAATATTATGCTGAATGTGGTAGTTTTGCAATGTTTCAGCTAATTTATTACCTACAAATTATGGTCCTCCATCTGTGATTATGTCCCTTGGGAGACCATAGCGCACAAAGATTTGGAAAAGAAACTGTACTACAGAGTCCTCTGTAGCTTTTTAAAGTGCCTCTGCTTCGACCCACTTAGTGACATATTCATTTGCAACTAGGATGTATGTTTTTTGGTTTTAGGGAGGACTAACAGGGCCAAAAAAATCAAGTTCCCAACATTCAAATGGTTAAATCACTAGTTGAGGGTTCAAAGGCATTTCATCAGACTGCCCAGGGTGTCTTGCCCTTTGGCAGCTATCACAGGCCTGCACAAATTTTTTGGCATCCTTAAAGATGGTAGGCCAGTAATAGCTTGTTCGTAAAACCTTATGGGCAGTTCTACGGTTCCCAGTTAGATCTGCTTTCTTGATATGCCATCCATAGCCAGCTTAAGGATTGTTGAGTGCCCTTTTGCTTGGATTCCATCCACTCCATCAAATCGAGCACATACATAGCTTAGAAGGTCACCTATCTTGCCCTTAGCACATTTGCATCTCTGAGCCTTATTTTTTAGTTCTGCTTGTTTAGAGAGTTGACTCCATTGCTCAATATTCTGGTGGATCCTTGTGGTTTAACTTGAAATCTTTTTTATTCCCACCAATCTTTTAAAATCAAACCCAACTACACAATCATAGCTAGCCTAATATCTGTTACCTAAACAAAGCTAAATCATATGGAGAGATCCCTCTCTGAAGTTCAAGAAGGCTAGATCTTGAATTCCCAAAGCGGTTCTTGGTTACCCTTAGTGTTCTTAACTACAAAAATCCCCATCCCACAACCTGAGAATTACTGGGGTGATAGCAAGGCCTTGGGGGTATGATCATGGAGGGAAACTCCCATGACTAGAAGAGTTGGCGGAAAATTGAATTAGGTACAAAGGAATTAGTAGCGGTGGGTTCTCCCCCACAATGATGTTATGGTGCATATATGATGTGTATTACAGTTTATCTTATAATTTTGTTGAATTAGCATACAACAATTTACATGGTGATATGAGAACCACTCTCTAGAGTATACATCGATTTTGTACACATGGCTTTTCAGTTGCTTTTTAAGATATATCATTGGTGATGGTCACATGATTATATAATGAACCATTAAGTTGAACTATGAAATTATTCATCACAACACACACACACATATTGATGAATTAATATTTTTTCTCATATAATTTTTTTAATCTATTTTGAAAAAAAAAATTATATATAATTATTTCTAAGAAGAACAAGAGAGAATTCCTTACCATATCTTCGTAAAACATATATTAGCAAGAAAATTAATCTATTGAAATTTCATTTCCAAACATATTCATGGAGTAAAATGAAGATTAAAAGGAGATATTCATGGATTTACCTATAACATCACCTCATAATTAAGAATGTAAATGTACAATATTGATGATACATGGGTTAGGAGAAAATTAATCTATTGAAATTTCATTTCCAAACATATTCATGGAGTAAAATGAGGATTAAAAAGAGATATTTATGAATTTACTTATAACATCACCTCATAAAAGTGTAAATGTCCAATATTGATAAAATTTATTTATATATGATAAATAATAAACCTTTATCTCACATATATCATATAATCTTATAAACAAACAATTGCACCGGGGGTGCAATCCTCAAAACTTTTAAACTGTCTAATGTATATGTACCTATTTAAAGTATTCGGGGCCCACATTACAAATTCCCAAAGTGAAATATTTGTGCATATGTTATATATAAGCCAATGGTTTAAATAACTATTGGGCGGTGAAACAAAACTTATAAAAAAATATTAATAAAACTATATCATACGTCCGGACTTCAAAAAAAATAAACCCGATTTCAATCACAAATTCGCGTTCCAAAATAGCCTGCTGATGTCACCCTAATTTGTCACGCGAAAACTTCATAGAATATGCCATATAAAAATCCAGGTCCGTTTGTTGGCTTTACGTACAGAGGAAAACTGTGACGTGAAAAATCAAATTAATTCCGCCCTATAATGTTTCGGGTCCAGAATTCCACAATGCAGGCGGGCCAAAAAATAACGCGATCGAATCGCCTACTTCCACGTGGATGGCTGATTTGGTCTGTGGTCTGTGGGAACACGTTCTTCTGAATTAAAATATCCCACGTTTACTATTAAATTTCTCTGTTTCCAAAACAATACAACGCTCTGTTTTTAAGTGTGCAGGGACTGTGATTTCAAAACCAAAATTGACTGTTCATCAGTTTTAGAAAGCGGCTATTTGACAGAGCCATTCAAACAGATTTAGAAAGCGGCCAGAGGACAAGGTAGTTGAAATTAATATTTCAACATCCCTCATTCACTGAGAATACCCTTGATGGTGCCTTCTTCGCCGGACTATGATGTGTTCATCAACAGTCGTGAACTCGATGTCCGTTTCTTCGCCAGGCATCTTCACAATAGTCTTGTTTCCAGAGGATTGCAAGTCTTTCTCGATAGCATAGAATTGTAGGCTGGAAAATCCATACCTTCACAAATTAAAGATGCAATTAAAGGAGCCTCTCTCATTATTACTATTTTCTCTCCAAATTATTCACAATCGCAAAGGTGCCTCCTTTAACTACTCCTCGCGCTGCTCTGTAAGCCGACCATTTTTGCAAAGGCATATAACTGTCGTTTATTTAATATAAGTGTCATTATACTGATGGCAGACAAAGCGTCGCTATTGCGACGGCTGCCTCCAAACGTTGCAATTGTGACACTTAGACATTGTGTCACAAACAAAGCGTCGCTATTGCAACGGCTGCCTCCAAACGTAGCAATTGCGACACTTAGACATTGTGTCACAATTGCAACATTTGGAGGTAGCCATCGCAATAGCAACGCTTTGGGGCATATTGTCGCAATTGCAATGTCTTCCTCCAAACGTCGCAATTGCGAGACTTTGTCTAAGTGTCAGTATTGCGACACTTTTCTCTAGACGTCGGTATAGCGACGATTTCGGGCGAGATTGAAAAAATTTGGGGAAATTTCTGACATTTGGTCAAAAGTGTCGAAATTTCCACCAAATGTACTAGTGTATATATATATATATAGATAGATATCAATTTATATGATGTGATTGTCTCATATGTACAATGATGATTGATGTTTTCGGTATCTAATATATTGAACGGTTAATATGCCAATCAATTTCCTGATTAGCTAATGAATCTGCAAACAAATTTTCTGAATGAGGAATGTGAATGAATGTAACATAATGAAATGAACATTGCAACAAATACACTCCCAAAAATAATCGATGTATAAATGGGTCTCTGACACAATAGGTGTTGTTTAATTGTGAAACAACCAGTTGCAAATCGAAGTACACTACTAATTAATCAACACCAAAATACATTACCTCTGAAAGTAGATTCGCCACAGCTGTATACTCTGCTACATTATTCAGAGCAGGACCAATGCATATGCCCCTTGAGACTAGCAATTTATCGGGTGGATAGTAAATTACCCAAGTTGTGGAAGAAAAATTCCAGGTATGTCTACTAACACCATCGGCAAAGCCAAAATGAATCATCTCATCCATAAAAACCTGCCAAAGCAGATCAAAATAATCAAAGTCACACAAAAAATCGATAGATAGATATGCACAAAAAATAAAATATATACAGAAAAAGAAAAGGCTAGGCAACAACCTAGGCATAATACTTCTTTAGATAGAGCCCATTTATGGGCTCTGCCAGCTAGTTCCCCTCAAAATAAACCAAGGCATAAGCTTCCTTCTTGAGGACCTTTTTAACAATGAAAGGGCCGTACCACATGGATTTGAATTTTCCTGCTCTCAAGGCATCCTTTTCTTGAGCATAAACCAAAACAAGGTCACCTTCATAGAAACCGTAGGTTTGACAACCTTATCATACTAACCTTCACTTGTTTCTTATGAGCCTCATTCATCGTAGTTGCATCTCCTGCTTCTCATTGAGATATAAACAAGGTGTTCTTTGAGACTTGAAGTGTAAGGAAGAAGCTCTACAACCAGCTTAAGGGAAGGAATCTCACACTAAAAAGGAAATATCAGTTCCAACCCATAAACCAGTTGGAAAGGAGTGAACTCGGTTGCAGTCTTAACAGACATTTGGTATGCCCAAAATGCAGGATACAACATGACATGCCAATTGGACCTAGATTTATTGATATTACGTTGAAGGTTAACCTTTAAGGACCTGTTTACTTCTTCAATCTTACCATTGGCCTGAGGATAGTATGGAGATGAATGCTCCTACCAAAAACCCAACTTAAGAGCCAATTCAACCATTAGGGTGTTCTGAAAATGACTGCCATGGTTAGTGACAATCTCTTTGGGTATAAAAAAGTGAGAAATGACTTGGTTGAACATAAACAGGGCTAATGTTTCACCATAATTCACAAAATTAGGCACAACCTTGGCCCACTTCATAAAGTACTCTACTGCTATGATAATGTACTTGTGATCCTTCGTCGAAGGCAGGTTACATGTAGTAAAATTAATAACCTACTTTGTGAACGGACCGACAATGATAGTAGGAAAGAGTGAAGCTAGAGGAGCATGCATATTCTAAGTATAAACCTAACAAGGATAACATTTTTTGACTACCTCAACACAGTATTTGAAAATCGAAGGCCAAAAATATCCTGCATGCAAAATATTTTGGGCTCTAGAAAGCCTAGATAAATGACCACTACAAGCTCCATTGTGGCAATCATTCAACACAACCTCAGCTTCTTAGAGACTCAAGAAACATCTAAGGATTGATTCAACCACATGACGATATAGATCATCGCTGATAATAAGATAACTTTCTTCTAAGTGATGCAAATTTCAATGCTCATCTTTCAAAAAAGCTAAGGGAAACTTCGAATTCTGGAGATAAAAAATGAGATCTCCATACCAAGGATCTTGTGAAGAAATGAGGAAAATATGTTCATTAGGTAACAACTCGTCATAAGTAATATCATATTCAAAAGGAAACTGAGAGATCAACTCCGTAAATACCAAATATTTCTTGGATTTGGAAAACAGAAATTTGAGATCAAACTCTTACAAAATGATGGCTCGCCTACTAAGAAAAAATTGAAATGGATTAACTGCCGCCAAAACATAATTTTTGCGAAGAAGAATGAGATGTCTAAGTTGTTGGATAACATGGACAGATTCCAAAGCTAATTTCTCAATGGGAGAATACTGTAGCTCAAGAGCTACCAAGCCTCGACTTAGGTAATAAATAACATGCTCATAAAGATCATTATCCTCTTGAACCAGAACAATACCTGTAGTAGATTCTGCTGCAACAATATACAAAATGAAATCTCTGTTATAATTAGGTGGATGCAATAATGGAGTGGAGGTTAATTCCTTTTTCAAAGCATTGAACGAGCGTTGAGAAAATTCATCCTAGAAGAATGGAACTTCTTTCTTCAAAAATCTCGTAAATCCCTTTGTCACCTCGACATAATTAACAATAAATTTCCCTAGTAAATTTTATTTTCCTTGTTGACTTTGAAGTTGAAAAATAGAAGACGGGGGAAGGAAACTAAAGTATTGCCTCAACCTTCAAGGGATCTACCAGAATCCCTTCTATAGACACGATAAATCCAAAAAATTGATTGGATGTGATGGAGAAAACACACTTATTAAGGTTCAACCAAATTTTATAATGACGACATCGTTCAAAAACTTGTTGAAGATGAGAGGGACGATCAATTCTCTTTTGAGAGCAAGCAGCTAAATCATATAAATAAGCTTCAAAGATATGATTGATGTTGTGGAAAGCATAGTACATGGCCCACTGGAAAGTAGCCCTAACATTTTTAAGGCCAGAATGCATCTTTTTGTATGTAAATGTATCCCAGGGGCAAATAAAAGCAGTCTTGTGCTGATCTTCAGGATGAATGGTAATTTGATTATATCCCAAGAAAACATCCATGAAGTAGAAAATATCACTCCCCGCACACTCATCAATAATATGATCAATGAATGGTATGGGGTAATTATCCTATAGACATGCCTTATTCAAATACCTGAAATCGATGAAAACATGGATCATTCCTTGTTTCTTGTCCATAGGCACTGGATTCAAAAGCCACTCAGTTAACAGAATGGGGTATATGAAACTCTCTTTACCCAGCTTCTCAAGCTCGTTGTTGATAGATGATGCTTTCCTAGCGTTTACCAGACAAAGCTTCTGCCTTATAGGCTTAGCATTTTATAAGTCTTGATATCATGCTTGACAATAGATGGATCAATTCCTGGAATTTCCTCATAATAGCAATCGAACACATCTAAAAACTCTCTAAAGAGATCAGTATAAGTCTGAATTTCCTCAAGGGAACATTCAGCTCCGATGAAGACATTCTCAATAATGTATGGGTCTTTAGAAATGTTCACCAAGATAGTCTCAGAAATGACAACCATGTTACCTTATGCAAAAACTTGTGATGGAGCTAAAGGGTTCAAGACTGGGTGAACAGGACCATAAGAAACAAGGCCAGAGAATCTCAATTCAACTTCCCACAAGTCTGGTAGAAAATAGGTCCGATGATGTAAATCATCCCATGGTATTTCCATGATATTCATTGCTTCAAGGATAGTCTCTTCAGATGGAATAATAGTATCAATGCAATCCTGAGTAGAAGATGAACTAAGAGTCCAAACCAGAGAAACATCTACATCAAACTCCTCCGGTGAAAGAGAAACTTGAATGAAATCTACAGAGTCAACAATAGATTGTTAGGAAATCTCTGTTATAGACATAGGGAATTCCATTCCACCCACTTGACCTTTCTCTAGTGTGCAGGTAGGATAGGGTAAGGTCTAAGGATCCAATAAATAATGAGTTCGAAAGAACTCTCGTCAAGTAGGAACCCTAGAGGATGAGATAACATTAATATCAAAGGAAGGAGGCGGAAGATCAAAGGTATGCATCAAAGAGGTATACATCCGAACCCCTAAATTATCCATAGGTTTCTTGGAATAATTCACCAAGGGAACAGTCGAGTCAGAAGATGCATTTGGATCTATCAAAGAATAGTCCATCTGATCAACAATGACAATCCTCCCTTCACGAAGAAAACACAAGATGCGAAATAAAGATGAAGAAAGAGCAACCATTTCATAGATCCAATTTTTCACCAATAGATTATTGTAGTCCAAATTGGCATCAACTATCTGGACTTCGATATTGACAACTTTACCCCCAACACGGATGGGAAAAGCCAGAACAATTCAATGTGGCCTGTGAGAATGACCATCAAATGTAGTGAGAAGAGTAGGTGAAGGCACAACTGAAGGGGATCCAATGGCTTTCCAACATTAGATAGACATGTCAAATGTGCAAGCACCCTCATTGACTATTGTTCGAAAAATATTGATCATCCGATATGTAGAATTAATCTGAAAATCCATGTGATGAGGAAGTCTCTTCTTAAGATTTGACATATCACATGTGATCATAAGAGATTTCTTTGGATCAACTACCCCGGTCGTAGTGATAAATTCACTCCTTTGTGTTGGGCATGATTGGAGTACCTCTTGTTAGCCATCAATAAAATTTTGTCATAACTAATGATGGCTAAAACAGGTCTTTAGTCTTCAAGAAACAAATTTCATAAAAAATATGTGACTTCTTGAAGCCTCTCTATGTTCTTATCCTTAAGAAAACCTTTCCTCTAATAAATATTCATTCAAAAATCCACTAAGAAATCCTATTGTTTCCAAAGAAAAAAATGTTTTCTAAGGCCCCATTTCATCATTTTCTAATGCCCCATATCACCCATTTTTCCCCTTTACTTATCCTTCATCCCTTCTAAAAAGAACCCCCTTCTTTACCCTTTTTTCCAAAAATTCCTTTTTAAACTATGAAAACCTCTTTTTATGGTTTAAAACACCTCTTTTCATTCCTATCAGAACATCCAAAAAGGCTCAAAAAACCCACTTTTTGGTCTATTTCTGACCTTTTTTATATATAAGGCTTTAATTTCTTTTCGCTTAAGCCTTCCGCTCCTCTTTCCCATATGACCCAGTCCTCTGACCATTGCGTCACTCCATCACACTTCGCATCGCATCCCCTGTCCAAGAACCTTTCACCGCCGATGCGAAATATCGATTGCATCGCACTTTGCATCACAAAATCCATCACATCACACTTCACATCGCGTCTGCCACATTGCATTGCGCTGCTTCATCACACCTTCACTTTTCCTTCTCCCTCAAACCTTTTTTTTGCCGATATGCGAAGCTTCGATCGCCTCTCCACCGTCAATCTCGATCCTGATCTGACGGTCCTCTATCCATCGCATGTGCCCCTCCCCATCATCCATCGGCACATCGCAAATCCAAAGAACCTCCTTCCCGGACCCTTTCTCCACCGATCGTTGATCTGCGGAGTTAATCCGAGCTGTCCATCTCCCTGATCCGACGGCCCACATTTCTCCTACGTTCCATCTTTGCCCTTTTCATCCTCCTTCATTGCCCAATCCTAACCATTGATCCCGTTTTAGATCAATGGCCCTCGTTTCATCGCATTCTCACCATCCCCCTGACCCCCCTTCCACCATTTTTAAACTCTGATCTCTGCGATTTAATCTATACCATTCATTTCCCAGATCCAATAGTTCCCATTGATCCCTTCCACCGCTCTTATAAATCCCTTTTCCCATGTAAAAAACCCCAAAATATTTGTATAAAGACTCAAACCCCGAAAAACAATTAAAGTGGGCCCTCCCTTCCCTCATATTGTTTCCCCCTCCAAATCAATCTCCACCATCAATCTGACCTATTGCCCCTAGATCGGACGGCCATTAACTCCCCTCCCACTTCCGCCTATTTCCCTTTATATAATCACCCCACTGTGATTTTAACCCTTTATCACTATAAATCCAATGGCGCATATTGTTTTGCCGAACCTCAGGTCTCCCCGCTACACGACAAAATACCCCACGTCACCCCGACCCAACCATATATTTCCTCCGCTCATCTTTATCTCCCTTTGCGCTCCCCTGTGGCCATAGATCTACCACTCCCAGATCTAACGACCAATAATATTCTTCGCACCCGCTTTCACCAAACCTCCCCACCATGCATCTTGCACGTGAAATGGGCAGTTTTCAGGAGCCACGTGTCAGCCATTAGCCTGGGTCGTGTTTGTTTGGTATAAAACCACTTACCGCCCAGACCCTAAGCAAAAACCACTTTGGTTTTTTGCAAAACCGCCTATCCATATTTCACGCCATAAGTAGATTTAAACCTTGTTTCTTATGGTTTCAACCATAGAATCTCCTTCCCCATGCTCCCTTGCCTCTGCACTACCCTTTCGCCCTCCGCCGAGCCCTCTGAAGTAGCTGAATTTGTTAGCAACCTATAAAAATTTTCATATCAAATGGTGGATAAATCATTTTTTGAAGCCTTCAAGAAAGCATTTTTATTGCCAAATTTTTAGTTCTTGAAGTCTTGTGAAGATGACTTATCCTTGAGTTAATCTTCACTACTGTTTCCCTCTCAAATCTGAAAATCTGTTGTTCTCCTGAAGAAAAGACTGCTGCAAAAACTCATTTTTTCCACTCATTTTACCCCTCCTTTCACTCATAATTAACCTCCTTTTTATCACCTTTTACCTCATAAAATTTCTTTATTTTCCCTCATTTCCCTTCTTCCCTTCATAAAAACATCTTTAATGAGGTTTAAAACTCCTTTTTAAACCTTATTGAAACCCTCAAATGCTTTGAAATCCTTGAAAATTCACAAAAAACCCACTTTTTACATTATAGGCCTAAGGCCCTTTTGGCTAAGCTCTCAACCACTTCCCCACCATACAACCCACACCCAGGACCAAGAGTTAAAGTCCCGAGCACTAATTGCAATCGGCGGTTTGCGATGGGCGCATGTCTTTTTGTTACATAAAACTTCTGATGCGATTGGCTCCTTTTGTATCTAAACCACGATCCTTTGCTTCCTTTGTAAAACCAAGAGCCCCGCAATCGGGCGCTAAACCTCATATAAAACCCCTCCCTGATACAAATTTCCCTTTGTATTTTATTAAAAACCCCATTTTTCATATTATAATGAAGCTCGCCGGTTCATTGGTTGGAACGAATCCCGACTGTTGATTTAAACCAATCAAACGATCATCGAGATCTCACATCGGAGATTTCATTAGATGCATTTTAATATTTTATTGATCTCCCTCGATTGGCCTCCTTCCTATGGCTTCTCAATCGTTGATCTCCCCTGCCAGGCCCAGATCCGACGGCCCTCATCACTCTGTTCACAAACCCATCCCTCCGCCTTTGGACCTCCGATTCAATCTCTATCGTTTATCTAGCCCTCAGATCAACGACCCTCATTCAATCGCATCACAAAAGCCATTGTGCCTTTCCTCTCTCCTCCTTTGATCGAAAATATTCTGATTGTATCTGGGTTGTCCATAAACTAAGATCTGATGGTCCAGATCAATCCTCGCACCCTTTGTTAATTTTATAAGCCCCACTTTATAAAGTTCATCAGGGAAATCTCCGTCGTTGATCTCTGCAGATCAACGGCTCGCATTAACCCAAGCTCCGCTTACCCCTCGCCTCATATTTTATTTCGTTTACCCAAAAATAAAATCAGGCCATCCATATTGAAGATTCAATGGTCTAGATTCAACCCGATAGGCCCAACTCTCTTGGGTCCTACCCTTCCCATATCAAATCTCCGTCGTTCATTCCTTGATATGAAAATCCAGATCAAAACTGCTCAGACTCTACCCCACATCTTATCGCCTGGGCATCTATTCTCCATCTCGCCTTTTTAATCGCGCTCCACCCATCCTCCAAGGGACTTCATCGATCAAGGATTGCCATTGATCTCTGTGGCCGATCTAATCCAACGGCCCAGAATCCTTTCGAAAACCCTAAATTTTGTTTTAAACTATTTCCTCCACCAAAGGTTATTTACCCATTTCCTTTGTATTTTCTCTCATTACGTGATAAAATTTCCCTTCTACGTAGTATTTTCCCGTTTGATCTCAACCGTTGATCTCTGCGGATCAACAGATCTGACTTAATCTCTCCACCGTTTTTTCGAACTGCCTCCCATCTGACCTCATCGAGCAATCCTCGCCATTGGATGCTTTCATCCAACGACCATGATCTAACCCCAGCCTCCAAAGAAGTTTAAACCCAAATACGCAGGATTTTTCTAATTTCATTTGTTTGTGCAGGTTTTAATGGTTTTTATCAAAAGTTTTAAAAGAGAATTGAAGGTCGGGGATGACGATCCCCTAGGCCTTTATACATGAATAAGATCATTCTGCGAGGTTTCCTGTCGAGGATTATTAGTGTCTCATGAGCACTGATGCCATTTTAAAACCCTCTGCATGCCTAAACATCAACAAGACACAACAAAGTTAAATCAAACAGAGAGTATCAGTGTTAAAAGATCCAGTTACAGCAGAGATGAAGAATTAAAGATGCTTTACACAATTTTTGAGGGATTATGGCCTGATTCGACTATCTAAAGCCTAATCCACTCAATTAAATTCACTTTGAAGAACAGAAGACCGAATTTAGGCCTAATTATTCCTAACACACAGAATCAAATCAAATTAACAGTGTTTAAAGAAAAACAATAATATCTATCAATCCGAGAAAGCCTCCACTGCCACATCAGATGCTAATTGAACCCTCTCAGCTACCAAAAGCCACTTGCAGGCTCAAATCATTAAAAAGAGGCCATAGTTATGGCCAGAACAGAAGATATGTGCATCAATACAGCTGAACAAATAATTCAATCAAAGGAACTTATTGTAAACTGTCAGCAGAGTTATTACAAGGATAACGAAGAGCCTTAAAGTCAACAAAATCTTCCCAGAAAGATTAATACTTAATGTAAACCAATTAATACAGAGGAAATATCAGAAATTTTCTCCATTGAGCCCCTCAAAGGCCGAGAAACATTAAACTGTATTAATTGAACCTAGAAGATCTTTTATCCCATCCCACCTCCTCATTTCTTCTATAAATAATCCTATAGAAGATGAGATAATGTTGGTCACTACATATCCATTCCCTGTAAATAGTTTTATGAAGCTGTTGTAAGCTTTGTTTGTAATTGAAGATACCTAAGTTGAGATGAGAAGTTTCAAGCTGTAGAGACCCACTGGACTTAAAGATTTTAACTGGTTTGAAGCATTCAAATACAAGCTGATTTATGGGATCCTGGTCTATGTCAACAGTGATGTTTTTCTTATTGTAAATTGTTATTTTATTTCTGTTTCCATTCTTCCCATATTCTCTGATAAAGAAAAAAAATTATAGAGTTAGGATTTACTGTAAAAGGTACCCTGCTCTTGCTGATAAGCTTTATCTACATGTTTTCTTCCAAAATTGTGTATTTAAGAATGATTCAATACAATCCAAGTAGTTAGGAATGCTGGTGTTCCCTCGTCCTAATGTCGAAACTAAACATTGTTCTTGAATGTTATTTTCAGTTTCTTCCAAGTAAAGTTAAACTAGGGAAGTCTATGGTGAGCCCTATCCTCTAGTTTTATCTCCAAAGGTTGTCTGAAGGTTTCCCTAAGGATATGTTGAAAGCAAGATAGGTTCAAAGTCCTTACCTAATCTTAGACTATTGTTTGTTACCTTATGTGTTGTCTTGATAAGTTTACTAAGTAAAGCAGAGCTAGGGAAGTCTATGGTGAGCCCTATCCTCTAGTTTCTTCTCCAACAGTTGCTTTGAAAAGTTTCCCTTAGAATATGCTAAAAGCAGGATAGGTTCAAAGTCCTTACTTGATATTAAGCTGTTATTTTCATGTTTTAAATGTTTTCTATTGAAAGTTCATCAAAAGCAGGCTAGTTTCAAAGTACTTACCTAATCTTAGATTACTTTTATGTCTTTCTTAAGTGTATGCCAAAAGCAAGATAGTTTCAAAGTACTTACTTGATCTTAGGCTTTTCTTTGTTCTTCATTTTTCCAATTCCCCTTCTTATTGTTTCATTTCATTCCATAAAATCAACTTTAAAGAGATCCTTCAACATAGATGAATTTTCCCATGGACCACTCTTGAACCTTGATGTTTCAATTAAATCCTAGTATGACTCCATAGCCCAATGGTTTGAAGCTGTTTCTTTCCTATCTTCTTAGTTGAATCAATCTTTCACTTTCATTCACCTTCACCCTTCATTTAGACTTCCTTCACCTTCACATATATTTTCCCAACCAAAATCAAACAAAAACCTTGTTCTTCATAACTAGCCTAATATCATACCCAAAAGCCTTAAAGATAAATCAATCTTTGCACTTATAGAGAGATCCCTCCCTGGATTCAGGAGAGCTAGATCCTAGAATTCCAAAGTGGTTCAAGTGTTGTCTCTGCATTTTTAGTCTCACCAATCTACTAAAAATATATATTCCTACCATTTTTGGTGACTCAACTGGGGAACTGAGTCAAATTTCATCTTAGGTACCCTTAAGACCTCATAAAACCCCTTGAGTAAAAGTATCCCTCTTCAGGCACTACCAAACAAATGGTAATCATGATAAAACTTATTTGAATCAGTGACAAACTAAGGAAACCTTGGGATTCTCATAAGAACTTATCAAACCTTTAAGGATCAGCTATCTTAGCCATAAGAGTAAACTCTCCTTGTCTCATCACCGTAGCTAAGTGTTGAAACAAATTTAGGACACTCTTAGAACCTATAAGACTGAAAAAACTCAGAAAACCCAAAAATATTTTAGATTGGTATTTAAATAAGCATGGTGGTGGACCATAAAACCATTTACCTCCAAAAGAGCTAAAAATTCCCACCTGGTGACTCCACAATCCTAAACAGACCTTAAGAATCCACTGGGAAAACCCATTATCATCATAACATCATATAAACTTAGATAGAGGACTTTAGGATTAAAGTTTTATTCTTTAAAAGATCAGTTAGCCTCTTAAAAGATTGTCATATTTGGTTAAACTTTTCTTGTTTAAGTTGGGTCTGAAAAACATAGCATAGTGGCTCCTAGAAAGATTCATACTAGAGCTTACCCTAACCCAAACCCTCCTGAGATAGTTGATAACCCTGAAAGAATCCTTAGGAAGTCTCCTAAGGTTAAATCTTCCACTGTTTTCATATCACCCCGTAGAGCTAATTCTGTGCCTAAAAACCTTGCAGCTCTACAAGAATCACAAGTTGACTTAAGAAATCCATTTATAACTAGGTCACTTGATGATTTAGATCAGTTAGATTCAGAGTCTTCACATTCATCCCCAGATAGAAGTGAACATCCTGGTAGTAGAGAAACTACAGCACCTGATTTACATTTCCTTCACAATTTAGGTGTCTCTCATCCAAGATCTGCTCAACAGTCTATTATTGATCCATCCACATCTGTTCTTCATACATCCATTGTTAAAACCACTTCATTCCAACCCACTTTCCCTCTTGTCACCCTACCAGCTTGTGTATGGAATAGATGCAATTTTTCCAACTAGCCTAGGTATGCCAGTTATGAATTTGATCCAAGAAGTGCAGTCTAAAGACAATGATATGATCAGAAGGATAAATCAAACTATACATCTTCAGAAAACTAGAGAGGAGGTCTACAACAGAGCATTACAAAAGCAAGAGAGCATTAAAAAGCTTTTTGATAGAAGGACAAAGGCCAGTAATTTCAATATTGGTGACAAAGTGTTAAAGTGGGACTCAAGGAGAGAAGACAAGGGCAAGCATGGTGTTATAGCATCATTTATCACCTTCATATGATTCATGATTGCTTTTATGGCTTTGGGCACCCATTCCTACAGACTTGGACAAAATTCACTAAAAAACAGTGTTAAATTCCCCATACGCGGTTATGCCCAGACTTTTCCGCGTGTATACGCGAGTCCACATGTACTTTCCCGCGTATGCCATTAAAATAATTAAAAAATATATAAAAAATCCCTATTTTCGGGCTGGGTTGATGGTTACTCTGGTAGTTCAACCACCCCAGCACGTGGCCAACTGTTTCCAACTGTTGAAACTACTTTGAGGGAGTATAAAAGCCCCTCATGTGCATGGCCTAAGGGAGAGAGAGAATTTATTGATATTATACTCTGTTGGTATTCCCTATCCAAGTCCGATTCCCCGTGCCTCCTGCACTTTCCCAGTTCATTACAGGAAACCCTTGTTTCCTTGAGATGCTCATCTCCCTATATGTCATCTCGTATGCACCAGTTTGGAAGGAGTCTTAGCGAGGCAAGGGCGGGACGGATCCGGACGACGGTCTGCTCGAAGATCGTGGAAGGATTCAGGTGATCTCTCCACTCGTTACTTTTGTACATGATATTTATAATACAGAAGTACCATCTTGTTCCCGAAATATACGTGTTAGTGTCTGCTTACATATATGAGAAAATTGTTATTTAAGCATTCATTATGGTTTATCTAATGTTTCATATGGATTTCACTAACATTTAGAGTAGATATATGCTGTACAACCAGTTCTTCGTGCTTGTTTCTTCTTGTCTTTCAGGTTAAGAAGGAATAAGGGTTGCTGGGGGTTTGGACCCCGCGGGATCTGCTTCAACCGTAGGACCTACAGGTAACTTCCTCGATCTACTCTATTTAGTTTTTCATGAACATGTATGGTTGTGTGAGTCCTTCTTAAGTAGCATGCCCCTGCTCTGTGGAGGTTTAAACCCAACAAACCTCTAGCGTGATTTTCCCCGAAACAGAACTGGCGACTCCGCTGGGGATCGCATTCTTGTGATTCGCCTGTTGGGTGGTTTCAGCTGTTCGATAGGTTTCCAACAGTTTTAACTTCTATTTGCAGTCCAGTTTACTCTTTCTCAGTTAGACTGAAGTCCTGGTTTCTTATCCAGGCTTGATCCTTTTTTATTTTTCATTATTTACCTTTATATACACGCTTTTTTCTGCACACATTCACGTATACACGCAAGTTTGTATAAAGTGAGTCGTGTATACGCATGTTTCCTTTAGCACAGTCGCGTATGCACGCTTGTTTCTAAACTTTGAAGTAGCGTATACCTAGGCAGATTTTGAAATTTTGGATTCCTTGGCTTTTTAGTCCTTTCTGTCTGTGGAGACCTGTTCCTACAGTGTCTTTGTACCCTTTGGATTGTAAAAAAAATGGTCTTTGGTCTTTTCTCTCTTTCGTTTCATTGAAAACTAGTCTTTTTGGCAAAGTGTTGTTTCTTGTGCTGGCACTTCTGGTTTGAGTACCAAGATCGCTTTCTGGGCATTCTTGGTTGTTTTGCTTCATCAGAACAGAGAGCTCCTGCTCATTTAATCTTTCCTATCTTTGTGTTTTGCTTTGCACTACGATTTTTTCCTATTTCTTGGTTGGTTTTCTTGAGTTCAGTTGGCTAGGTCTTGTTGCAACTTTTGAAGAGTCTTTCTTGGTTCTTTGGAGTTTTTGTTTTTCGGCAAGGTTGCACTATTCTTTTAGGCTGATTGCCTGAGTTTTCTTGTCTTCTTTTGCTCGTATTGATCTTGCTACTAATTAGCCCTATAAGATTTTGAGCATTTTGGAAGTTTTTTGCTTGAAATTCAGTGTTGATTGGCTTGGAATTTTATAGTTTTACTTGGTCTTTTCGAACTCTTTTATAAAACTCAAAAGCTCAAAAAGCATTTGCTTTGTTGTTTGCTTTTGTTTTTGCATTTTTGTTTTCATTTCTTTGTATCTTTTGAAGCTTTGTTGAGGTTTCTTGCCTTTGGATTTTGGCTTGATTCTGGAAAGGAGTTGTCATTGATTTCTTCCTCTTGTTGTTAAGCATTTTTGGTGTCTTCATATTAAGAGTTCTTGATTTTGGGAACTAGCTTTTTGGACAACCAAAAAAGAGATAAAACTGAAGGACTTTTGGGAAATTTCACTCTGCTTTAGGAGATTTTGCATCAGGTGCACTTAAGCATTTAGTCATCTTCATAGTTTTTGTGAGTGTGAGTTTGCTATCTGAAAAGAAAAAATACAATTTTTTAATCTCGTAGAACCCGTGTAGAAGTTGCTTTTCATCGAAAGACAATAACTGCATTTGCATGTAGTTTGGTTTTTATTAATTTCTTTCAGCGTCAAAACATCATAAGTTTCATTTCCGCATCCCTTTGACTTAACATAACAGCCCATTAAAATAAGCGATATATATTTAAAATCAACTAGCAAGTTTTCTAAGTGTCATACACCAACTAGCTAGGTTGTAGGGCCTTGGATTAGGTGAGTGGAGAGTTAAATCTCCAAGGCCACTCAAACAAAACATAGAAGTTGATTAATTGAGTAAAATCTAACTCCGTTAGGTGGACTGGGAAAGCTCTCCTCCAGAGAGTCAAGCGCGAGGGGAAGTGAAGGCTGAGAAGAGGGATACGCCCTTTCTGATTAGCTGAATCTGACCTCAATACCGTTCCGCCCGGCTTCTGACACGGATTGGTGCCCATAGTTGCCACTCCTAGGTTCCACACAGGTGACTGCGGGGTGGAATACCCGTGGTACCTGAGGCAAACATCGCATCACTTTCAACAGTACTTCTGGGGGGTGCCCTTGCGAAGCTTGGGTGCTTGAACCGGCAAAGGCTGTCGTTAGGAGGTCGGCGTAACTGTTTCTGATACCTTCACTAGTTTTTCTAGGCCGTAATTATCCCAGACTGCTTTCGGGAGGTCCTATATTTCGCTTTCTTGTATTTTGGTGTCCAGTCCTCATCACCCGGAGCGGAAATACTTGGAGGTTGTTTGCTTGATTGTATCTCAGGTATTTTTCTTATAGTGAGTGCTCTTTGCTCCTAGCTTGCCTAGCTTTTCACTTTTTTGAGTCTAATTTAAAATCTATAAAAGTGGCTGATCAAGCACCTCATCGATCGAGGAGAATCCAGGGGTTATCTCCCGAGAGTCCAGAGCCTTCTTTGAGAAGGCGTAGGAGTGATTTAGCAAGTGGTTACCACCCTGTGGCATCTGACGCAGTGGAGAGAGATCCTCCACAAGGGTCTGAAGGTTTCATAGTTGATTCTGGTGTCAGTTCCGAGAGGAGCGTTCCACTCACCTCGCGAGTTTTATTTCCTTAGGAAGAAGATTTTCAAATTGAAGAAGTACATGAACCTCCTGCGTCAGGTCCATCTCCTCTTCCTCCTGATTATCCGTTCGTTGTTCAATACATCGGACCCGAGTCAGAGAGACCGGAAGATCTTCCGTATCATTCATACCTTTTGATGGCCACGACTCGGAACGCGGCTTCTGCCGTGAGTGCTCCAGGCATTCAGACTCCTGCTTCTGTTGAAGGAGGGGGCACTATTGCTTTATCTTCGATTGCTTCTAGTGCTGTTGTGTTTGGCTCTGGTTTCACCCAAGCAGAATCTTCTCGTTCTGGTCCCTTCTGTTTCGGAATGCCCACTAGTGGGATTCCTTCTTTTTCCTTTTCCGCTACTGCAGCTGGATCTACACCCATGACTTCCATGGCCAGTGGATCAGCTTCTTTTCAGGGGTTCCCCTCCGGAACTGGACACATTCCTAGTTCAAATCCTTCTTTAGGGTCCTTTCCGTTTACTTCTCAGACCCAGAGTTTCAACCCTTGGTCTGGGGGGCAAAGTTCGACTACTTTTACAGGGTGGAACCCTGTGTTCACTACAGCGGGGGCAGGGAATCAGTTTTACGCTGGTCACCAAGGGAATACTTCTTTCCCTTCATCGAGTGCTTATCAGACCTTTTCTCCTCTTTCTAATGCCTGGAATCCCTATCAGGGGCTTTCCTCTTCATTTCATACTTCAGCGGGGGGAACTGGTCTGGGCTTTGGTAACTCTGCGTTGGGAGGAGGTTCTTCTCCTTTTTCTACGAGTCCTTTTGGCAACCTGGTGCCTCATCAAATCTCCAGGCTATTCTTTTCAGAATGTGGGAAATCCATCCCATCAAGGATGGAATTCTCAGGCTCCGCCGCGATTACCATTTCTGGCAACGTTAAACCTGCCGCATCTCGTCGAGGTCGATCAATGATCTAATTCGGCATAATTGTGGTGACCTCCTGCCTCACCAAAATTCCTTCAGATATTCCAAAGTTTGAAGGTAAGAATGGAGAAGATCCGGCTGACCACATAACCACTTTCCATTTATGGTGTTCTTTGAACTCCCTGATCGATGATTCGATTAGGTTGAGATTATTTCAATGCACCCTAACTCGAAACACTGCCAAATGGTATATTGAGCTAACTGGGGGCAGTTTTGCTACATTTGGAGAACTGGCTATTACATTTCTGAACCATTTTCAGTTGCCTGTCTGATATGATGCTGGGACTGAACTCCTAGCTAATTTTAAGCAGGACGATGCAACCCACATTTCTGATCACATTCAGGAATGGAGGAGAAGGAAGAGGCTGATTAAAGCTCATATTCCAGGTGAATTCCTTTTGGAATGGTTTCTCAAATCCCTGCAGTCAGATATTTCGAAAGATGTATCCCTCTCAAGGGTATTTTCCGAGGAGCAGGCCATTTTTAGGGCCCAGCAGCTAGAGTTGATATATTCTCAGTCTGGGGTCCTTCACAAGTATTTTCCCAATGCTCCTCACTCCAAATTAGACTTATCTAAAACTAAGCCCGGTCGTCATGGTGACGGACTAATTGGATCGATCAATAGTGGTGCAGCCAGCCTGCTTACTCAACTACAGCAGTTGTCTTTGCAATCTGCTCCTTCTGGTCAGGCTGTGCCTGCTGAGTCATCACCTTCCCAGTCTTTGTCCATAAATGCTGTCCAAGCTTCTGATCCCAAAGGAAATCAACAATCCAAAAGGAAGAAGAAGGGACGAAATAATAAGAAAAAGGGCAAGAACGGGAAGGGTAATGCAAATAAAACCAACGAGCATGTTGGTGAGGGTCCAAAGGAGAAAAGGAAAGTGAAGTTTCCATGCAAGCTATGTGCTGGAGACCATCTTACACACCTTTGCCCTAAAATTTAGGATGCGCAGCGCTTGTTAGCCCAGCAGGGTTCTTCTAGTTCCTAGGCTGTCTTAACAAACCCTTTTCCCCAAGGGCAACAATTAGTTGTTGGCGCGAATCAAAATCCCGGGGCTTCCTCTGGGGGCACCCAGGAAGGGGAAATTCCATCGAACATTTTCATGATGAGTGCTCACGCAGATATCGCTACGAAATCCCATGATTATGGCGGAGAAGAGTCTTCGAAAGCTAAGGATGTTCCTGATGCTACTGAGCCACTTCACATTGCCAAGCCTACTGTTGAGTCTATGCCTCGGATGCCCAAAGAATCTTCTAAGCAATCAACGATTAATCCAAATGCGAGGGCTGCCCAGAACTACTCGATTGTAGAAGATTTGGCACAGAGTCCTTGTGCTATGTCGGCTTTAGAGGTACTCCAGTCTTGTCCAGCTCAGCGGAGTGCTTTGCTCACTGCCATTGGGGCTATTGATCCAAAAAAATCTCTTCTGATTACTTTTGATATGTCTAATTTTAAGAAGAGACTTCCTCATCACATGGCTTTTCATATTAAATCATCGTACCGGAAGTGTAACATCTTTCGAACGTTTGTTGATGAGGGTGCTTCCACGTGCGTGATGTCTCTCACATGTTGGAAGACAATTGGATCTCCCAAAGCTGTTCCATCTACCACTCTTCTAACTGTGTTCGATGGTCATTCTCACAGGCCCCATGGTATTGTCCCAGCTTTGCCCATCTGTGTTGGGGGCAAAACTGTCAATATAGAGGTTAAGGTAGTGGATGTAAGCTTGGACTACAACCTTCTGTTGGGGAGAAACTGGATTTATGAGATGGATGCCATTGCATCCTCATTATTTCGCATTATATGTTTCCCTCACGAAGGGAGGATCGTTACAGTGGATCAACTAGACTGTCCTCCTGTAGACCCGAATGCGTCTACTGACTCATTTGTTCCTAAGTTGGATAATTCTAAGGCGCCTGTTGAGAATTTAGGAGTTGGAATGTATTCTTCCTTGATGGGTACTTTCGATATTCCTCCTCCTATAGTTCATATTAATGCAATTTCATCCTCCAAGGCTCCTCTTCAAAGAGAGTTCTTCAGAACTCATTATTTTTCGGACCCTTGGACCTTACCTTCCCCTACTGCCACATTAGCGGAAGGTCAAGTGGGTGGAATGGAATTTCCTATTTCTGCAGCTGAGATTGCTTATCAGTCTATTGTTGACTCTGCAGAATCCATCCCAGCTCCTCTTTCACCGGAAGAGTTGGATGGAGATGTGGCTCCGGCTTGGACACTTAGTTCTTCTTCTACCCAGGATTGCCTTGATACCACTCTTCCATCTGAAGAGGCCATCCTGGAAGCTATGACTGGTATAGATAGGCCGTGGGATGATTTGCATCATCGGTCTTACTTTTTACCTGATTTGAGCGAAGTTGAAACGAGTTTTCCAAGTCCTCCGTCTCCTGGTCCTGTTCGCCCAGTCCTGAACCCTTTAGCACCAACACAAGTTTATGCTGAAGGGAACATGGCTGTGATTTCTCCTACTATCCCAGTGAACATTTCCAGGGATCCCAATATTATTGAGAATGTCTTCATTGGAGCTGAATGTTCCCGTGAAGAGGTTCAAATTTACACCGAGCTCTTTAAAGAGTATAGGGATGTATTCGCTTGGTCTTATGAGGAAATGCTTGGCATAGACCCATCTATCGTCCAGCATGAGATCAAGACGTATGAAAACGCTAAGCCGGTCAGGAAAAAACTTCGTCCGGTTAATCCTAGGAAGGCAGCAGCTATCAAAGTTGAAGTTGAGAAGCTACTTAAGGCGGGATTCATTTTCCTAGTTCCTCTGACTGAATGGGTTTCAAACCCCGTTCCGGTAGATAAAAAGCAAGGAACGATTCGAGTGTGGATCGATTTCATGATTTCGTAGACCTAAATAAAGCATGTCCTAAAGATAATTACCCCACACCATTTATCGATCGATCATCACTTATGCCGTAATGAGATATTCTCCTTCATGGATTCAAGCTTGGGGGTTGGATATAATCGGGGACATTACATTATTCCGAAGATCAAAGATAAGACTCCGTCTTTATTTGTCCCTGGGGTACATTTGCATACAAGAAGATGCCTTTTGGTCTTAAAAATGCTGGGGCTACCTTTCAGTGGGCCATGTCATATGCCTTCCACGACATCAAAAAGATTATCGAGGCGTACTTGGATGATTTAGCTGCTCATTCTCGAAAGAGGATGGATCATCCTGCTCACCTCCGAAAAATATTTGAACGATGTCGGTTCTATAAGATTAGATTGAATCCGAACAAGTGCGTTTTCGCGGTTACATCCGGTCGGTTATTGGGATTCATTGTGTCTAGGGAAGGGATTAGGGTAGATCCCTTCAAGGTTGAGGCAATACTTCAGTTGCCTCCCCCGTCCTCTATTCGTCAGCTTCAAAGTCTACAAGGAAATTCTAATTTTCTTCGGAGATTTATCGTAAATTATGCTGAAGTTACAAAGGTATTTATGAGATTGTTGAAGAAGGGAGTTCCATTTCTTTGGGATGACTTCGCTCAACGCTCGTTTGATGCTTTGAAAAAAGCATTGACCTCTGCTCCTTTACTGAGTCCACCTGATTATAGCAGGGATTTCCTTTTGTATCTGGCAGCAGCAGAATCTACTATTGGTATGGTTCTGGTTCAGGAGGATGATGCTCTTGCAGAGCATGTTATATACTACCTTAGTCGAGGTTTGGTAGGACCTGAACTCCGGTACACTCCGATAGAAAAGTTAGCTTTAGCAGCAGTTCATGCTGTGCAGCGACTCCGGCATTACATTATTCTTCGTAAAACCTATGTTTTGGCAGCAGCCAATCCATTTCAGTTTGTTCTCAGTAGGCGAGTGATTGGGGGCAAATACAATAGATGGATTGTGATTTTGCAGGAATTTGATCTTGATTTTATGTCTGCCAAGTCCAAGAAATCATTGGTTTTCGCGGAATTGATCTCCGAGTTGCCCTGTGGGGAAGAGATGATCTATGATGAATCCTTTCCGGATGAACAATTGTTTCTTATCTCTTCACAGGATCCTTGGTACGGAGATATCATTGTGTATCTCCAGACTGCGAAGTTTCCCTCTACTTTTTCGAAAGATGAGCGTCGTAAGTTGCGTCACTTGGCCAAGAATTATTTGATTATTGGTGATGCTTTATACTGTCAAGGGGTTGATTCAATCCTAAGACGCTGCTTAACTCTCGAAGAAGTTGAGGCTGTGCTGAATGATTCCCACAGTGGAGCTTGTGGGGGTCATTTATCCGGGCTTGCTACAGCCCAAAAAATCTTGCGTGTTGGGTACTTTTGGCCCTCGATTTTCAAGGATTGTATCGAATCGGTCAAAAAGTGTCATCCGTGTCAAGTCTATACTCGAAAAATGTGCGCTCATCCAGCCCCACTTTTTCCAGTCATTACTGTCGGTCCCTTTACAAAGTGGGGTATTGATTATACTACTTGTAACCCGCCTTCGGCTAAAGGTCACAAGTACATTATTGTAGCAGTAGACTACTTTACGAAGTGGGTCAAAGCTATGCCTACTTTTGGGAATGATGGCGAGACTGTAGCTCTTTTCCTTTTCAACCAGGTTATCGCTCGTTTTGGTATTCCTAGAGAAATTGTCACTGATCATGGCAGTCATTTTCAGAATAGTATGATGTCTGAGTTGGTTCTCAAATTGGGTTTCTGGCAGGAGCATTCATCTCCATATTATCCTCAAGCCAATGGGCAAGTCGAAGCCATGAATAAATCCTTGAAGACAATTCTTCAAAGGAAAATTGATAAAGCTAGATCCAACTGGCATATTATGCTATATCCTGCACTTTGGGCATACAGGACATCAGTGAAAACTGCAACTGGCTTTACTCCATTTCAGCTAGTGCATGGGGTGGAATCCGTATTTCCTATTGAATGCGAGATTCCTTCTCTTAAGTTAGCTGTTGAACTTCTTCCTGACACTTCTAGTCTTGAAGAACGGCTCCTTCATCTGGAACAGCTCGATGAGCAGCGTCGGAATGCCGCCACGATGAATGAAGCGCATAAAAACCGAGTTAAATTTTAGTACGATAAGGCGGTCAAACCCAGGGGTTTTTCGGAAGGTGACCTTGTTTTGGTCTATGCCCAAGAAAAAGATTCCCTGGGGGCAGGAAAGTTTAAGTCTATGTGGTATGGCCCCTTTATCGTTAAGAAAGTCCTTAAGAAAGGAGCGTATACCTTGGTTGATTTCAAAGGGAACGAGTTGCCGGAGCCTAGAAATGGGCTCTATTTGAAGAAGTATTATGCCTAGGCTTTGGCCTGGCATGTTTCTTTTGTATATAGTAGTTTTTTTTTGTACATATCTGGTTGATTTCCGATCTTTGATGAGTTGGTGATGTTTTTGATCTACTTTAGCAGGTTGTGTTGGATGTCATGAGTCATTTTGGTTTCGCCGATGGTGCTAGTAGACACACCCGGAACTTAGCATCCGTGGCTTGGGTGCTTCATTATCCTTCCGGTCAGCTGTTAGTATAAAGAGGGGTCTGCATTGGTCCTGCTTCCAATAATATAGCAGAATACACTGCAGTTGTTTATCTACTCTCGGAGGCAATATCTTTGGGTGTTGATTCGTTGGTAGTTTTCTTGGACTCTCAGCTGGTGGTGTCGCAGTTGAACAATACTTATCGGGTTCGTGACCCATTTTTATTACGGTTGTTCTTGAGGGTACGTTCGTTACAAAGATCATTTCAATTTTTAACTTTCATTCATATTCCTCGAGCTGAAAAATGGTTAGAAGACTCATTAGCTAATCAAGCAATTGATTGGCATATTAATCATTCCATACAATAAAATTTAATTATCAAAAACATCATACTTTTGATACATTTATCACATGACATCAAATATCGCTGTATATATATCATCAGAGTGTTCAAAAAATTTACAAAAATTTCGATCCATAAGGTCATACAAAAATTGGGCTTATGCCCTATCATGTTCAGTCTCAAAAAAGAATATACAGTCGTCTAATACATAATATCTGTCTACTCCTGAGGTCCCTGCCCAGAAGTCGTGTTCCTATAGAACGTGACCGCGGTGGCAACTCAGCGGAATAATCGTACACAGTCTCGGGGCACTCCTACCACCCGTCTCTGGATGGCTTCCGGCAGGTCTTCCACGGCAGCCATAGGTATTTGGCGGGTTAACCCCTCCAAGTTCCTCTACACAGCCTGGAGGGTCCTGTCTGAATCCACTGTATCTGCTTCACCCCTGCGACGCTTGTGGCGCGGGAAACCCTCAGGTCGAAATGGTCCAATATCTATATCATGATCATGTTTACATTGTCAGTCATTATGAATCCAATCAAAAAACACGTTTATTTTTATTTTTTCATACATATTTGAAAAAATCCAAAAAATTATATAAGTCAAAAAATTTTGCAAACTTACCGACTGTGCCCCATGCTGTCCCTGGTGGAAGAACAAGATCTGGATCTCCACGAAAGTCCATCTCGGCATAGGGATAGTCGTCCACAGCGATGATTTGTTCTCCCCACCAAAGGAAGAACTCATCATCCCAAGTGGTCTGAGTAACTTCACTTCCCCCTAATCTCTTCATCATGTCTGCTTAACGGGCAATTCTTGGATCCCTCGGGCTACTGATGGTAGAGATAACTCGGGGTCTCAATGCTGGTATCTTCTCAAAGAAGAATGTCATCAAAATAGTATCGTATCCAAAGTGTTTGGTCTTTTCTTGGCGGATTGAGGTCAACTATTGCTTCATGTTCAGTAATAGGGCTGTGCACCAATAATACACATGAGTCAAGCATTCTACTGCTATGCTCATTTGCGTCCTGGATGCCTGATGTAGGGAGGCAGATCCTGCCACTCTGCCGATGGTGAAAAGGAGGATTTTCATGTGCAAATCCCGTAAATATTTAATCGCAATCTGAGTTCGAACTTTATTGGAACCCTCTACGCAATACACGTGGACATAATCTTCCACGGTTAGCCCTCCCAGGGGCTTCCCGTGCAAGTCTACTGGTTCCCCCCTCCGGGAGAGTCCAGTGATAAAGTATATGTCTTCCACTTCAATGCGTACTGGAATCTGATCTATCATAAAGCAGTCCTCTTCCGGTTCCCAGTAATTGACGAGCATTTCTAGCAACCGAACATTGCTTTTCATATTTGGCATTTTGAAAAATTTGAACAATCCGCAATTCCGAAGAATATTTTGCGATGCTCGATCTTGCATGACCTCTTGATCAATTGCGCTGTGTTCACGCTCTCTCCATGAGATTGTCATCCTGTCAAAATTCAATAAATCCTGCATTAGCCACGCATTTTTTGATTCGGGCCTGCGCATACGCGACTTTTTCTATGCACAGTCGCGTGTATACGCGACTTTCCTGTTACCAACCCGCGTATGCGCAAGTCCAAGTTTTTTAGCAAGGGTTTTAATGGTGAAAATCACTAAATTTTAATTTATAAACAGACAAAATGATTTGCAAGGATGATTGAGGAGCCTACCTGACAAATTCGGTGCGATTCGACGGTCGGTTGCTCCTGATTTGACGAAAGAAGTTTTTTGCTCCAGAGCACTTTTTTCCAAATCAGCAATGTAATAATGAACCAAATATGAGGTAATTTGTCTATTTATGGCTAAAAAGTTGAAAATTTTCGCAAAATTTGTTATGCTTATTTTTTCGATCTATCTTAAGCTGCATAACCCGGATGCTTTGAAGTGCCCAGTTTGGTATGTTTTTCAGGTACATTTTGACGAATTTGAGATTTTTCCCATTTTTTTGATCCATGATTACTGACTCGTCACGGCAGGTATATGATCTTCACTGGCATATAGGTTAGGGAAATCACTTTCCGCTGCATCTTGCATACTAGCCTCCATACTGATCACTTGCCATAGGGTCGATCCCATCAGGTCATGACTATTACACCCATTTCACTTGCCGATTATTTAATCATGACTTGGTGGTAGAGCCTTCCTTTACATGGGCTTCCTAGTTAGTTCCTCGCTATCACTTGTTGCCCATGCTGCATTTTATGTAGGCTCGGGAGTCCTCTTTAGTCCCGCCATGACTTATGTGTTGAAGCTTCATTCTTCTCCTTCCTCACTATCATTTTTTTGGCTTTTACCCTAGAGGCTCCCTGGTGTCGTTAAGTTGTATTACTGCATTGCATATTGGCTACGTATTTATCCTGGCCTTTAGCCGGCTTCATTTGGACTCAGTGTTTAATCCAACTTTTGACCTTGACTATTTGTACAAGTTAACCATTGCATGCACTTAGCTATCGCGACTTGACATCCTTTTACCCATGGATGGAACGTTCCTTTGAGTATCACTTACCAGTCTCCGCCACCTTGCATTGAGCATAGGATTGTTCCAATCCCAGGAACTAGTGCATCTGATTTTTTGATACTCGTTCTGTCCATTGTACCATAGCATTCTTTTATTCTTTTTCAGGCTTATTATATGAAAAAGAAAAAAAAATCAAATATAACAAAAAGAGCGGGAACGGGATGTATCTTCGTTGTTTTGATGGCAGTACAGAGTCAGTTTGTCTCCCTTGAACAAAGTACATATACTTATATATATTTCCTACATTTGGGATGGTTTTAGTTTTGACCTAGGTTCAGCTTTTACCTTGTTTCACTTGTCAGTTCTCCCCCGGTTGGTTATATCTTCCAATCATATGGAGAGTTTGTTCTGCCTCCTGCATAAAAGACTTATACAGTGTCACTTTTACTGCCATGGTCATCATGAGTCATGCTTTTGTTCAAGGGAAGTCTAACCAGAGTAGGCCATTCTGCGGTGTCTCTTGACTCATTATTCAGTCAGCCTTCCCGGTCTTGTCAGTATCTTTTTCTATCACATCAGATGTTTTGGTCTTCTGCTCGTGCTGGTTTGAGAAGGTCCCCATTGACTTCTTGCTGGCGGGTTTGTCTCTTATCGACTACGACACATTGCTCTGAGAGCAAACCTAGAGCCGCACCCTAGCCCTATTTCCATCATTGATAGGTGACCTTGTGCTCAGCATTTGATCATCATTATGGGTCTTTGACTGAGTGGTTTCCCCTGTGTTCGACGTCAGCACACATTATCACACTTGGGATTCGTGCAATACCTTGATTTCCATTTGACCCTATCGGTGGATTTCTCGCCTCTGTGTCAGCTTTCATTATTGGTTGGTTCAGAGGGTTTCTTCCGTGCGCTAGCTTCATCTTGTGCACGTCGGAAAAGTACTTCGGTTTTGGTTCCATCACTCTCCTTCGTCCGATTCCTTCCAAATCTTGGCCTGCGGGTTACACTCGCGCTGGACTGATGTGGGATGCCTTAATGCCTTCCTTCCAACAGATCTTTTCCCATCGACTCCGACTCATTGCTCTGGGAATAAGGTCTAGAGTCTTTTTGTCAGTACCTTAGGGTTTGTAGTCATCAGTGGCAGACTCTTCGCTATCGACAGTGGGGATTCATCATTGCCTCCTGATTAGTAGATTCTTTCAAGTGTTCGACTTCAACTCATTCATTCGCACTTGTTAGATTGTACTGGGCACCTTGACACTCATTTTCATTATTGGTGGGTTGTCTCGCGTTGGTTAACGGTATACATCATTGACCGGTAATCCAATGATTTCTCACATGGTCGACTTCAGCTCATTTATTCCCATTGTGTAGAATTGTGCATAGTGATCGGTGAAGACCTCGGGTTGCATCAGCATTTTTCGGTTCACTTTTGACAGTCCATTCAGTTTCTGCCAGTGATGCCGTCCACTCTTATATGTTGCAGTTCAGTACAGCAGCATCCTATATGTTGGCTCCCGAGTTGCGTGATAGTACCATTTGTTCCACCCCTTATGATTTGGTACTTGGAGATTCAGTTACTTATTTGATCAGACATCCAGTTGCAGCATCCTTGATCAGCTTTCTATATGTGATACTTGGACATTGATTTAGACTTATATTTCCAGGCCATGCTCAGATGATTCATTGTGTACTTTCAGTTCAGTTATACTTGTATACACGTTGGATATATTCAGTACTTTCTATATGATGTATTTTTGACTGAGCATGGGTATGCCTGCCTCAGCATGAGTTGAATCTCTGTTTTCTTTCATTGGTTTTCTGGCAGGCTGAAATCTGGTGAAGTCCTCTCTTGTCCTTGCAAAGTTCTTTCTATGTGCATAATACATTTCGGCCATCATGTACCGTTTCTGACCTCATATATTAGGGGGCATCTGTTATAGCATCATTTCTCACCTTCATATGATTCATGATTGCTTTTATGGCTTTGGGCACCCATTCCTACAGACTTGGACAAAATTCACTAAAAAATAGTGTTAAAATCCCCATACGCGGTTATGCCCAGAATTTTCCGCGTGTATACGCGAGTCCACATGTACTTTCCCACGTATGCCATTAAAATCATTAAAAAATATATTAAAATTCCCTATTTTCGGGCTGGGTTGATGGTTACTCTGGTAGTTCAACCACCCCAGCACGTGGCCAACTGTTTCTAACTGTTGAAACTACTTTGAGGGAGTATAAAAGCCCCTCATGTGCATGGCCTAAGGGAGAGAGAGAATTTATTGATATTATACTCTATTGGTATTCCCTATCCAAGTCTGAATTCCCGTGCCTCCTGCACTTCCCATTTCATTACAGGAAACCTTTGTTTCCTGGAGATGCTCATCTCTTTATATGTCATCTCGTATGCACCAGTTTGGAAGGAATCTTAGCGAGGCAAGGGTGGGACGGATCTGGACGACGGTCTGCTCGAAGATCGTGGAAGGATTCAGGTGATCTCTCCACTCGTTATTTCTGTACATGCTATTTATAATACAGAAGTACCATCTTGTTCCCAAAATATACGTGTTAGTGTCTGCTTACATATATGAGAATATTGTTATTTAAGCATTCATTATGGTTTATCTAATGTTTCATATGGATTTCACTAACATTTAGAGTAGATATATGCTGTACAACTAGTTCTTCGTGCTTGTTTATTTTTGTCTTTAAGGTTAAGAAGGAAGAAGGGTTGCTGGGGGTTTGGACCCCACGGGATCTGCTTCAACCGTAGGACCTACGGGTAACTTCCTCGATCTACTCTATTTAGTTTTTCATGAACATGTATGGTTGTGTGAGTCCTTCTTAAGTAGCATGCCCCTGCTCTGTGGAGGTTTAAACCCAACAAACCTCTAGGGTGATTTTCCCCGAAACACATGGGAAATTTGATAACTTATGGCTTGGCCCTTATCTCATTCATTCTACTACTGGTAACAATGCTTATTTCTTGCAAGAATTGAATGGAGTTGAACTGTTTGGGGGTCCTGTCAATGGCAGCATGCTCAAACATTATTTCTCTTAATACTATCATGTTTGGAAGCCTTTTATATTTTTTCTCATTATAAATACTTCATCCATCATTGCATTCAAAGTTTGAAAAAATCAAAAATACAAAAACAATAAAAAAGGAAAAGAGGGCAGATTGTAAAAACAAGAAAGGTATAGCCCCATACCAAAAAAGAGAAACAAAATCTGAAAGTGTGCAAGCTCAAATGCCACTCCCAAAAACACACTCCTAGTTAGTCATATAGTCTAATCATGACTAATTAGTTTTAAATTTACTGCTGATAGGTTAGTGAAATAGATTTTCCAAACAACTTAATCTTGGCTTATTATTTAGGTAGATTAGGATAGAAAATTAAAGGTTCAAACAAGCTCAAAATCTGAACCTAAGATTCTAATATGTTTAAATCATGAGTCAACGATAGAAGTAGACTGGTTCTAACGAACTCAAAACTTGAATCAGATAACAAGGAAGAAGCAGCTCAAACAAGCCTAAAAACAGAGCTGAAGAAAAGAGAAGAATGTGATTAGAACTTTCAGATCTTAAGCCTTCACCATTTTGATTTAATTTTCTACAAATAATGATCTATGTGCAGCTTTTTTTTATGCCATAGATCAACAACAAGTTAGACTGTTCAATCCTGACTTGGCTGCTTTTTAAATTTCTTGTTTTAGAAATTAGAGAATAAAAATTTGTTAGACAATCTAATCCTAACAGATAGTAGTTAGGTAGAGAATATTATGAACTCAACTATTTAATCTGAGTTCATGGAGAAATAAGAAGTAGACTTAGATTAGTTTTTTTGTTTCAAAAGAATAAAATGTTTGTAAAAGAGTTTGCCAATCCAAATGCACTCTCAAAGAAGAAAAAATGTTAGATCAGTAGGATTGGGTAGGTAGAAAGCTTGTTTTGATAGAGTTCCATTGTTTTTCATGGTTGCTAACATTATCAGAACAGAAGAAGATCATCCAAGTAAATAAATTTGTATCCCAATGGATGAGGCATTGATCAGCCCCCCAAAGAATACAAGTCTGAAGTTCTTGACACCTTCAAGAAGGTGACATCCCCATGTAGAGCCACTGTTAGCCACCTATAAAAATTTTCATATCAAATGGTGGCTAAATCATTTTTTTAAGCCTTCAAGAAACAATTTTTATTTCCAAATTGTTAGTTCTTGAAGTCTTGTGAAGATGACTTATCCTTGAGTAAATCTTCACTGCTATTTCCCTCTCAAATCTGAAAATCTACTGTTTTCCTGAAGAAAAGACTGCTGCAAAAACTCCTTTTTTCCCCTCATTTTACCCCTCCTTTCACTCATAATTAACCTCCTTTTTATCCCCTTTTACCTCATAAAATTCCTCTATTTTCCCTCATTTCCCTTCTTCCCTTCATAAAAACACCTTTTATAAGGTTTAAAACTCCTTTTTAAACCTTACCGAAACCCTCAAATGCTTTGAAATCCTTGAAAATTCATAAAAAACCCATTTTTTACATTATAGGCCTAAGCCCCTTTTGGCTAGGCTCTCAACCACTTCCCCGCCATACAACCCATGCCCAGGACCAAGAGTTAAAGTCCTGAGTGCTAATCGCAATCGGCGGTTTGCGATGGGCGCATGTATTTTTGTTGCATAAAACTTCCGATGCGATTGGATCCTTTTGTATATAAACCCCGATCCTTTTCTTCCTTTGTAAAACCAAGAGCCCTGCAATCGGGCGCTAAAACTCATATAAAACCCCTCCCTGATACAAATTTCCCTTTGTATTTTATTAAAAACCCCATTTTTCATATTATAACAAAGCCCACCAGTTCATTCGTTGGAATGAATCCGGACCATTGATTTAAACCATTCAAATGATCATTAGGATCTCGCATCGGAGATTTCATTGGATGTGTTTTAATATTTTATTGATATCCCCCAATTGGCCACCTTCCAATGGCTTCTTAACCGTTGATCTCCCTCGCTAGGCCTAGATCTGACGACCCTCATCACTCTGTTCACAAGCCCATCCCTTTGCCTTTGGACCTTCGATTCAATCTCTGCCATTGATATGGCCCTCAGATAAATGGCCCTCGTTCAATCGCATCGCAAAAGCCATTGCGCCTTTTATCTCTCCTCCTCCAATCGCAAATCTTTCGATTGTATCTGGGCCATCCATAAACTAAGATCTGACCGTCTAGATCAATCCTCGCACCCTTTGTTAATTTCATAAGCCTCACTTTATAAATTTCTTCAGGGAAATCTCCGCCGTTGATCTTTGCAGATCAACGGCTCGCATTAACCCAAGCTCTGCTTACCCCTCGCCTCATATTTTATTTCGTTTACCCAAAAATCAAATCATAGTCATCCATATTGAAGATCCAATGGTCCAGATTCAACCCGATAGGCCCAACTCTCTTCGGTCCTACCCTTCCCAGATCAAATCTCCATCGTTCATTCCTTGATCTGATGGTCCAGATCAAAACCGCTCAGACTCTGCCCCACATCTTATCGCCCGGGCATCTATTCTTCATCGCGCTCTCTCCACGACCATCTGATCTAAGACCCTAAATCTGACGGCTGACACGTAGTTTCGCGTGATTTTTAGTTCGAAGGTTAATGATCCAAAATTACGCAATGTAGGCGGTTTTAAAAAGCCACGTGTCAGGCTCTAATGTAGATCGCGTTCAAAAAGGTAAAACCGCCTTTCCTCCATTTTCTCACGTAAAACTGGCGGTTTCTTCAGCCGAAACCACCCTTCCCATTCCCATTACATTTTCCCAAAATAGATATCCGCCGTTGATCTCTACAGATCAACGGCCCGCATTCCATCTCGCCTTTTTAATCGCCCTACGCCCATCCTCCAAGGGACTTCATCGATCAACCTCCACCATTGATCTCTGTGGCCGATCTAATCCGACGGCCTAGAATCCTTTCAGAAACCCCAAATTTCATTTTAAACTATTTCCTCCGCCAAAGGTTATTTACCCATTTCCTTTGTATTTTCGCCCGTTGCGCAATAAAATGGCCCTTCTACGTAGTATTTTCTCATTTGATCTCAACCATTGATCTCTACGGATCAACGGATCTGACTTAATCTCTCCACCATTTTTTCAAACAGCTTCCCCTCTGACCTCATCGAGAAATCCTCACCATTGTATGCTTTCATCCAACGTCCACAATCTAACCCCAACCTCCAAAGCATTTTAAACCCAAATATGCAGGAATTTTCTAATTTCATTTGTTTTTGTATGTTTTAATGGTTTTTATCAAAAGTTTTAAAAGAGAATTTAAGGTCCGGGATGACAATCCCCCAGGCCTTTATACGTGAATAATATCATTTTGCGGGGTTTCTCGTCGAGAATTATCAGTGTCTCATGAGCGTTGATGCCATTTTAAAACCCTCTGTGTGCCTACACATCAACAAGACACAACAAAGCTAAATCAAACAGAGAGTATTAGTGTTAAAAGATCCAGTTACAACAAAGATGAAGAATTAAAGATGGTTTACACAATTTTTGAGGGATTATGGCCTGAATCGACTATCTAAAGCCTAATCCACTCAATTAAATACACTTTGAAGAACAGAAGACCAAATTTAGGCCTAATTAAGCCTAACACACAAAATCAAATCAAATTAACAGTGTTTAAAGAAAAACAATAATATCTATCAGTCCAAGAAAGCCTCCACTGCCACATCAGAGGCTAATTGAATCCTCTCAGCTACCAAAAGCCACCTGTAGCCTCAAAACATTCAAAAGAGGCCATAGTTATGGCCAGAACAGAAGATATTTGCATCAATACAGCTAAACAGTTAATTAATCAAAGGAACTTATTGTAAATTGTCAGCAGAGTTATTACAAGGATAACGAAGAGCCTTAAAGTCAACAAAATATTCCCAGCAAGCTTAATAATTAATGTAAACCAATTAATACAGAGGAAATATCAGAAAGTTTATACATTGAGCCCCTCAAAGGCAGAGAAACATTAAACTGTATTAATTGAACCTAGAAGATCTTTTATCCCATCCCACCTCCTCATTTATTCTATTAATACTTCTGTAGAAGATAAGATAATTTTGGTCACTGCATATCTGTTGCCTTTAAATAGTTTTATGAAGCTGCTATAAGCTCTGTTTGTAATTGAAGATACCTAATTTGAGATGAGAATTTTGAAGCTGTAGAGACCCACTGGACTTGAAGATTGTAACTGGTTTGAAGCATTCAAATACAAGCTGATTTATGGGATATTGGTCTATGTCAACGGTGATGTTTTTCTTATTGTAAATTGTTATTTTATTTCTGTTTCCATTATTTCCATCTTCTCTGATAAAGAACAACAATTATAGAGTTAGGATTTACTGTCAAAGGTACCCTGCTCTTGTTGATAAGCTTTATCTACATGTTTTCTTCCAAAATTGTGTATTTAAGAATGATTCAATATAGTCCAAGTAGTTAGGAATGCTCGCATTCCCTCGTCTTACTGTCCAAACTAAACATTGTTCTTGAATGTTATTTTTAGTTTCTGCCAAGTAAAGTTAAACTAAGGAAGTCTATGGTGAGCCCTGTCCTCTAACTTTATCTCCAAAGGTTGTCTGAAGGTTTCCCTAAGGGTATGTTGAAAGCAGGATAGGTTTAAAGTCCTTACCTGATCTTAGACTATTCTTTGTTACCTTATGTGTTGTCTTGATAAGTTTACTAAGTAAATTAAAGCTAGGGAAGTCTATGGTGAGCCCTGTCCTCTAGTTTCTTGTCCAAAAGTTGCTTTGTAAAGTTTCCCTTAGAATATGCTAAAAGCAGGATAGGTTCAAAGTCCTTACTTGATCTTAAGCTATTCTTTTCATGTTTTAAATGTTTTCTATTGGAAGTGCATCAAAAGCAGGCTAGTTTCAAAGTACTTACCTAATCTTAGATTACTTTTATGTCTTTCTTAAGTGTATGCCAAAAGCAGGATAGTTTCAAAGTACTTACTTGATCTTAGGCTACTCTTTGTTCTTCATTTGTCTAATTCCCATTCTTATTGTTTCATTTCATTCCATAAAATCAACTTTAAAGAGATCCTTCAACATATATGACTTGCCCCATGGACCACTCTTGAACCTTGTTGTTTCAATTATATCCTACTATGACTCCATATCCCAATGGTTTGAAGCTGTTTCTTGCCTATCTTCTTAGCTGAATCAATCATTCACTTTCATTCACCTTCACCCTTCATTTAGACTTCCTTCACCTTCACATATCTTTGCCCAACCAAAATCAAACAAAAACCTTGTTCTTCATAACTAGCCTAATATCATACCCAAAAGCCTTAAAGATAAATCAATCTTTGCACTTATAGAGAGATCCCTCTCTGGATTCAGGAGGGCTAGATCCTAGAATCCCAAAGTGGTTCAAGTGTTGTCTCTGCAGTTTTAGTCTCACCAATCTGCTAAAATTACGTATACCCATTTAATCCACAAATGTAGGATTTATTAATATTTGTATGTGTGTTGTGTGTTTAATGGTGGATAAGTTTCGATAAAAGAGCGGTCCCAGCGCTCTCGCAAAGAGACGTGGCCGAGGATGACGATCCTTAGAGGCCGAATTCAATGCAGAAAGGGACAGAAAGGGATTGATTGTCAATATTAATCAATATGTCATGAATTTTGATTACACAAGCAAAGCCCTCCAGTGCAACAGACTTGTACACAAGCAGTAAAGATCAGAAGAGTATCAGAGATTAAAGTTAAAGGATTAAAGAAAAATCCTGGAGATTAAAAGACTTAATCCTACATTTTAAAGGATAAACACACAGTATAAAGCAGAAATATGATAAAGAAGGCCTAAAAAGCATATCAAAGGCCTATTTCATGTTTAAAGTGACAAATCAGGACAGATAAGCAAAAGACCGCTTCATAATGCCAGATCATTGAAGAAATTTACTCCTTCAAAGATCAAAAATGCCACCTACGAGTTTATTTTCCTCAAAAGAATACAAATTGAATGCACAGTCAGAGATATTTCCAAAGACAACTCAGAAAGTAATTTCTAGCCTACCAAAAGCCTCAAAAGTCAACAAAAGTGACTAGAGTTAATGAAACTTAATGTAAAAATCAATTAAGCGTAGTTATGATATTATAAATATTCTCCATAAGGCTTCCCAAAAGTCGAGAAGCGAAAGAAGCATTTACACTGTATTAATTAAATAAGTTAGATCTTCCTTTCACTCCACCTCCTCAATCCATCTATAAATATCATAAGAGGAGCCCATTGTAAGATGTTGGTTGAATACTTATTGAATGTAAATAGCTGTTGAGGCTGCTGAAGCTCTATTAGTATTTGAAGAAATATAGGTTGATAAGAGAAGTTTGAAGCTATAAATACCTACTGGACTTGAAGATTGTAACTGGTTTGAACATCAAATACAAAAGTTTATTTATGGGATCCTGGTCTATGTCAATGGTGATGTTTTTCTTACTGTAATTGTTATTTTTCTTATGTTTCCATATTTTCCACTTTCTCTGATAAAGAACAGCAAGTATAGATTAGGATTTACTGTAAAGGTACCCTAAATCTCATTGATAAGCTTTATCTTTATGTTTTCTTCTAAATGTGTGTTTGGAAATGATTTCAATAGAGTGTAACCAGTCAAGGAATGTTGGTGAGCCCATGTCTTGCTGAGTAAAACTTGAGATATTGTTCTTCAATGATATTTTCATTGCATGCTAAGTAAAGTTAAACTAGGGAAGTCTATGGTTAGTCCTGTCCTCTAGTGTTTTCTCCAACAGCTATTTTGAAAGTTTCCCTTAAGAGTATGCCGAAAGAAGGCTAGGTTAAAAGTCCTTACTTGATATTAGGATACTTTTTATGTTCATCTTGAATGTTTTTCTTTGAGAATATGGTGAAAGCAGGCTAGGTTAAAATTCCTTACTTGATCTTAAGCTATTCTTTGTTTTATCTTAAATGTTTTGCTTTGAGAGTATGCTGAAAGCAGGCTAGGTTAAAATTCCTTACTTGATCTGAAGCTGCCCTTTGTTTTCTTAGATGTTTACTTCTTTCACCACACTTCTTAATGTTCCATACCATAAATCAACTTAAAGATATCCTTTTATATAGATGACTTGACCCATGGACCATTCTTGAAACTTGTTGTGCAATGAAATCATTTTGTGACTCCATAGCCCAATGGATTGATACTGTTTCTTACCTACCCTATCAGCTGAACCATTCTTTCAACCTACTCACACCTTTACCCTTCAAAAGACTTCCTTAATTTTGATGATATCCATCCCAACCAAAAACAAACAAAACCCTTGTACTTCATAACTAACCAAATATCATATCATAAGCCTTAAAGATATATCTTTTGAAAACACTCATATAGAGAGATCCCTCTCTGAATCTAGGAGGGCTAGATCCTAGGATTCCAAAGTGGTTCTGATGTAGGGCTCGCAAAGGTTTGTTCTTGCCAATCTTGCAAACTACGCAGTCACAAACACCTCTAACAGAGACATAAACACAAGGATTCTGAGTCGGCTCTTCTAGAATGGAGTAGTTCGGCAGCCTTGGCATTAGGGTTGATTGTCATACGCTTATCAAAACCTTTCGACATGTGAGGTATAGGCTTAACTACGGGCCTCTCAATATGGAGTGGCTCGAAACTACCAGGAGAACCCTTAGCCTTTGAAGACTCAGCTTCACCATAATCATGAGATCTCATAGTAATGTCAACGTGAGAACTCATCATATATACATTTGAGGAATTTTCCCCTTCCTAGTTTCCCTCAGTAGGAGCTCCAGTATTAAAATTCGTGCCAGCAAGCAGCTGCTGCCCTTGGGGAAAATGGTTTGTCAGGACAGCCTGGGAACTAGAGGAACCCTGCTGAGCTAACAAATGTTGAGCATCCTGAATTTTGGGGCAGAGATGAGTAAGATAGTCTCCAGTGCATAACTTTCATGGAAACTTAACTTTCTTATTTGCATCTCTCTTACCCTCTCCAACATTATCTTTGGATCTGTTCGCATTACCCTTCCCATCCTTGTCTTTCTTCTTATTATTTCATTCCTTCTTCTTCCCATCAGATTTTTTATTTCCTTTGGGGTTAGAAGCTTGAACAACATTAATACTTAAGGCCTGGGAAGGAATAGACACCAACAACTTAGCTTGAATAGAAGGAGCAGATTGTAAAGACAACTACTACAATTGATTCAAATGGTTAGTCGTGCCACTATCACTCAAGCCAAAAATCCCGTCATCATGAGGACTTGGCTTTGATTTAGCTAAATCTAATTTGGAATGAGGAGCATATGGAAAAATATTATTAAGGACCCTAGACTGAGAATAGATCATTTCTAACTACTGGGCCATAAATATAGCCTATTCCTTAGAGAATACCCAGGAAAGGGATACATCCTTTGAGTTTTTGGCTATAAGAACTTAAGAAACCATTTGATAAGGAATTCATTAGGAATTTTGGCCTTGATGAGCCTCTTCCTTCTCCACCATTCCTGAATATGATTAGAAATGTGTGTTTTCTTATCTTGCTGAAAATTGGCTAGGAGATGAGTCCCATCATCATAATGAACAAGAAACTAGAAATGGTTCAAAAAAATGGTAGCCAACTCTCCAAATGAAGAAAAAGTTCCCCACTAAGCTCAATACACCATTTTGCAGGGTTTCTAGTTAGGTTGCGCTAAAATAGTCTCAACCTAATCAAATCATTGATGAGGGAGTTTGAAGAGAAATATAAATGGAAAGTGGTAACATGGTTAGTCAGATCCTCACCAGTCTTCCCTTCAAACTTCGGAATATCTGAGGGAATTTTGGTAGGGACCCAAGGCCAACCCAAGCTATATCGAATTGGATCATTCGTCAATTTTGATAAATATGGAAAATTCAAAGTTGTCAAAAATGGTAAGCACAGAGGAGCTTGAGAATTCCATCCACCCACAGAAGAATTCCCAAAATTCTTAAAAGAATACCCTGGATTTGTAGAGGCACTAGGTTTCCATGGATTGTTCGTAGAAAAGTATGAGCCATAAGAGAAACCTTATGGCCCAGAAGCATTTGGATTAGGATCCCCTCCCACTGTAGGATTACCATAACAGGGATATTTCCCCCAATTGAAGTGTTGGACGAAGATGGAACCCCTTGGTAAGGGTTCAAAGAATTGGTGAATGGAGAGAAACCCTAAGAAGAACCTACGGAGGAGAAAGGTTCATTCCCTTGATGACCATAGAAAAAATAATTCCCCGTTCCAAACCTTGTAAAATTAGGGTTCCAGCCTTGAAAAACATTATAACTTTGGCCTCTGAGAAAAGTATTGAAACCTTGACCCTGAGTGGAGAAAGGAAAATATCCTAAGGAAGGGTTCAAATGAGGACTATGACTACTTCCAAAGGGGAAACCCTGAAATGAAGCTGACCCACTAGCCATAGAATACATGGGTGTGGAGAGAGCAGAAGCAGGAGTAAAGGAAACAAAATGAATTTCACTAGATGGCCTCCAAAAGAAAAGGGACCAGAATGGGAAGAAAGTGCTTGGGTTCCTCCACTTGTAGACAGAATGGAGGTAGAACCAAAATTTTCTGCACTATGGGTGATAGTAGAAATAGCAATAGTAACTCCTAATTCAAATGAAAGAGGAGTATGCACACTCGAAGTGCTCATAGCCAAAGTTGTGATCCAAATTGTGGCCATCGAAATAAAAAAAAATATATGTGGGTTGGTTGGTCTTTGAGACAGAGGCCCAACATGCAAAGGAATGTTTGGAAAAATAGTAGGGAGAGGAGAGGAAGGAGTACCTGGAGTTTCAGGAATCGCTTCTACCTCAAATTATTATGCTAGAAAAAGGAAACAAGAGGTGAGTGGAGTAATCCTCTCTATTTCACCAATAGTACTAGGACCACTCACAGAAAAAATAACCCCAAGAGGAGGATCACTATCTGATGCGTTTTCAACTACTGGATGAAAATCACCAATAGAATTTCTCCTACGCCTTCTTGAAGATTTCTCAAAACTTGCAAGAGAAAGCCCATGAAGCCTCCTCAATCAACGAACCGATTGGTCAACCACTTTTGATTATTATGAGATTTTAAGCTAGACTCAAAAAATTATGAATCTTGGAAATCTAGAAGAAAATATAACTCTCTACAAAAATGTCCCTAAGATATAGAAATGAAGTAGCCTTCAAGTATTTTCGCTCTAGGTGATTAGGACCGAACACCAAAATATAAGAAAGTGAATAAGAGGACCTTCTAAGAATATATGGGGTAATTACGCCCCAGGCCTACTAGTGAAGGTAACAGAAGTAGTAACGATGAACTCCTAACAAAAGCATTTTCCGGTGCAAGTACTCGAGCTTCGCAAGGGCACCCTCCAGAAGTACTAATGAGAGAGTGATACAATGTCCGCCTGTGTACCACAGTATTGTTGGATCGGGGTCCCCTAAGTCTGAAGACAAATTTTGATATATTTTGTAATATATTTTGCAACTTTAGTCATGCGCAGGGGCTTTGGGGCGGGTCAAAGCCCCTCATGAGTTGTAATGGGTTAAAAGGGTAGAACAAGGGGACGCAAACCATGGTTTTCATCCCCTAGAGTAGCGCAGGCTAAAAGTATAAATAGAGGTCTAGATCGAGTCTAAGAAGTCATTTTTGGATAAGTTTGAATGTTGATGATGTGGGGAGCATGGCTATTTTTTGATACTTTTGTGAGGAATTGTCTGTGTAAGGATCCCCGCCGGGCCGTGTACACGGAGACCTTAGTCTTGTTGTGTGTGAACCCCGCTGGCTATGTGCGCAGGTTGTTGAAGGGTTTTGTATGGAGGATCTGAACTGATATTAATAAATGAGTGTTGTTGCGGATATCTGAGTCTGAAATGCATATAATTTTTATGTTATGAATGTTTCTGCATGTTATGTAATATTCCTAATATTAGCATGCAGCTAATAGGAATATTAAATTTTAATCTTTGCCCCTAGTAGATGAATAAATGGGGAAAAAGACCCATACTTAACTTGTATTAGCATAAAAACCCTCTTGGCATGAAAAAGGGGACATTCTAGTGGTTGTTTTTTTCACTTTCCATGTCTGAACAGGAAGAGGTTCATGTTGATTCAATAAAGTTGACCAATTCAACAGCGCAATGTGGATGAGTAGCCTAGATAGAGCTACAACGCAGTTTTGGAGGGAAAGTAACCATGTGGTGTTGGAAACCCTAATGGGTGGGAACCAAGGTGAGGAGGCTCACAAACTTTATAAGGAGGAAGATAGAAAACATTTGAGGTTAGCTTATGGATTATTATTTTTGGTCTACTTAGACTCTTAAGCATTCTTCAGCTGTTGAGTTGAGTATGCAGTGTTGTTCAGCACAAGGCATTCCTGCTTAGGGATTCCTTCTTCTTCATTGAGTGATCTCTTGGAGGAGTTTTGTTCTTCATTTTCCCACATCCAGGCTTGAGGCCAAGCATCCTTCTTCAGCCATAGTGTTATTCCTGTAGTAGGGTACGTTGTGTTGCAGGGTGTTGTAGTGGGAGACTTACAACACCAGCTCCTGAGCTTATCTTTCGGAGGAGGGAGCTCCCCTTGCTTTGCAAGATATTTATAGGAGATTCCAGAGCATATTTTACATCTTGGCATGTGGCCAGCTCACTTCTCATATTCTCCAGCACAGTTAGCTTCAGAAACTGCATCATTTTCTAGAGTGCTGCATTAGCAGTGTTTGATCCCTTGCTTGTGAGCTTGTTCCTTGGAGGAAGGGCCAACCCTTATCCCGGAAAGCTTTGTATCTTATTCTTCTTATGTCATTTGTATACTTCAGCTACCTTTATTTAGTGCTGCAGTACAATTGCGTTTTTCAAATCCAAATCTGCAGATCTTTATTTTTATACATTGTACTCTCATGAAACCCTTGTCGGGTTACCCTTGTTTTGTATAAAAAGGAAGGAATCTCCATTTTCTCAGCCATTTTATGATTGTAATCTCCAGATCTGCTATTTCTCATTATTTTCTGCATAAATTATCAGTTTCAAAATCACCTTGTACATGATTCACCCATTTTTACGAGTTAAAAATATGAGCTGGGTGTTGGAGGATTAATCCGTCTTGCGGACAAGACCGATCTCCCTAGTACTAAAAGTATCTAGCAACAAACAGCCAAATAGACTAATATTTCTCTAAGCATATACGATCTATGAAAAGCTCTATAGAGGTGTTAAGGACTTACCGTTTGTCCAGTGCTTGTTTGAAGTCGTCGTTATCCCTCGCGCGCTTGAAGGAGTTTTCCTCGTAAACCTGCAGTCACAAACAAGCAAAATATTACATAGCACCTGTATAGAAATCATCATAAACCATGCTTATCATAGTGATCAAGGAATCTATGAAATAAACCATTGATTGAAAGCTTATTGAGAAAAACGAGTATATTTGTATTAATTTCAAAAGTAGAAAATCCTTACAACCTGAGCTTTGATGTTGCACGGGACTTTCCGGGGTCTGAAGCAGGAGTCTCCTTTACTTTGACAAGTTTTTCACTCCTCCAACCAAGACAAGTAGAGGTATGTAATCTCTCCTCAAAAAGTCTTAGTTAACTGAGTCTAAATCTCAACAGCACTTAACCTCAAAATATTCTTAAGATTGAACTCCCTTTGAGGCTACCCAATGCCTCTTTTTATAGTGGAAAAAAGGAGGTTTTCTGTTCCAAGTATGAAGGGATAGAATCCTCATTCAAAGGGATAAGCTCCTCACATCAAGGGGTTAGCTCCATAAGGTAAGGGATTCATGCACCTCACAAGAGCGGTTCTGCCACCGCAAAATCCATTCTAGAAGCTTCCAGAATTCACTTTTATTGAGCTTTTTGGGATTTACTAGTGCCTTTTTAATCTTACAGGGGTCTACACCTATAACAAAGATAAAGTGCATTCAAGAACATAGGAAAGCTGAACATTGGGTGCGGGACTGCAGGCAAGATAGCCAGAAAGTGCGACACCAAAGTTTAGGAGACTTTTAGGAACTTTTTCTAATTTTCAAGGCTTGACATGAGGAACTAATATGTTTAGACTTGCAAAGGGAGAAGTATGAGTGATAATGAGCTCATACAGTTAGCAGAATGTCAAGGTGACAATTTTCATTGTAACAGATTGCCCCCTAAAGTGCAAAGTCTGGAATAGATGATGCTGAAATCTGTCATATATGAAGAGTGCAGTACTTTATCATTTCAAGGATCATCCTGTGGATACCCCAGTCAGCACCTGTAAAAACATTCAATGAAAAATATATATGTATACATATCATCACTGAGGTAGGCATTCCCATACTCAGATTAAACTAAAAACTGATTCAACTGTTCTGATACACAAATGATTTTGAGTACATTACAGTATAGACATGTGTGAATACAGTATGGACGCAGCCATATGTGTATAAATAGTCCACTGTATAAATGATAACAAAATTCCTCGTAGCCTGGATGGTAGAAACTAGATCTAGGGTCTTGAATTCCGCATCTCAAACTAGTACAATTATATCCATGTGAATAAATGTGTCGAAGTCGAACATGGTAGAAACCACTTGATTACCAGTCAATGATGTAAACTGTTAACAAGTGTGAGAGTAGCCACCAGTAATGTCAATGGCTCTCAAAGTAACCAGTACAATCCATGAAATGTGAATGAATGAGCTGAAGTCGAACATCTCACGGAATCATTTGATCGAAGGTCGATGATGTAACCCATCGTCGAAAGTGAGAAACCTGTCATTAAGGCATGCAGATTTCAAGGTACTGACGATTTCTAGATCAACTTCCCAGATAATGAGTTTTCGTCGATAGAAAGCGATCCGTCGTAGGCAAGCCCACAACACGAAATCACAGATCAAGTTTTGAAAATATGTTGGCAAGGACTGACTCGGGGATGGTAAAATGGATGACAGATATTTTGCAGATGAATGGTTTATTTGAACTGTCCTCTTGAACACATAACGACACTGCAGATGGCTTGGCAACAATTGACCCAAAGCTAATACCCAGAAACCCAATGAAAACTTTCAATGAGGTTTGATTAACTGTTAGGCAAAGGATTTCCCAACCCAGGTGAATAAAAGTGTCGTGTTCAAGAGTGGTTGACTGAATTTTCGAAGAATCAAAATACAACAAACATACCCATTTTCCTCTTTTTTCCCCCACCATTTCTAGCAAGTACCTCTTTATTTTTGACAAGCTTGAGGAGGATAAAATTTGCTTGTTTATAAGCTCATCCTTCGGATGAGTCCAACTTAGTTTAAGATTCAAACCCTAAGAAGGAGTGGTTCGTTCCTGTTGAAAATTAAACAGGTCCTTTACTGTTAAATTTTAACGAGTCCAGTATAGGAGAAACTTGGTGTTTTTCAATTTTAGGGAGTCAGAAGAAAAACTTAAGAAAACTCCGTGGCTGTACTTTTTCGTAAATTTAATCTCTCAGGCCCGAAAAAGGATAATATAATGTGAGAGATAACTCTATTGACCGTAATTAGTCAACGTATACCTTTTTCGTAAATAGTCCATTTCAGTCCGTAAAAGGGGTAAACTTATACTGAAGGGACGATTATTCATTTGCTTTAACAAGTTCGAACAATCAAGTACTCGGCAATCTTTTCATGTTTAGAGAGTCTGAAAAGGGCTTAAAAGAGGACTCCAATGTTTCGTTTTTTCGTGAATTTTTGAAAGAGTCCGAAAAATTGATAAAAGTGTGCTCTTTGTTGAAAAATGATCAATTCTCCTGAAAAATCCAATTTCTACACAAAAACTTGAAACATTACACATACCTGTTTAAGATGAGTAAAAATGCTTCAAAAATACCCTTTTTAAAGTGAAAAATAAATAAATTAAAAATTCATCTATTCGAAAAAACTTATAAAAAGGACTTTTTCAACTTCATTTTTACCGTTCAAGTTCAGAGTGAAAAGTAGAAGCTTTTGGGTAAAAAAGTTCCTCTGAAGATTCTGGAAAATCCAACCGTCGAAATCAAGAACCGTCAGTCCCAGGTAATCCACGACCTCTTAATCTTGCATTTCATTCGTTTACAATTCCTTTTTTGGCTTTAAATTTTATTTTTAAGGGAAAAATATGGTTCGAAAATCGCCCACGAGGGTCCGCAGGTGACACATATGGTACCTGCGGACCCAGAATTTTTCCTAAAAGGAAAAAAGTCATGGGTCCGCACTTTCCTTACAGAACACGTGCATTCCTACGCACTGTTTACAAAGGTTAAGTGCGGTCCTCGCGCGTTTAAATTTAAAACTCAAATTTCTCTTTTGCCGCCCAAAATTTTTCACATTAGATTGTTCTAATCTATCTTTTTATGTATTGTAGGATTAACAAGATGTTGATTTGGAGAGAACATGAACACAAGGACATGGATGATGCCGCAATGCTCCATTTTCCCACAATGCAAGCATTAAGAGCGTGCGGTATATATAAATTCTCGGCCGTCCAAGGCATGAGAGCACAGGTAGAGCTCCTGACATGGCTAGTAAACAGGTGGAACGTGCAGGACCAGTGTTTCATTATTGGCGGCCACCGGCTCAAAATAGAGCTAGAGGACATTTATTTTCTGACTAGTTTGTCCAAGAGGGGTGAACAACTCTCCTTGTTTGGGACTAGGCCAGGTGGCCAGACTGTCGCTAGTCTTCGGCAAGAATTCTATAATGATGAAGCAGACCCCAGGGACAAATGGATTGATATAAAAACTATCATCCGTCCCGAGCTGAAATTTATTGCATTTACTGTTACCAGGCTGTGTGGGAGTGCAACATTGCATGTAGCTACCAGTTCTTAGATGCGCATTGCTGTGGACTGTTTTCGCGGCACTATTTTCAACTGGTGTGACGCTGTGTTGGCTAATATAAAAGGCCAACTAACTAGAGCAAAAAACGGGAAACTAAATAACTTTGGATATGGATCCATTGTCGTCTCCTTTGCTCTAGAGAGGATTCCAATGCTAGCTCCACAGAGTATCCCTGTTGATGCCGGTCGACTTAGAGAACAAAGGATGGTTCATTGGTCCGCACTGATTGCCCATCACGGTATTGAGGGAACTGAGATTGTTCGATTTCCTTCTTCATATTTTCGTTGGCTGGATCGAAAAAATTTTGTCATAGAGGAATTTCCATACGCCGGGATAGATTTCTGCGGTGACTGAGAGATGACTCTCCCAGCAGGGGAACAGTGGGATGACTCAGGTAAAAAATCTTGCTTCAACAGTTTCTAAGTTAAAAAAAAATTATTTTTGATTGTCTTGTCAAATAATAACTAAAAGTTTTTGAATACAGATGTGGGCCCACGGCAACCAGCCCATCTCCAACCTTATGAAAGAAGACAACCAGTTGCAGCCACACCAGCTCCAATAGGCCAATCAGCAGAAATATTGACTGATTTAGAGCATCATCTAGAGCGTTTGACTCTAGATATTCCGGAGACAGACATAGATGACATTCCACTCAGATTGCAGAGATACGTGATTGGTGTTCCAGGACCTTTTAGGAGGTTCCTGTGCAGGGTGGCTCGAGCAGTGGTTTCTTATCATGATCACCATCAGTGATGGGACGATCGTGTTGTAGACTCATATTTTTGACTTTTTGTGTTATCATTTGCCGATCATAAGGTGTTTTCAACCTATGATCGGAGACGATGTATATTTTTTGAAAACACTTCTATCTTATGATATATCACTATTTACCAGCTATCTGTATACATGTTATGGATGTTATTTGTTTTACTGTTTTGATCATTGAAAATGTCGATTTATCATACTAGAAGCAACTGCGTCTGCTAATGTATTTAAATGTCTTGGAATATGTTGATATTCAATGTAGTCAAATTCACGTTCCAAGAGACGAACTCTTAAAAATAACCGTAACAACACTAGATTTCTAATGGCATACACCCTGTTAAGCTGTAATACAACAAGTTCAGAATCTAACCTCACAATCAAACTCTGAATTCCAAATGATATGGACTCAGATAATAACTCAATCACTGCACTATACTCGGCAATGTTATTCGTTGTTTGACCAAGGCTTACCCCATGCATGTAAACTAACTCGTCAGAGGGTGAATAGATAACCCAAGCTACGGAAGAAATTTTCCATGTATTACGACAAGCACCATCAGCAAAACCAATGTAGGTTTGAAGAGACGTCAACATCTTTAATATCAAGAGTAAAACTCAGATAAGTATGAATAGTGATAAAAACACACTTCTAAACTAGGCACACCTTTCTAATCTAAGACACACTAGTAGTAAAGAAATCTAACCTAAAAAATAAAAGATCTCCATACCAAGTTTAAGCATAATATCGCTTCAGATATAACCCATTTCTGGGCTTATCCAAAGGGATACCATCAAAATCTATCAGCTCATAGGCCCCTTTTGCTAGCTTTCGCTTAACAATAAAATGACCATGCCACATGGGCATGAATTTTCCAGCTCCTAGCTTATCGTTGGCTTGATCATAAACTAAGACTAGGTCTCCTTCTGAAAAATTTCTAGGGGTAACACTTCTATCATACTGAGCTTTTATTCTTTTGACATGAGCCTCGTTTGCTATTGCAGCGTTTCTCCGATTTTCATCCAATTGAGCCAAGTACAAAAAACGTTTCTCCTCTTCAGACGTAGCTGGGAGTAACTCTATGGATAATTTCAAAGATGGAATTTCGCATTCAATCAGCAACACAGCTTCCAAACCATAAACGAGTTGAAAGGGAGTGAAACCAGTTGATGTTTTGACTGAGGTTCGATATGCCCAAAGTGCTGAAAATAACATGGAATGCCAATTCTTCTTGTGAATACCAATAATTCGTCTAATCATGGTGACTAAAAATTTATTTATGGCTTCGACCAGACCATTGGCTTGCGGATAATATGGAGTGGAACTATCGTGGCATAGGCAAAGTTGTTCTGTCAGTTCAGTCATCATGACATTCCAAAAATGGCTTCCATGATCAGTAATAATGGCTTGAGGAACACCGAACCTAGCAATTATGTGATTAAATACGAAAGTTGCAGCAGTCTTACTGTCAGCCGAAAATGTAGGCATCGCCTCGGCCCACTTAGTAAAATAATCTACTGCTAAGATAATATATGCATGCCCCCCGGCCGAGTGAGGGTTACATGTAATAAAACCGATACCGCATTTTGCGAAAGGACCAACAACAATTATGGGATGAAGAGGAGCGGATGGCACGCGCATCTTACGATCAAAAAATTGACAAGTGTGGCATTTCTGGACTGCATAAATACAATATTTGAATAAGGAAAGCTAGAAATAACCAGCGCGCAATATCTTTTGGGCTGTGGCATACCCAGACATATGACTGCCACATGCTCCAGAATGGCAGTCATTTAAAACCTTTTCAGCTTCTTCATGAATAAGACAGCGTCAGAAAATAGAATCCGCTCCACGACGATAAAGTGTATCGCCAATAATATTATACTGTTGGGATTGGAAACGTATCTTCCTTCGTTGAGATCGCGAGACTTCAGGCCGAAAATATTGGGTTTGGAGATAAACAATAATATCTCCATACCATGGATCAAGAGTACTGATAAGAAACAGAGATTCGTCCGCAATGGGCTGCTCTGCCACAGTTTCAATATCAGTAGAGGGGAAATCACACATTAGTTCTGCAAATACCAAGGATTTCTTTGCCTTGGATTTTTCAAATTCCAAGTCGAATTCCTGCAGGATGACTATCCATTTGGAATATTTTCCCCCTAGCAACTATTTGGTCAAAATGTACATCATAGGGTTGCAATCAGAAATTACCGTAGTTTTGCGTAACAATATGTAATGTCTAAATCGTTGGACAGCTTGAACAGCTGCCAGAGCCAATTTCTCCACATGTGTGTACTTAATCTCAGTCAGATGCAAATTTTGACTCAGATAGTAAATCACATGTTCAGTATGAGATTCATCTTCCTGAACTAACACCATCCCAATAGTGGAATGAGAAGCGGCGAGATATAAAATGTAATCTTGGTTGTAGTTGGGAGGATGCAATAACGGTGCATGGGTCAACGCGTTTTTAAGTGCATCAAAAGATCGATCAACGATCTCATCCCAAAAGGATGTAATGTTCTGTTTTAGCAACCGAGTAAAACATTTTGTAAGCTCGGCGTAGTTAGGAATAAATCGACGTAAAAAGTTTGTTTTCCCCTGCAAACTTTGGAGTTGGTGTAAATTTGAAGGAGGAGGTAACTTGACAATAGCTTCGACCTTCGACGGATCAATGCGAATACCTGCTTTCGAGACAACAAATCCCAGTAAACGACCTGACTCAACACAAAAAACACATTTGTGTGGATTTATCCAAATTTGATAATGTCGACATCTCATAAAGATAGCACGTAAATGTGTAAGATGGTCAGCCCTGCGTGATGAATGAGCAGGTAAATCATCGAGATATGGTTGCACAATGTGCTTAATGTCATGAAACGCATAAGACATTGCCTGTTGAAAAGTTTCTCCAGCGTTCTTCAATCCAAAGGGTAGTTTGCAGTAAGCAGATGTCCCCCATGGACAAATAAAAGTTGTTTTTGGCTGATCAGCAGGGAGTATGTTTATTTGATTATACCCTGAAAAGCCGTCCATAAAGGAAAACATTTCACTGCCGGCACAATCATCGATTATTTGATCGATATAGGGATTTTGATAATTGTCTTTATGAAAAGCTCGATTAATATCCCTATAATCGATACATACTCGTACCGTTCCTTGTTTTTTAGTCACAAGAACAATATTCGATGCCCAATCCATTAAGGGAATCGGATAAATAAAACCTGCACGAAGTAATTTTTCAACCTCTTCTTTGATAGCAATAGCTTTTCTAGGATGCATTTGACGTAGACGTTGACGAACAGGCTTGGCATCCGCGTAAGTCTTGATTTCATGTACGACAATTGACGGATCAATTCTTGGCATTTCTTCATAGGACCAGGCAAACACATCATAGAATTCTTGAAATAGGGCTTTATAAGTTTGAATTTCTTCTTCAGTACAGGAAGCACGTATATGAATGTTTTCAATTATTCCAGGTTTTACTTAAATGTCAATGGGAATCGTTCGAGAAATATTTTCCAAATTTAACTCAGAATCAGGATTTTTCAAGGGATTCTGCGGTTCCTTGACATATTCAATAGTAAATATTGAAGCGAAATCATCTTCAAAATGATCTAGTTCAGGTAAAAACAAAGATCGGTGATGTAGATCTTCCCATGGTAAATCCTCAACATGTAATAATTCACGAATCTGCTCATCAGTATGAACAAGTTCAGGAAATGTCGTTGTAGTTGAACTAGATATAGAAAGTGATTCCTCATGGATCCCATTCACTGGATCAATTTAGGTTGACGAGGGGTCGGAAAATGACTGTACAGCCTGATATGCAAGTTCAAATGGACTCAAAGGCACCATGCCATAAATTGAATCTAACTCGGATTCGAAAGGTACGATCCAAGGATCATCAAACATAAGAGAGTCTGAAGAAATCATATGAATAGTTGCAACAGAAGGCGATACGTTAGGAGGAGGAATGGCAAAAGTTCCTAGCAAACCAGAATCTTTAATCAAACCTACTGCAACATCCTTGTACGGGATAGTCACTTTACCAACATGCTGGATTGTTTCTGTAGAGGCCGGGTCGGAAGAAAAATAAGTTAACTGATCTATTGTAATGATCCTTCCTTGATATCGAAATTTTATGAGTCGGAAGACCGAAGAAACAATAGCAGTCATAGCATAAGACCAACTACGACCCAGAAGGAGGTTGTAATCAAGAGGGGCATCAACCACTTCCACATCTAGATTTACAATTTTACCTTCAACCCCTATGGGTAAATCCTGCAAAATACCAAAAGGGTGGAAACCTCGACCATCAAAAGCCTTAAGAATCGTCGGAGATTGGTTCAGCGTAGGAGAACCAAGTGATTTCCAACACTGAATCGACATAATACACGTTGAAGCTCCCTCATCAATCACAGTCCGATAGATCGGTCTGTTTTTTACTAACATTGGTATCTGGAAAGCCATTTGGTGAGGTAGGCGAGGTGTACTATTTTCTAGATCGAAGATTATAAGATTAGAATCCTGAATATCAACAGCTCCTATCGCAGACAAAAGCAATTTACATTGTGCTGGGCATGATTGCAGCACTTCGAAAGCTAACATCGCTGAAGGAGAAATAGCTAAGTCTTCAACAATGTTGTAATTATGAGTAGCTCTCGCATGTGGATTACAAGCTGATTTACGAAGAACACCTTTAGTAGGCGATTTGATTATTAAGTCTGGATTTGGTTTCTCGATCTGTAGCGGACCAGAAACAGGAGGAGGTGTAGTTGATGTATTCGCATAAGAATATTTTGCTTCGTTACCATCACCAGGATTATTAGTACCATAATCTTGCGATCGCGTCACAATCCTTACATGAGACATCATCAAAATGGGTTCCTCTGAAGCAGTCAAGGTAGAACCAACCATCTTACTATCTTGAGTTGGAAAGGGATCTTTCAAGACTGTAGGTTGTGAACCTTTGACGAATTTCGCAACCTCGGCCCGATGTGGGCATTCCTTAGTAAAATGATCTTCGTCACAAATGTAACAAGGATAACGTGGTTTACGTTTTTCGTCATTGGATTCATTTTTATCAGTTTTTTCTTTCGAATTCTTTTTGTTTTTATTCTTCCCTTTCTTTTTATTACCATTTTTAGATTTAGCTGTAGATGTCTCCACAACATGAATATCGGCAGAAACTGCGGGGGAAGATTCTCCTTTCAGGGAATCAGGTAAAGTTATAATTCGAGAAGAATTCTTTTAAGATTTCTTCTTACTTTTAGTATTGACCGTACCAATCATACCGTCAGTGGCATGAGACCCTGAAGGAGCAGTAGCTATTTGACCTTGTTTTGGAAGGTCTGGGATTTTTTCATGTAAAGTACTCGACTGCGTATAAACGAGGTCAAGGTACTGAGCTTGAGAAATTACTTGCTCTTCAGTAACAACACCAGCCTTAGCTACATCTTCAGTTATCTTGGCTAACAATGATTTAACAAACCATTCTGCCAAAATTTGATCTGGAATATAAACTTTCACGAAACGTCTCCTACGTTTCCATTCATGAATATGATCAGAAATATATGTAGACGTGGATTGTTTCAGTGAAGTTAATAATTTCGTGCCATTGTCGTATCTAACTGGCAACTGAAAATGAGTCAAGAAGGCAGTTGATAACTGATTGAAGTTATGAAACGAGCCTCTTGGTAACGCAATGTACCATTTGGCTGCAAGACCAATAAGAGTTCTTTGGAAAAGACGTAAGCGAATTGAATCATCAATGATTGAATTAGACGCACACCAAAGGTGATAATTCATGACGTGATTTGATGGATCCTCTCCTGACTTACCTTCAAATTTCAGTATATCACTGGGCAACTTATGCGACATTGGCGGCCAGTACTGATAATAGAAAATTGGATCATTCGTAAGGCGCGTCAAATCTGGTAAATCCAAAGTTGCGATAAATGGTAACTGACGGTTAGGGTCACGGAAACCTTAAGTAGCCAAAGCAGTTCCAGGAGGTGGATACCCAGGATAACTGGGAATCAGATTAGCATTAGGAATTGTATAACCTCTTGGAAAACCAGGATTAATCGTACCGAACTGGGGTTGTTGAGGCTGTTGATAAGTATAGCCAGGATATGGTTTATACTGATAGTTTGGATTTTGTGTATAGGGACCGAATTGCGGTTGTCCTTGGTACGGTTGATACGTGAATTGCGGTTGACTTGTGACAACTGTACTTGTACCGGCTTGTCCCGTAGGCATCTGAACCGAAGATCCTGACTGGGGTACAGAGACTTGAGGGATTTGCACGGATGCAGGGATAGAAGAACTCGGGGTTATAGATACTCCAGAAACAGGTGTTACAGGTTGAACAGGTGTAGCAGCGGTTTCAGCAGTTTGAGGCGGAGTCTTAGGTGAACTAGGACCAGCTTGCTGAACAGGACCAAGTGCAGGAGTTTGAATAGTAGGCTGAACAATTTGCTGAGTTGGACCAAAAATTAAAGGCTTTTCAGGTTGATAAGGCAACTGCACATTAGGCTACATAGGCTGTTGATATTGGGATGGATCCCACACCATATTCATTTCTGGGTATTGCCCCGCAGAAGGCTGAATGTAAGGACCATAACCTGGTTGAATGTAGGGTTGATAAGTAAGTGGTATATTTCTGGCTCCTTGAAAAGATGGCTGACCGGAAGGTTGTTGGAAACCTTGAATTGGGTACTGACCTTGAGGTTGATAACCCTGAGGCGCGTACTGAAGCTGGGGTTGATAAGGACTCTGAGGAGCATATTGAGTTTTGGGTTGACCTTGGGGCATATAATGCCCTGAAGGTTGATACCCTTGAGGTGTGTACTTCCCTTGGGTTTGTCCCCCAAAAGAATATGATTCCACATTTTTTCCTGGGAAAAAGCTACCTTGAGGTTGCCCTCTAGGCGGTAACTGACTTCCTGAAGGTTTCCCCCCATGCGGTAACTGACTACCTTGAGGTTGAGGATTCGGAACATTACTAGACATCATATAGATTTGCGCTACGTTCAATGTTTCAGTTTTAACACCACTATTACCAGATGACAACACTTGTTCGATTGGTTGAGGAGCTACTCCGGAGAAAGTACCAGACAGAGCCTGATATCCCGAAGGAACAGAAGGACCACCGTGTAAAAATGATTCTGGTGTCTGGGAAAACATGGATGACTCTCCAGCCATAATGGATGGCGGATAGTAACCTCTGGGTGTAGGATGAAATGGAACTCAAGGTGGAGAAAAAGCAAGACTCAGATTCTATAAAATTTTTGTTAAGGATAAATACCAAACACTAGTTCGAATAGGGCTGTAGAAAATAGATTCATGCTCCCTAAGATTTAAATATTGAGGGGAGTTGGGAAGAGATATATATTCGTCTGGATTAGTAATTTCTTCAATGGAAATAAGACCAGCTAGAAGATCGTCAGTGACAATATTTCTTACCCTAGGTGAACCAAGATCACTAGAAGTTGGTGAAATAAATCCTGAGGATGTTTCTAAAACATAAGGTTCAGTTTCAGGTTCAGATATTTCAGGTTCGTCAGCCAGTTCACTGGAAGCAAGAATACTACCAGTAACTTCAGAAATTGAAATCGGTTCTTGAATGTATTTTGTTGTAGGTATTTGATGATCAGGATGGACAACTATAGAGGAACTTCCAATTTCTATTGATCTAATCCTACCACTACTGGATGATACCAGAGAACGAAGCCCTTCAAGCTGACTTGGCAAATATTCAGGGGGTTTCCCTTGTAGTCTCCGGGATTGTCTCAGCAATTCCGCCACGATTAAAGATTAACTAATCACACGCAAACAAAGAAAATTTCAATGAAAACACCTACAGTCTCTAAAGAAACAAACAGCTGAATCACACGCTTAAAAATTTAAGAGTTGAAACCACACACAAACAGTAACTTTCCGTAATAAAAACACTAGTTGGTGATGAAATCCAACTTAGTAGAAATTTAACACAGAAAGGGCGGTTGGAACAGTTACCCCGACAACCTGCTTAATGAAACAGACTGGCACAAGTTTCCTCAAAAAACCATCTCGTGTGAAGAGAACCCCCCAGAGAGTCCAAGTGAGTCTATTTGACGTCTGCTCCAGGTACAGTAAGATCTTTCCTTCACCATCACCTTAGGAAATAATCTTAAGATAATGGACACTAAGGTTACCAACAGTAACAAATATAATTGGGGGAACAGTCTATGATCCGATTTCACGCGCAAGGGCAGAGTAGCAAGCTCAATCCCCTTGAAGGCTCCTCGACATGGTTAATCCGAGGTTTACCGACAAGTGACCCCAGGCTCCTCGACAATGGTTAATCCGAGGTTTACCGTTTGTAATACGCGCAAAATCTTCTATCTTCCCCAATGAAACAGAATTGATTGTTTCAAAGGTTCGGATATGACCTCGTGATTGACTTCTTTAAGAGAAGCTTCCCAGATTATACAAATTACAGTTGGATTTATCTCCTACCGCAAGATTTGTCTACTTGTTTGTTTTTACTACCTTGGAGAGTTAATTACTCCCTACTCCAAGATACTAGCCTAAGCTATGTTGGTGATAAGAGCCCTAGAAAATAAAAAGATTTCTAGATGAATTTTAATTAAGCGTTACTTTTAAGAGCTGTTTATTAGGTCAATGGGTGCGGAAATGAAACTCTGATGGTGTGAAGACTCGATTTCCAAAAGACACTAAAAATGCACCTAAAAATGATGATCAAATTGTTTTCTTTCAATGAAATTCTAATTAAGGAAAAGTTAGAGAATGCAATTCTTTTAATAAACAATTCCTTCTTTAAACATAAAGAACAATTGAAAGAAACTATTTTTTGTATTTTCCAACAAATTATCAAAGCTCAAAATAAAAATCCTTTCACTTTCCAAAAAATCGAAGCTACAAAACAATTTTCCTTCAAAAGAAAGCTAGAAATTTTAAAAGCACTCAAAACTACAAACTAATTTTGAGATCTACAAAGTTTAATAGCACTCAAAACTACAAACTTTAATAATCTAATGAATAAAAGCTTTAAGATTTTTTTGAAGAATGTTTTAACTTAGTTGTTCAGCAAACTAAGGATCTATTCGTCCAGAATAACCAACAGATCAAAAACACTCAATTATGTTTTTATAAAAAATGAAATTCAAAAACCAATAACAAAGTTTCTTTTCGAAGATTTGCAAAGAAACAGGTAACTCTATTTCTCAATAAAGAATGATTTCACAATCAAGTCAGATTCAGCAAAAGACCAAAAATACCAAGGTAATCTGAGGTACTTCAAAGTGTCAAATGCTTCAAATCGCTACAAAGACGAAGTGAAAAACAATCCAAAATGCAAAACTTCTAGAAAATCATCAAAACACCAATACTGCTGAGATTTATTAACAGAAAGCTTTTGACAAAAAAAATCATCAATCTGGGCAGAAAACAAAACTGACAATCAAAATCAAGATAAACTTAAGAAAGAAATCTGATTTTTTTCAAAACTTTGACAGGGTCCGCAGGCTCCAAGATATCACAGGTGCGGTCCCGCACTATTTACACAGGAAAAGTGCAAAACTGCCCGCACTGTGAAAAAAAGGCAAAGTGCGGTCCCAGGAAAAACTAGAGAAAAACTTAAAGGATTTCAAAATTTTCAAAAACAGAGAAAACCTAAGCTACCTAGGAAAATTTCAATCAATCAAAAACCAAGAAAAATGTTTCCTCAAATCAAAATAAAAGAGAACCAAAAACAACAAGTTCTATCCCCAGTGGAGTCGCCAATTTGTTGTATGGATTAATCCGTCTTGCGGAAAAGACCGATCTCCCTAGTATTAAAATTATATAGCAACAAACAACCAAATAGACTAATCTTTCTCTAAGCATATATGATCTATGAAAAGCTCTATAGAGGTGTTATGGACTTACCGTTTGTCCAGTGCTTGTTTGAAGTCGTCGTTGTCCCTCGCGCGCTTGAAGGAGTTTTCTTCGTAAACTTGCAGTCACAAACAAGCAAAATATTACATAGCACCTGTATAGAAATAATCATAAACCATGCTTATCATAGTGATCAAGGAATCTATGAAATAAACCATTGATTGAAAGCTTATTGAGAAAAACGAGTATATTTGTATTAATTTCAAAAGAAGAAAATCCTTACAACCTGAGCCTTGATGTTGCATAGGACTTTCCAGGGTCCGAAGCAGGAGTCTCCTTTACTTTGACAATTTTTGCACTCCTCCAACCAAGACAAGTAGAGGTATGTAATCTCTCCTCAAAAAGTCTTAGTTAACTGAGTCTAAATCTCAACAGCACTTAACCTCAAATATTCTTAAGCTTGAACTCCCTTTGAGGCTACCCAATGCCTCTTTTTATAGTGGAAAAGAGGAGGTTTTCTGTTCCAAGTATGAAGGGATAGAATCCTCCTTCAAAGGGATAATCTCCTCACATCAAGGGGTTAGCTCCATAAGGTAAGGGATTCATGCACCTCACAAGAGCGGTTCTGCCACCGCAAGATCCATTCTAGAAGCTTCCAGAATTTACTTTAATTGAGCTTTTTGGGATTTACTTGCGCCTTTTTAATATTACAAGGGTCCGCACCTATAACAAAGATAAAGTGCGTTCAAGAACGCAGGAAAGCTGAACATTGGGTGCGGGACCGCAGGCAAGATAGCCAGAAAGTGCGACACCAAAGTTTAGGAGACTTTTAGGAACTTTTTCTGATTTTCAAGGCTTGACATGAGGAACTAATATGTTTAGACTTGCAAAGGGAGAAGTATGAGTGATAATGAGCTCATACAGTTAGCAGAATGTCAAGGTGACAATTTTCAGTGTAACATTTGGGCTTATTTGAGACATATTGACTTGGGGAGATCTGTTTATGTTGGCTAAAGTTATTTGTTTAAGCTATAATTCTGCATGTGAGCTTTATATGATATATTATAAGGGATACAAGTCCCATTCCTCACATATATAGCATTATTTTCTGAAGATAGCCATTTTATGCCCTATATTTTTTCATTTCCTCACTTGGGAAGGATTATATAGGCCATATTCTTGTTGAGGTTCTTTCATCTGCTGGTGAGATGTCCTATTACATATAATGAGCTGATTTGCATTGCCATGCACATGATTTGATAAAGCTCCAACTTTAGAATATCTTCATATATTCTATTTGTTATAGGAATTCCTTTTTTGGGATATTACAATGGTATCAAAGCTGCCATCTTGGCTCAACCTGTGGATTTTAGATCCAATCAAAAGATAAGAAGAAGAGGAGAACAAAATGATGGAGAGGATGAGATTACTCTCATCAATTTTCAGATCTAAGAAGAAAGAAGAGAGATGCATTGAAACTCCAAAAGGGTTTCAAGGAGGAGAGAGCTATAGTGAGAGCTCTAGAAGGTTTCAAGAGAAAGAAGAAGACCCAAGTAGTTCATATTCTCATAGAGGGAGTGAAGAGAAAGAAGGCCACTTGGAACATGAGATCCTGAGTGGATATTTGGCATAGTACAAGTGCCAACCTAGAGCTTTCAAAGATGCTCTAGATATTTATCAGTTTATCCGACTGAAAGAAGAGAAGAGACCATGCAGCAATAGGATGATAAGGGGCAACAGATTCCTATTGTATACCTTTGATGGATCACCCTTATGTACATCAGAATCTTGGGTGATGAAGTTAGAAGAATTTTTCCTACTACATATAGTAGTGGAAAAAGAGGCTGTGGAGATCTCAACCTTGCACTTGGAGGACAAGGCAAGCACCTAGTTGTTCAGCCATGTGAGTCATGCAAGAGTTTCCACTTCTGTAGATTTCACTCATCGGGTACTCAGAATATTTGATATTAGAATATCAGAGAAAGAGGAGTCCTCTTCTCCACTTGAGGTGCCTTGTACTAGTTCTACCACAATCATGGAGGGGCAACCATCTGTAGCAGTAGTTGGATCAGCCAACACAATGGAGGAAGGAACTCTTGCAGCCATACAAGATGTTCCTGAGACTCACCAAGGTATGAATGGATTTCCATTTGTTATCCTTTCAAGAAATCTTATGGTAAATCTTGGGGAGTTTTCTCCACATGGTCAAGGATCAAAACACATTGCTGATGTGGAGCAACAAGCTTGCACATTGCTGTGCAACTTTGGATTGATCCAAGAGAGGATAAACATTCATTCCTTTGCACCTTTATTGATTTGCATGCTACATGAGGGGATAGGGTGCAAGATTTTGGAGGGCATATTGAGTGTTGTGCCACCTTTTGATGATGTTTTACCTTTAGCACACTTGTATTCTTTCCGATTCAAGAGGATTATTGATGAAAGGTCTTCTCTAGGAGATCTCCAAGGGGTTACATCTCAACTTCCCATGAGGTGTAAGGAGAAAGATCTGCTTTGGTAGATTGGTAGTCTTCATTGGGAAGATACCAAGGGGGAGAATGAATGGAGACATGCACATTTGGATGAATGGAGGTGGATGGAGAGCAAGAGGTTGGTGAAACACTTGCAGATCTATGACATAGGGTAGCAAGAAGCAAAGTTGCATTGGCTACTCTTGAGGGAGTTTGGCCATTATAATGATCCTTTTTCGGGATTCTCAAGATTGTATTTCAGAGATGTAATATAGAGGAATTTACTGGATATTTCACCCTTAAAAGAAAGGGTGAGATCTAGAGGCTACCTAGCCAATTGTAGACTCTGCCTATAGAACTTGGAATATCCCCTTTTCAGGAATTTCAACAAGGTCTTCAAGGAAAATGTTGTATAAGTAAAAATGAGCAAGAATAATGCAGACTAGGGCTAGGTTCCCCTCATTTATGCTGAATTTTACCTATATATGGAATTTCATCAGAAAAAAATTAGTTTCAGCACATTAAAAAGATCTCCCAAAAAGTAGACTAGCTAAAAGGCACCCAAAGGGGAAGGCTGCAGTAAAATGCAAGCAATGCTTCAGGAATTGTGCAGTTTTAGCTAATGTTTAGTGGATATCAGAAAGAGGATTGATATCTCAGTATTACAGCAGAAAATAATCATTATGACAAAGCACTTTCATTATACAGTGGAAAGCATGAGTCAAACATCAATAAATCTTCAGAAAAGAGAGCAGATGCACATGTAAATTTGTAGATATGCTTGAAAAGCGTTATTCTCTAGGAGGTTCAGCAGATGTGAGTTAAAACTTAGATCTAGAGCAGATATATTGATAAAATATGAGATCTATATCAGATCTGGAAACTCTATAGTTTTCTCTACAAGATCCACTTGGAATTTTGGCAAGAGCGTGCATAAATAAGAGTAGATCTAAGAAACAAGTTGCAGATCTGGAAACTGCTGCAGTAAATTTATGAATATGAAATTACATTACAATGGATCAGATCTGAACAGAAAATATATCAGCAAGCCAATCCATGGATCACCAAGTGGAAGGCAAGCCCATCACAAGAGATCTTTGATCTAAACAATGAGTAAATCAACCTGCAAACCCTCATACATAAATAATGTAGTTTTCCCAGTGGGACAGTGTTGTAGCTCAAGATACATAGAAAAATACTGAATAATAGCATATCTAAAAGTACAAGAAATGGTACTCTCTTCCAGGAGGTCAAAGGACCCACTTCATGGAGAGAGACTCTCAAAATACAATAGATCTCTACAGATCTAGATCACCACTTGCTGCAGCTTGCAGAGACAGCAAAACCCTCCCTGGATCAGCGCTACCAATGTAAGTAGGAGCTTGGCCTCAAGCCTGATAGTGGTTCACTTCAGCAAAGAACTCCTCCAATGATCCTCAAGGGAAGAGATGAAACCCCTAAGCAAGAGTTCCAATCACAATCCTCCACTAAACAACAGAGAATGGTATTTGTCTAAGCAGACAAATACTTCAGAAATATGATCTATCAACAACCTTCTTTTGCTGCTCTCCTTCTCCTTTTATAAGATGAGAAAGCTCTTTCAAACCCTGAACCCCTTTGATGAGCTAGCCCTTTTCACATTATAGGCTCCCTTCATGAAATGCGTTGTCCCTTTTGGAGATGAAATGAACCTAGAGAGTGTTGTTGATTTGGTCAAGGTGGACCCAGTCTTTGGCTCAAACCTCTTTCACACTTGCAAGTGATTATTTACATAGCCCCGATTTTTCTTCGTTCACATGGGCATTGATTTAATCAAACTTTTTAGGAGTTTTACATGTCCTCCTTTATTCATTTATTCATAAAACATAAATTAAATCAAAATTGAATGTTTCCTCTTAGCTAAGGCTAAGTAGGAACATTACAGCCATCTTGGGTCATACCCTTTATCAAGAGGTATGTGGTGTGTTATCTCAAAATCAGACGCTAATAGGCTGTTGATCAAGAAGACTCTGAGTAACTATTTCAAACCAGACTAAACATCTATTGGGCTTATGGAGTCAAGTATATTTTCACAAAAACATAAGTATCAGCTTCAATTGGAAGTCATGGAATTTCAGGGTTTAGATGCATCAAAAGAACAGTAGGACAAAAATAACATAGTTCATGAACATATGAAGAAATTTAGAGCACCTTCAGTGAATTCTAAGTAACATACATTCATGCCACTACAAGTAATTGAAAGATGAAAATCATAAGAACATCAAACATCCATAACCCTTTCTGAATCCTGAGTGATGAAACCAATATCTCTGTATTAATATGAAAACACGGTCTCTTGCTACAACAAAATAGTATGCTTGTTCTTGAAAAATTTCCAACCCTATGCAATTCGACTTCCTATCTTTTATAGATTCATCATTACATTTCTTGGATTCTCTCCAAACACTTGAAAGAATTTGAATTTTCTAGTTTGACACCTATTAACTGATGAAACAAACTTTAATTACATCTGACATTTTAAACTATCTGTTCTAGATTCCTAATACAACTAGGATTAAAACTCTTTATTATACCTTAAAAATATTATCCAAATATTAAGTATTCTATCTGAAAACTGCTCTCCCTGAACTTCGACCCTGATGATGTCCATCTTCTTATTGTTGAAGTGTAATGATCTGTTTCTTACCTGCCCTAAAAAATAGGAACATGCTCCCTGCAAAATAGGTGTACTGCTTCATTTGTGTTTCTTCACAACTTATATTGGCCAACTTGTGCTCAAAACATGTGGCAAAGTATTATTAAGCTCTTGTGACCTCGTCCTTCTAGATGTTTTCAAACCAAACCTTTGAAGAAATGCCCAAAACTATTAACATTACTACACTACGAAACTGTCTGCTATTTTCGTAGCGCAGAACTTCACCTTTGAAAACTCCATTTGAAACCTTCAAATTTCTATCTTTAGCCATTGGATCTTCACTTTTAGTCTTTATACATCCTTTATTAACATCATGATTTGATAAAAATACCTTTTTCCCCCTTGAGAGTTTTCAAAATTTGTAAAACTGCATCCTACAACAGTTTCGTAGCGCACTAAAAAACTGTTGTGCATGACACCTACAATAGTTTCGTAGCGCGCTATGAAAATGCAGTGTCTTTTCTTTTCACAGCTTGTTTCCAAAAATTTTAATTTCTCACCTTTACTACCATCCTTGAAGTTATATATAAGCCTTCAATAATCAACTTTGAATTGTTTTAAAAAATGAAACCTTCCACAAAAATCCAAAAATGTTTAAGAGATGTCACTTACTGTTTACATAGATTTTTGATGTGGTTGATCTTCAGGCTTTGCTAGCTATATTTGGAGGTCTTCAACTTTCCTTTTAAGCCTTCTATTACTAGCCCTCAATTTGGTGTTAATTATTCTTATGAATTTTTCTTCCTTAATGGCAGGGACAGTCCATATGAAAAATTGATCTTGACTGTTGATTGAATCACTGTTTGAAACCTTTTCTAGCTCCCACAGACCTTTCAACCTCTCAAAATTTGACCTTTCCATAGCATGCATTCTCACTTTCTTTCTAAATTTATCAATATCAATATTTTCAAGTCTAAGTTTGTCTTTAACCTCCTCATAACTACTCCTTTCTCTATGAGTATTGAATACTTTGTTTCTGTCTTCTTCGAGTATTTGAAATGATGTATTAATGGGTTCTTCAAAAACACTTGCATCCTCACCTCATATTTGGTTTATCTCCATGTCTGACTGCTGCATTTTCTTAGATTGCCTAGTCTGTGTTTTTCTTGGCTTAAAAGCAAACTCTGACACCTCCTCCTCAAAGTCTAATTTTTTGGATGTTTTCAATTTATTTGATTTGCCACCTGTATCTAGCTTTATGAACTCTTCTTGAACCAGGGGAGACTCCTCAATGTCAATGCCTTGCAATATATCATTCAAGTTGCCTCTTAATTGTAAATTTTCATTTGTGACCACAGCCTTACCCTTCTCCTTTGACCTTTGACTCCTAGTCAACTTCTTCTGAGCTGTCTTGCTAATTGATTGTGAATTGCCTTTTTAAACTTGGTTCTCTTCTTATGTGCAGATTGAGGAGTCTTTTGGATATTCAATGATATCTTTATCATAGGTTCTTTGACCTGTTTCCTAGACTTAAGTTTGACAGACCTCCTTGATTTTGTTTCTGCAGGTTCCATAGTCTTTGATGAAGATGTTTCTTTGACTTAAGGGTTAGCACCTATTCCTTCATCCCCTATTCCACTCAAAAAGATAAATTCATACCATTCTCTTTTCACCTTTTGAAGCTCATGCAAAAATATTAGCTTGATTAGACCATGATGAAATAAAGAGGTTTCACATGCCTGAGTTTTCATTTGAAATTTGTCTACCATCTTGGCCAGACTTCGAAATAAAAAGAAATGTAGGTCTAGAGATATTACTCCTGTGAAATTCAGTAAGAGTTTAAAGTGATAAGTGTACACCTTTTGATATCTCCCTTCGCAGGTGAAGTATCTTTGGATATTGTAGAGCAAGTTGGAAAATGCATCCTTGACATAACTCCTTGGCACAACTTTATTCAAATCAGTATCCATAACTCTGGTTTCAAAAATATTTTTAAACCATATTTCCTCCCCTCTTGGGATTTCTGTGACTACTTATATAACTTCACGAGAAATGGGTAAATTAAGGAAACCAACCTTTGTGTTTGACCCTGTGAAGTTGTTAGAAAATTCTTTAGTGACCTGATTATGCCCTCCTTGAAGCTTTTCACAAAACCTCCAGCAACCTACTCTCTTAAAAGCTTCTTCAACAGATTTATCTCTAGTGAGACTTTCTAAACCTTCAGGTTTTGTCCTCAGGCAGTGACCCGACCGATGATTTTTTTTTTCCTCTGCCATCTTCTTCTTGGAAACCCTGTGTCTTTAGCAAAACTGTAATAGACTTCTTGTTGGAGAAAGTAGCTCGCTTGAGAATTTGGTTCAGCCTCGCTTGATGGAAAACTCTACCTCGCTTGATGGAAAACCTTGTTTTAGTCAGCAACTATTTTCAAACTTACTGAATTTGTAATTGAAACTTATGACATATTTACCAATTGAAATATGCCTCACTTGATTAAAAATTCTACCTCGCTTGATAACTTAAATGAGAGCTTTGATATTTTATCATGAGCTGTCTCTTTCAGCAATAGATATGCATGCAGTGCATTATTTGCATGAGATAAAACAATGATAACCAATTCCATTTTTCAAATTTGTGAAGGACCATTGACAATTGACCAATAATGAATCTAATAATGATTTCATAACTACTTTGGATGGTTGCATGCGTGAAGGATCATTCGTGGATTGACACCATGATCGTGGATTGACACTATAATCATGAAAATTTAACCCCAAGTCGATTGATGTGACAGCTAAACCGAAAATCCGAAACCCCGATTTCGTAGTGCTGGTAGTGTTATTTTGGGCTTTTACGCTACGAAAAGACCAGCGTTTTCGTAGTGCAAAATTAGTTTTTTACACTGAACGCGCTACGAAAACATGGTTTTGTGGCTTATTTGAAACGTTTTGAAAAAAAAACTTAAAATATGAGTTTCAAAACATAGCATGAGACTACCAAAGTGTAAAAAAAAAGTTTATGAACTTGGTTTGATGATGAAATTAGACTCTAAACCTATGACTTAGACCCTATAAAACATAAAAATGACTCAAACCCTATCTAATGCCATGACCTAAGAACAACTATGAACTGGTTGAATTTAGAGAATTTTAATAGTGATAACATGGTGGATGGATGGCTTTGGCATATGGAATGTCCAAGGGGGAAGTCATGGAGTGACAAGAGCCTTATCACTAAGGCCTATAGCGTTATCACTTCGGAGTATGCTTTTATTGATAGAGTGTTCCAAGAGGAGTATGCACCCTCTCATTCTTTAGATTTTTATGAGAAGGTTCTCATGGGAGGGCTCATTCATGGACCTCACTTTCAGCTTACTCACCATGCATGGTAAGAAATACATTTCTGTACTTGTTGATTACTCCATTGAGTATTTGTATCTTCTCACCATATATGAACAGTGCATTGCTCCATAAGAGAACAAGAGTATTTTTGGGTTTCATGGTCACTTTAGGGCCAATATTTGTAATGCTAGTAGCCCATCTATACATGACTTTGGGCAAGTGTATTTTATTCTGATTATGTATGACTGAAATACATTGATGCTTACTTCCCCATGGTGGAGGAGAAAACATGCACATCTTGTAACCTATGGAAGAACCACCTGCCACATGATATTCTTAAACAACAGTTGGGGAAACTGCGTAGTATTCACTTGGAGAACCATTTGTACCATCCAAACTTGCACATAACCTTCAACAATTTTATAATTTGGATGCCATATGGTAATGGGGTACCATTCATCTTGTATGGGATGGTTTGGGTGAGCATGGCTCAAGACATTGGGGGAAGGATCCTTCAAGATTCAATCTCCTTCTTGCCACTTAAGGGCAACCATGTTGCAGCCCAAGATCTGCATGCCCTCTACACTTATCATAATTGGAGAGGTGGACAGCGTGGGATAGGCCCTCTTGCCTATCATGTTCATTTATTCAGCCCACCTACACTTCAGGAGCTAAAGGTGGATGGGATTGTGCATGAGTTGCCATGTTGGAGGGTAACTCATTTTATATGGATGATAGCTTGGGGGTGGAGGTTTCACTTGGGAATGAAAATTTCCCATGCATTTCAAACTCCATGCCTTGAGAGGACCTCTAGACAGCACATAGTTGTCTCCTTGAGTATGTTACTTTTGCATGATGATAGCCATTTTGGATGTACACCAAATGCTAATTTTTTTTCTTGGGAGAGGCACTATGCAGTTTCATTGCTGAGACAACATCTTATTCTTTAGGGGAGTTCATCATATGAGGATGCTACAGGAGGAGGGAAGGAGACTTTCCATTTCTATCCTTGCAATTTCTTGAGGACAAGCAACATTTGGGAGGGGAGGACTGTGATATTCCTAAAATTAGCATGCAGCTAATAGGAATATTAAATTTTGATCTTTGCACCTAGTAGATGAATAAATGGGGGAAAAATACCCATACTTAACTTGTATTAGCATTAAAACCCTCTTGGTGTGAAAAAGGTTACATTCTAGTAGCTAGATTTTTCACTTTTCATGTATGAAGAGGAAGAGGTTCATGTTGATTAAGTCAAGTTGACCAAGTCAACAGCGCAGTGTGGATGAATAGCCTAGATAGAGCTACAACGCAGTTTTGGAGGGAAGGTAACCATGTGGTCTTGGAAACCCTAATGTGTGGGACCCAAGGTGAGGAGGCTCACAAACTTTATAAGGAGGAAGATAGCAGACATTTGAGGATAGCTTATGGATTATTGATTTTTATCTGCTTAGACTATTGAGCATTCTTCAGCTGTTGAGTTGAGTATGCAGTGTTGTTCAACACAAGGTATTCCTGCTTAGGGATTCCTTCTCCATCCTTGAGTGATCTCTTAGAGGAGTTATGTTCTTCATTTTACCACATCCAGGATTGAGGCCAAGCATCCTCCTTCATCCACAATGTTATTCTTGTATCAGGGGACGTTGTGTTGCAGGGTGTTGCAGTGGGAGACTCACAAAACTAGCTCATGAGCTTATCTTTTAGAGCAGGGAGCTCCCCTTGCTTTGCAAGATCTGTACAGGAGATTCCAGAGCATATTTTACATCTTGGCATGTGGCCAAATCATTTCCCATCTTGTACAACATATTTATTTGTAGAAACTATGTCCTTTTCCAGAGTGTTGTAATAGTAGGGTTTGAACCCTTGCTTGTGAGCTTGTTCCTTGGAGGAAGGGCCAACCCTTCTCCCGGGAAGCTCTGTATTTCATTATTCTTCTCTCTCATGTAAATTTCTAGCTATATATATATATATATATATATATATATATATATATATATATAGAGCTGCAGAATACTAAGTTTTCTAGATCTAAATCTGCAGATCTGCTCTTTTATACATTGTATTTTCATTGAAACCCTTGCCGGGTTATTCTTTTTATGTATAAAAAGGAAGGAATCTCCGTTTTCTCAGCCATTGGATGATTGTACACTCCTGATATTTTATTTATCATTATTTTCTGCATAAACCCTCACTAAAATCACCCTGTACATGATTCAGTCAATTTTGCATGAGTTAAACTATGGGGTTTGGGCTTATTTGAGACATATTGACTTGGGGAGATTTGTTTAGGTTGGCTAGAGTGATTTGTTTCAGCTCTAATTCTGCATGTGAGTTTTATATGATATATTCTAAGGGATCCAAGTCCCATTCCTCACATATATAGTGTTATTTTCTGAAGATAGCCATTTTATGCCCTATATTGTAGCATTTCCCCACTTGGGAATGAGTATATAGGCCATATTCTTGTTGAGGTTCTTTCATTTGTTGGTGAGATGTCCTGTTACATATAATGAGCTAATTTACATTTCCATGCACATGATTTTCTGAAGCTCCAACTTTAGAATATCTTCAGATATTCTATTTGTTATAGGAATTCCCTTTTTGGGATATTACATGTTATTTATGATTCTTGTATTGTCTACTATTAGATCTCTTGTGCAACTATTTATGGTTTTATATGAATGATTATTGGATGGATCTAATTTTATTGGGCTTTGATATTATTTTTTAAGAGTTGTTACTTGATTTATGTATCCTATGTTAACCTACGGGCAAGATGTTTTGCATAAATGACCTAAATATGTCTGCAAGGGTTTCCTGGTTAGCGCTTCTGTTGTGAAGGTCTGTTCATGGCTATTTTGGATCTTAAGACACCCACATCATTCAAACCTCTGTCAGGGTGTGGAAACGTGGTTCCAACACCCCCCTATACTGCTTGAGGTGAGACTTTGACTTGCGCAAGCAAGTCACTGCCGAAAGGGCCAGTAGTAAGAGGATTTTTTTGGTTAACCTCAACTCCAAACCTAGGTGAGGACCCCTCAAGCCAACATATGGTTTTATTTCCGGGACCGAGAACATTTCTAGAGAGGTTGGATGATGTCGAAAGGTCATTGGAAGCCATTAAAGCTTGAACTAGAGGACTGGTTTGAAAAACAGATTTAGGAATTTTCCCAAAAAGAAACATAAGTAAGAAGATATCCACTGAAGAGTGGAAGAATAAGTATATTTTCATAAAAGTGCATGAAATATTCTTTCTAACCTTTGCACACGACCTGCAGGAGTGGTTGGAAAGATTAGTAGAATTCCAAACCTGTGGGAAAGACGATCAGGTCATGCAGTGGACCCAAAAATTAATTGATGTTAGGTCCCTATATTACTAGTATAGTCCCTTATTGTTGTTAGTGTAACCCCTTTATTTTTATTATTGTACCCTTGTAACCCCCATATTGTTATTATTGTTCCCTTAAATTATTATTATTAGGTCAGCTAGGATTACATTGTGGCCCCATGGACTCCTATATATAGAAAGGAAGTTTTGTAATTTGTATCAGCCAAGAATTGTTCATTCATGTAATGTATTGGAGATTTCCCCGTCGAAGTGGCTTATTTCTAAGGCGTTGATATCTCTTTTCTTCTATTTTTGGAGTTGGTTTCACAACATTTGGTATCAGAGCTTTGGATTCTAGGGTTTTTGCTGCTCCAAACCGGTCATCGTGGAATTTGCGCTATAATTTTTTTTCTATGAAGGTTTAGAAGCATAAATATTCAAAGTGAGAAGCCAAAATCCCAAGGAACATCGTTGTTACACCATTTTTTGGTCATCTAACCTATTATCATCAGATGGACCCAAGTACACCATGTAAGACCAATTTTACCTTAAGTAAAATTGCCTTCACTATGTTAAATAACTTAATAAACCACATTTATTAGGTTATTTATGGTCCAAATAAACCCCAACGGGAAATATTAAACAAACCTATATTTGTTTGATTTTCCTCATGGAATAATTAATTAAACCATAATTTAATTATTATTCCTACCATGTTTAACCTTAAAAAACAAAGAAATTAATTAGATAAACCTTTATTTATCTTATTATTTTCTAGGAATAATTATTTAAATAGTATTCCTTGTTAAATATGACCAAATCACCCACAAATAATTAAATAAATCATTATTTATTTAGTTATCTTTCAACCACTTCCTTAAATAATTAAATAAATCATTATTTATTTGATTATCTTCTAACCGCCTCCTTAAAAAGATAAATAAATCATTTATTTATTTATTTTTGACAAATTAAGGGATTTGACCCAAGTCAAATACCTTTTCCCTCCAACAAATATAATAAAATATTCCATAAAAAAGTGGATCTAGATCTGGTTAACCCATGCACCAAGATCTAGAATGACCCAATATTTTGTTATAAATAGGAGGGTTTTTTCCTACCATTCTTCACCTTTTGTTGCCTATTAGATCACTCTGGATCTATACACTTGGTCACTCTTTTCTACCATTTGTTGTGTGAGCTCCCTTTGAGTTCTATTCTTTGTGTGGGTTTTCTACACCAACAAGAGAGAGAAATCTTAGATCTGAAACGCCGAGGACTTCCAAGAACCCATCCCACTGAGGAGAATTGGATACACCTTCTTGTTTTCCTCCGAGGTGCCCAATTAATATAAAAATTCTTTCAAAAATTGTTCTTGTCTTGTCTATTGGTATATGGAGCAAACCCTTGTTTTTTCTGCTTAATGTCTTTCCATGCATAGATCTGGTTTTTGCAGCTCTTTTATGTTCAACTAACCGCAGATCTGAATATATTGGCAGCCACTTTTGTTGTTAGGGCTATTAGTTATGCGTAGCTAAAGTGGTCCTTTTTCGTACACTTCGACAAAGGATTCATACTAACAAATGGCGACTCCACACGGGTTTTAAATTACGACCGCTGTCGTTTTTCATATTCCTGCATATCCAGCTACTTCAGACCTTAGGGTTTCTTTTCAGCTGAATATTTTCCCTATTTTTATGTTGTTTTTCTCACATAAAACCCTAAAACATTAAAATTTTTAACTTCCGTGTGTTTCTGGCCCTATTGCGTAGGTAAGCGACACCAGCCGCAACTGAGACGACAACTTTTCTGAAAATTTGCCGCCGAGACAACCGGAACGGGAGGTCGCACTTTTCGGCCCAAAACCTGCGACCTGGACCTCCAGGTCTCACTTTTCAGCCTCTTTTCTGCGACCTGCACTGAAAACAGGTCAGAAACAGTGACCTGCCCTTTTTTCAGCTCTTTTTCTGCAATTTTTCTGGGTTCTGCTGAAGCTTCTGTCAGGGTTTTCCAGCCTCTGTTTCAGCCCGCTTTGACCTAGTTTTGATCTGTTTTAGCTCATCTAGGTGGGAACCTAGCCCCCTAGGGCTTCAGTACCCTCCACTTTTTGTGGAAGAGTTTTTAGCTGTTTTAGCCTCTATTTTTCTGAATTTCAGCTCCCCCTTTGTCTAGATCTGATACCTCCTTTTCAGATCCCTTTAAATCAGCCTCTTTTCCTTTCAAATCACCTCTTGTTGTTTTGTTTGGACCTCTCTTTAGGACCTCCTCCCTGTCCATGCCGCTTTTTGCTGATTTCCTTCCTTTTTCCAGCCACCTTGCCTCTGTCTCTTGGCTGTGATCTGCTCCTCTTTTAAGCAGCTTTATCCTTTAGATCCTTGTCCCTTTTGACCTTAGATCTATGGGCCTCTTTTCCGTGTGTTTTTCCTAGATTTTTCCCCTTTCTTAGATTAGTTTTGAGAGATCCGCATTCTTGGGTTAGATAGATGCACAAGTAGCTGTTATTTTTCTGTTATTTCAACATTATATAATGTTCTCTGCAGATTTATTTTCAGTTACGCAGCACACTTTTTTCTTGCTCTCAAAACGGAAAGGGTTTAAAAATTAAAATTAACACATGCCACACACTGACCCTAAGTGAAGAAGCGCCTAGTTAACATCGCCTGGCAAAGACTCTAAAATCAATTGTCGCTGCACCTTTCTGCTCTTGACCTCACTTGATTCTGTCCCTTTCTGCCCTTGTCGGTTTCCTTCTTCACCATTGCACCCCTAAGGCGCCTTTCCCGGAGACTTCTTGGCCTTCACCCTCAGTTTCCGGTCGATCGACCTGCTCCGCCCCACCGTCGTCGAGCCAGTCCCCCTCCAAGTCCGCACTCCGACTCCTCTCCTGATTCATCGGGTTCTCCTTCTCCTCCTGGTTCTCCCCCTGTCACCTTCACCATGTCTAGTCCAGGGCCTAACGCTGGTGGTGCTCCAGGCCCTAATGTCGGACCTACTACTAGCGGGACTGCCACGGGAACTACCTCGGCCATACCCTTGCTGCCGTACATTGCAGGCCTCAGCCTCCCCGATTTCAATCAGTTGTTCAACAACCCTATCCGCCACGATGTTGGTTGGCCTGCTATGCCAACCAAGCTCCCCTCCGACATCCCTAAGTTCGAAGGCCTTGCTAGAGAAGATCCAACCAATCATGTCTGATCTTACCATTACCAATGACTCCATCCGTCTTCGTTTATTCCAATGCACGCTTACCGGTGAAGCTTCTAAATGGTATGTTGAACAAGCCACCTCTTCCCATACCACCTTTGCGACCCTTGCCCAAGCCTTTTTATCTTATTTCCAGCTCCCTCTCCGATACGATACTGGCACGGAGCTCTTGACTTCATTCAAGCAAACCTCTTCGACCCGCCTTTCTGCCCATGTTCAGGAATGGCGACGAAGAGGGAGCTTATGTCGAGCCCCCCCCTTCGAAGATCGGGTTTACATGGACTGGTTCCTTCGCACCCTCTTAGCTCCTATCGGCAAAGATGTCGCCTCTCACTTTCCTCAAACTGAAGAAGCCGCCCTCCAAATAGCCTTAAAATATGACCTGATCTATGCTCAATCTGGTTATGTTTATACCGTTCTTCCTGACCTCCCTAGGCCCGGCGGCGCTAATGCCCCGGGGGCATCTCATTCCGCCGACGGTATCGTTGGAGCCCTTTCCCATCCGTACGCTCAACCTCCTATGGGCTATGGTCTCCCTCAGGGAGGGGCCAGCACCTCTAGCACTCTTCCCCCTCCCAGTAGCATGTATCTAGGATACGGCATGCCTCCTCCTTTTGCCCAACCTCGTGCTTACCTCAATGTTTCCCAACCCCACCATTACCCTTATCCGCAGCCTGGTGCACCAGCTCCTCCAGCATATGCGCTTCCATCTCCCTTGCCTCCTCAAAACCCGCAACAGCACTTACAGCCCCCTCCAGGGCAAGTATTTGCACAGAAGGGCGCGACTAATCCCCCTTATTCTCAAAGAAGGTGGAGAGGCAATCACAACCAATCTGCCCCTGGTACCCGTGGACCCAATCCTGGTGTGGACCCTAACACTGCCAACCAGCAACAAGGCACTCAGCCCAAGCCGGACAGGCCGCTTCGTACAAATAAGCCTTGTTCGTGTTGCGGTGTTTATGGTCATTACACCCACGATTGTCCCCTCTTACCCCAGATGCGGTAGATGTGGGAGTCTCAAGCCACATTGCGCGGACAACACACCTCCCCTCATGCTCCTCCTAATGTGGCCACTACCCAACCAGCTGTGTTTACTGATCCTTTCCCCCAGCAAGGATTCGTGGCTACCCAACCACCTGACAGCCAGGTCGCCACTCCCTCTTCCCTTTCTGGTTCCTCTGATTACCAGATCCTCATGATGCACTCCGATCCTTCCCCAACCGTCGACCTTCACCTTCAAACTCGGTCTCGCCAGTACCCCAAGCCTCCTCCTCAGTCTGCCCCCGAGCCTCCCTCTTCAGGTTCTACAGATCCTCTTTTGACATCCAGTGGCCCCTTACATATCCCTCAACCCAAAGTTGAGGTTCATACCAAGATTCCTAAGGGACCCCTACGTCGAAACGTTGCTTCCGGTCGAGCTGCTCATTCGTATAGTATAGTAGATGATTTGGCGCAATCTCCTGCTGCCATTTCCACACTGGAACTCCTCCAGTCGTGCCCTTCCCAAAAGAAGGCTCTACTATCTGCCGTGGGCACTGTAGATCCTGTTGATGACCAAATGATTGTTTTCGACACCACTCAATCGGACCATCCCCCTCTTCCTGCTTTCGTCACCTTCCAAATCCCCGTCAAAATCCGGAACGCCAGCGTTTCACGGTGCATAATTGATGAGGGGGCATCCACCTGTGTGATGTCCGCTTCGGTCTGGAAGCAACTTGGATCCCCTGAGCTGGCCCCTTCCACGATCACCCTCCAAGCGTGGGACGACCACGCCTCCCAGCCCATTGGCCTTTTCCGTAATTGTCCTATCACCCTCGCCGATAAGACTGTTTGCGTTGACGTTAAAGTCATAGACGCCCCGCTAGACTACAACATTCTATTGGGGCGAAGCTACACCTATGCTATGTCTGCTGTCCCATCCGCAGTTTTCCGCAAGATGTCTTTTCCCCATAATTGAAAGATAGTCACCATTGACCATTTGACATATCATGAGCCAAAGTCTCAGACCTCACCTGAGACAACCATCTCTTCTGTAGCCAACAAGAAAACCGTCGACTCCTTGACCAGTGTCTCCCCCGGCGTCTACAAAGATTCCTCCCTGCTTGGAAATTTTCCTTATATCCCTCCTCCTCCCATTTCTGATCCCAGCTTGTCGAATGTTTGCATGATGCAATCGTCTCAGGCTGCCCTTAAGCGGCCTGCTTCGGCTAGTCAGCAACCTCCCCCCCGCCCTCCGCCACCCGCTCCTAGCCATTCCTCTCAGCCAGCCGGACCCCCTCCTTCTAGCTCTCCCCCTACAGCTGGTATCCCTGAACCCCTTTATCCTCCTGGATCGGTTCCCCCAGGCCTTAACCATCTCGGAGCCGTCCCTCCTGGTCATTTCCCTATTGGGCAGATACCTTTCCTGACTCCCCCTCCCAGAGTATTTTATGTCCCCGTCATGGCCACCCTCTCTCTCCCTAACTTGACCCTGGGCATACCCGTCTGGTACATTGACCCTCCAGCCGCTACCCCACCCGGTCACCCCAAACCTTACCTTGCTTTGACACCGGTTCAACCGGTCCCCCTCACTTCCTCCGGGCCCACCGCACCTCCCCAGGACCCTACCCCTGTGGTGCTAGCCCCGGGAAAGAAAGGCAAAGCTCGTAAGGGGGCAACCCATCAGGACCAGGCCGCCCCGACAACCCCTACCCCTCTGCGACCGCCAAAGCCCGCTATCCAATGCGCTTTGTGCGATATCGTCGGTCACGCCACCCATAAGTGTCCTGAATTACCGCACCTAAAGATCCTGGTCAACGAGACGTTTCCAGACTCTGACATCCCCGAAGTCTACGTCACAATCCCAGACTCTATCCCGAAACTCAAAACCTTGCGCACAAACCACCCTTGTGCTTTGTGCGATTTCCACGGCCATTACACCCACCTCTGTCCCCGCCTTGACGAGTATCGTTCCTCCTTGGACATGTACCGCTGATTCAAGGCTACTTCGATAGGACCAAAGGATCTTCCTACTCCCATTCACATTCCTCCTCCCGCCATCGAACCAACAGAGCAGTCAACCACCATTTTGTACCTGTCATCATCCTTGCGAGATAGTTCACCTACCCTTCAACCTGCAGATACTCTCAGCTCCTCCTCAGCCGACCTTGGATTTGTTGATATTGCACACTTGAGCCCTTCTCCTCCTCATGACCCGTCACACATCACTACCTCCTCGGGTGACCTTTCTTCCTCCAGTCTTCCCATCTTCCAGTCCGATGAAGGCATTATGGAAGCCATGACCAACCCTGACTTTCCATGGGACGATATGCACCATCGCGCATACTTCCTCCCACAGCAGTCCCATGACCAATTTGCTGTGGAAACCAAAGACTTCATTCCCAATGCAGTCAATTGGTTCAAAAATCCCATTCCTGCACCTAATGCTTTCGAAGAAGAAAACATGGCCAATATTTCTCCTACCATCAAAGTCGACATTTCATTCAAACCAGGAATCGAAGAATATATCACCTTGGGTGCCCAATGCACCCCGGAAGAAATCAAAGCTTACATTAAGCTTTTCAAAGAATTCCGCGATATTTTCGCCTGGTCCTATTCTGAAATGCCCGGACTCGGTCCTGCCATTGTCGAACACCATATCGACACATGGCCTGATGCCAAACCGGTCCTTCAAAATTTGAGACCCATTCATCCTTCCAGACGTGACGCTATCAAAGCTGAAATCGATAAGCTCAAGCAGGCTGGTTTCATTTGCCCCATTGAATACACCACTTGGGTATCCAACCCAGTTCCCGTTCTCAAGAAACAAGGCACCATCCATGTCTGCACGGACTTTCGCGACTTGAACCAAGCTTGTCCCAAAGACAACTTCCCCACACCGTTCATTGACCAAATCATTGACGAGTGTGCGGGGCATGAGGTTCTATCCTTTATGGATGGTTTCTCCGGATACAACCAAATTGCTATCCGTCCTGCTGATCAACTCAAAAGCGCGTTCATTAGTCCGTGGGGAACTTTCGCTTACTGGGTCATGCCTTTCAACAGGCCATGTCTTATTGTTTCCACGACCTAGCTCATATTATCCTTGCTTATTTAGACGACCTCACTGCACGTTCTAAGCATCGGGCGCAGCACCTACACGATCTGCGTACCATTTTTCTCCGATGTCGCAAGTATAATATCCGCCTTAACCCGTTGAAATGCGTCTTTTGCGTTCCTGCCGGCCGTCTCCTAGGCTTCATCGTGTCTAAGGATGGTATCACTCTTGACCCTTTGAAAGTTCAAGCCATTCTTGAACTTCCCATTCCACGTACCCTCCGCCAGCTCCAAAGTCTCCAAGGAAAAGCTAATTTTCTTCGACGGTTCGTCCCTGACTACGCCACAACCGCACATGGGTTCTTTAGACTCCTCCGATCTACTATCCCTTTCGTTTGGGATTCCTATGCTCACGAGTCTTTTGATGCCCTCAAGCAGGCTCTCACATCCGCTCCCTTGATCTGCCCTCCCGACTTTGATCGGGACTTCATCCTGTATATCTCCGCTTCCACCTATTCGGTCGCTGGAGTCCTTATCCAGGAAGATGACAATGGTATCGAGCATGTGATTTACTACGTCAGTAAGAACCTTGTAGGACCCCCTGTTTCCTACTCATATGAAGAAAAATTAGCGCTGGCTGTCGTGTTCTCAGTCCAAAAACTTCGTCATTATATCCTCATGCGCTCCACCAAGGTTGTGACTAATTCCAACCCCCTGGCTTTCCTATTGAGTCGTCGAATCCTCACTGGGAAGTACGCCTGTTGGGTCGTTATTCTTCAGGAATTCGACCTCGAATTTGTCACACCAAAGAGTAAGAAAGGCTTAGCCCTCGCTGAGCTCATTTCTGAATTACCTACCGGATCGCAAGACCCTCCAGTTAATGATGACTTTCCTGATGAACACTTATTTGCCATTACTTCCGACGACCCATGGTATGGCGATATCCTTACTTATTTGCGAACCCAAAAGTTCGCCCTCCACCTTGATCGTGAAGCTCGCCGACGTATCCGACACCAAGCTCCTCGATACCTCCTTATCGGCGACGACCTCTATCGTTGCGGGGTTGATACTGTCCTTCATCGTTGTCTCACACACGCTGAAGCTGAACAGGTCCTTAATGCCTGCCATAGTAGCGCTTGTGGTGGCCACCTCTCCAGTCTTGCTACTGCCCAGAAAGTCATGCGCGCTGGGTATTTTTGGCCTTCCCTCTTCAGTGATTGCATTGAGGCAGTCAAACACTGTCCCAATTGCCAACATTTCGCCCCTAAGGCGCGAGCTCCCCCAGCTCCCCTCCATCCGGTCGTCTCCACTGGTCCCTTCTATAAATGGGCCATCGACTTTATGGAGTGTCACCCGCCATCCGCTGGTAACCACAAATATATCATCGTGGCGGTCGACTATTTCACAAAATGGGCCGAGGCCATGCCTACATTTAACAACACGGCAGCTACCGCGGCCCTCTTTTTCTTTAACCACGTTATCGCTCGATTCGGAGTTCCGAAACAACTGGTCTCTGACCATGGTAGACATTTTGAAGATGAGATATGGCGCGAGCTATCCTCACTATTGGGTTTTGAGCACCAATATTCCTCCTCCTATTACCCCCAAGGTAATGGCCAAGTTGAAGCAGTCAACAAAATTCTCAAGACTATGCTTCAACGGATGGTGAATAAGCACAAAACCAACTGGAACCTCATGCTCTTCCCTGCTTTATGGGCCTATCGAACTTCTGTTAAAACCGCCACCGGGTTCACTCCTTTCCCCCTCGTTTTTGGAGAGGAGGCAGTCTTACCAATCGAGTGTGAAATCCCTTCCCTGCATCTAGCCGTCGAACTTCTCCCTAACACCCAACCTCTAGAACAATGACATATCATGCTCGAGCACACTTCCGAAGACCACCGTGTTCCCTTGCAAACCATGGAAGCGGCCAAGAAACGCACCAAAGCCCAGTATGACCGAAAAGTGCAGCCTCGCACTTTTCAGGAAGGCGACCTTGTTCTAGTCTATGACTAGGCCCATGATGTCCTTGGTCATGGGAAGTTCGACTCATTATGGCTAGGCCCTTACATCATCAGTAAGGATCTCGGTAAGGGGGCAGACCTCTTAGAGGATTTCGAAGGCAACCCCCTCCCTAATCCTCGCAATGCACTCTATCTTAAGAAATATTACCCTTAGCATTTCCCTTCTGAAATGCATGTTTTCTTTTCTTTTAGATAGCCAGCATCTGTTTTCGTCTTTTGTGTTTAACACTTCACCAGGACACATTTTGTCCAAGAAGGGTCACTTCACCTCTCCTTAAAATTGAATTTCCTCACTTACGACACTTGTACTTGGGGCACCATTTCGCCTCCTTACTTGTCTTTGTTCGTGATGATTTTCGTCATGAGTTCGCATCCTGAACTCATGTTTTTATGGTCCCCCACTGGGCCTTTACTGTGTGGCAGCACCATCGAGTCTCCCTTGTTTAGAGCATCCAAGTTGAGTCATCATCGCATTCATGGAGTCTATCCCGAGTCCCTTTGTACCCCGCTATAGCCCTCCATCCTTCATTGCTTGGTCTCTCTCTTGTGTCGCCCATTATGACCTTCAGTCCCACTGTCCCCTATCCCTTATGATATTGTGTCAGTCGCTGCCATGTCATTCATGCCCTTTATGCTCTAACAAGGGAAGTCATCCATTCGCTATTCAGTCCTTTCCATTTCACTATCATCATTAGTGTCAGTCTATCCGTCGCTCCACTATTTTCTCTCGTGCCTTAGTTGAGGATGTCTCATTGCCTCACCTATAGCGGACCTCCTTCTGTCGACATTAGCTCATTCCTTCCAGAAGCCAGGTCTAGAGGGCGGTGTACCTTGGTTCCAGCTTCCACTCTTGTCCGGTGCCTCGGATCAGGCAAAGGGATCTTTCGTTTCCCTTTGACTTGGTTGTTTCTCCACTCCAGCTCCTTTCAGCATGACCGAGATCCGTATACTTGATGGTTCAGTGATACAGCAGCAGCTCTTGATGATTCCCGGGTGTGTGTGAGATGTCTCAACCCTCATGAGGGGGTGGTCCTGCAGGTAGCCCCCCACATGCCCGGATGACCTCCTCCTTGCAGCCTTCGATGCAGCTCCAGATATTTGATGATGTTGGCCTTAGCCACTTGCAGCGCCTCTTTGATTTGCATGTATCAGTCAGATTTTGTGAGCCCTTCCCCATTTACGGGGGGCATTTGGGTTGTATTTGTATCTCATGTACTCAGATATTATTGTACAAGTCCTGGCTGTTATCCCAGGCACAACATGTATATGGGATTCCTCATTGTATTTTTATCTGGCTCATGATTATGCCGGCTGTACTTTATGGTTCGGTCCCTTGTTTACTGGACACACTATTCTTTTGTACTTTGTCTCAGCGGGCATAGGTATGCCTCCCCCGCCGCCTTCAGCACAGGTACCCTCTCATAAAAAGAGACTTGTTGCACCTGCGAGTCTCGTCTCCTCAGGGTCTAGTTCTTCAGCACACTATCTACCTTTCATTTCTCTCTCTGACTTCCCTTTTTGTTGTCTAGTGATTGAGTTCTTACAACGTAATTCGGTCATACGATTTGCTCCTAACACTCGCACGCTGGGGGGAAATCTGTTACACCATTTTTTGGTCATCTAACCTATTATCATCAGATGGACCCAAGTACACCATGTAAGACCAATTTTACCTTAAGTAAAATTGCCTTCACTATGTTAAATAACTTAATAAACCACATTTATTAGGTTATTTATGGTCCAAACAGGAAACCCCAAAAGGAAATATTAAACAAACCTATATTTGTTTGATTTTCCTCATGGAATAATTAATTAAACCATAATTTAATTATTATTCCCAGTCATGTTTAACCCAAAAACAAAGAAATTAATTAGATAACCCTTTATTTATCTTATTATTTTCTAGGAATAATTATTTAAATCTTATTTAGATAATATTCCCTGTTAAATATGACCAAATCACCTACAAATAATTAAATAAATCATTATTTATTTAGTTATCTTTCAACCACTTCCTTAAATAATTAAATAAATCATTATTTATTTGATTATCTTCTAACCGCTCCCTTAAAAAGATAAATAAATCATTTATTTATTTATTTTTGACAAATCAAGGGATTTGACCCAAGTCAAATACCTTTTCCCTCCAACAAATATAATAAAATATTCCATAAAAAGTGGATCTAGATCTGGTTAACCCATGCACCAAGATCTAGAATGACCCAATATTTTGTTATAAATAGGAGGGTTTTCCTACCATTCTTCACCTTTTGTTGCCTATTAGATCACTCTGGATCTATACACTTGGTCACTCTTTTCTACCATTTGCTGTGTGAGCTCCCTTTGAGTTCTATTCTTTGTGTGGGTTTTCTACACCAACAAGAGAGAGAAATCTTAGATCTGAAGTGCTGAGGACTTCCAAGAACCCATCCCACTGAGGAGAATTGGATACGCCTTCTTGTTTTCCTCCTAGGTGCCCAATTAATATAAAAATTCTTTCAAAAATTGTTCTCGTCTTGTCTATTGGTATATGGAGCAAACCCTTGTTTTTTCTGCTTAATGTCTTTCCATGCATAGATCTGGTTTTTGCAGCTCTTTTATGTTCAACTAACCGCAGATATGAAGATATTGGCAGCCACTTTTGTTGTTAGGGCTATTATTTATGCGTAGCACTTCGACAAAGGATTCATACTAACAATCGTCACAAAATTTCAGAGCTTGGTTCACAATAGTTTCGAAGATATGATCTGTGGAATTTAGGACTTTTTGTAGGCTCTTGAATTTAACCTAAACATGTCATTGCGGAATTTGCACTATAACATTTTTTTATACGAAGTTTTAGAAGATTCAATTTTTAGAGAGCGAAGAAAAAATCCTGAGGAACATAATCGCAAAATTTTAGAGCTTGGTTCATAATATTTTCGGAGATATGATCTGTGGAAGTTAGGTCTTTTTCAAGCTCCCGAATTTCAGCTCAAAGAAGTTATCATCGGAAAATCTTCATAACTCTCTCTCTAAGCATCAGATTGGAATGCGGTAAAAAGTGACCACAAGTACATAGACCTTATTTTCTTTTCTATCAATTTCAGAGCCAAAGGAGGAAACAGTGACATGTGGAAATTCGTACAAGTTCCATCTACTGAACCAGTCCATAATTGGGTCATTATGGAATATTGGACATAACTTTTCCTTGAAGAATCCAAATCAAGTTAGACCTGTGACTTTTGAAAGAAGCTTTAGAGGGATACTAAAAGGCTGAATTTTAGATATTGAGTATCTACAATTATAGAGTTAATTAAATTTCAATATAGAGCTCCTCAAAAGCAAGTAAAAGGTGTGTATTCTTTTTTCCAGAATTACATAAGTCTTGTTTGAAGAATCAAGTTGAATTGATTCCAAGGGCATATTGTAGAATATATATCAGTATTAGATTGTAAAATGACCCCTAAAAATAATTCAACACCCATTAAGCCTTTAGAAGGCTCTACTATGACTCATGAAGATGAAGAATGGAAACATGACATATCAAATTTACAAGAGCAAGTGCAACAAATTTCGCTCTCGCAAAGAGCAACAAAAAATGACATGGAATTTTTGAAGAAAGACGTGGAAAATAAGATGGATGGTTTGAAGAAAAGCATGGAATCTAAGATGGCTGGTTTGAAGAATGGCATGGAAGCTAAGATAGATGGCATGGAAGCTAGCATGGAATCTAAGATGGATGACATGGAAGCTAAGATCGATGAAAAAATGGAAAACATGAAGAATGATCTAAAAGCAAACATGGAAGGTTTGACAAAGTTGATACAACAAATGTTTCCTACTGGTGAAAATATAGTAGAGAAAACTAATGATGAGAACAAAATAAATGTTAATCGTGATTTCATAAACTCTAATGTTTGCGGGAAGAACCACCATATTCCAAAAATGGATATGAGGAAGTTTGATGGAAAGGATCCTGTAACATGGATACTATAGATGGAGCAATATTTTGATCTCAATAATGTGAAAAACACACAAAAGGTACGCAATGAAACTTTACATTTAGAACAAAATATATTTTTTTGGTATCGATGGCTTTGCTCCCGTAAAAAAATTGTCACTTGGTCAATTTTTGCAGGAGGAAATGATAGCACATTATGAGGATACACGGAGCAACACCTTCTTTAGCCAAATAATAAATCTCAAACAAAAGGGTTTAATGGGGGAGCACATTGAGGACTTCCAAAAATTGAATATAAGGGTAACTAATATTCCATAGGAACACAAGATTTCTCTTCATAGGTACTTTAAAGGATAACATCCAACATGAAGTTCGTGTTTTGGAACCCGATTCATTGGAGAAGGCATTCAGGTTGGAAAGAAAAATTTAATGTAAAATTATGGCAACAAGGAAGCCTACCACTCACTTCTATAAAGAGGGAAGTGTTGCTACTCCTAGATTTCAACAACCTACAAGGTTGACACCACAAAAATTGGAAGAAAAAAGAGAAAAATGGCTTTGCTACAATTGTGATAGCAAATACACTAAAGGTCATAAGTATGCTGAGAAGAAATTATTTTACATAGATTGTGAAGAGGAAGAAGAAAATGAACAAGAAGAGGATATACACCAGGAACCAACCCTAGAAGAGGAATAAATGAGTCCGACCATGTTGTGTAATGCATTGGCAGGAATTACCACTCCTCGCACTCTCAAGATAGAAGGACAAATCAAGAAGAAAAAGGTAATAGTGTTGATTGATTCGGGTAGTACCCATAATTTTATTCATTGTAAGGTAGCCAATGAATTGAATTGTTTCCTATACCCAGCACCAGAATGTCAAGTGATCGTTGCAAATGGAGGAAATATAAATTGCTCTGGAAAATTCCATATTATCAAGCTAACCATGGGGTGATATTTATTGAATAGTCCAATGCTTTCCATTCCTATGGGAGGTGTTGACATTGTACTAGGAGTACAATGGTAACAATCTTTGGGGACGGTATCTTTTAATTTTCAAGAACTTTTCTTGAATTTTTTTTCAAAAGGAAAGGAAGTCGAATTATGGGGTATTGCAGGGAAGTCGGGAAAGATAATAAGCTCTAATGTCATGAAAAAGCTTCTAAATAAATAATAACAAGGCATAATTGCACAATTATGCTCACTATAAGTTCCAACATCAAAATCATCTATTTCTGCAGATGTCCAAAAAGTCTTGGACAATCATTCCGAGGTTTTTGAAACTCCCAAAGGACTCCCATGATCCAGGTGGATATTGGTGGTCACCCACCTATTCCACTTGGGGCTCCACCATTGTCTATTTCAGTTTTTCAGTTTCGGCACAATTTACTATTTTTAGCAGTTTTCGGGTCCTAAACATCCGGAGCCGTTTTGAGGCCCTAAACGACGTTTTTTGGGAAAACGGAGAGCAACATGGGTCCATGGACCAATGTTGCTCATTCCAAATTTGTAGTCCTCGGATAGATCTTTCTAACGAGGTATGGTACGCGTCAAACGGAGATCGTATGCCAAAGTTACGCCCCTGGGAAGTTGAAACACCAATTTACCCAAACGGGGCCCATAGTTTTGGCGCTTCATCTCCTAGGGTTAGGGTTTTGGCCGTTTAGGATTTCCCATTGTTTATAAATAATAAATAGGCCCTCGAGCCTCATTGTAACTCAGTTCAGAGGCCTGTAGCCACCACATCTCTTCTCAGAGATAGCTACCAGCGCCCTAGCTAGTTTTATTTCCATTCTGTCTGTAAGCAAATTTCAGTCATTCGTTTATTAATGAAATGAAGTGTTATTTCCGCTGCACCTCTGTATTTATGTTTATATGTTTATTCTGTTGCGTTCCTGCATAAATCCGGATTAGTGGTATCAGAGGGGTCTGCTTTTTCTCGATCCTTCTTTGCATGTCCCCAACGAGGTCGGGGTATAAGGAGCTAGGGCTCGATCTGGTGGAACCTTTGCAAGATCAGCCTCGCAAACCTCGACGGACGCCCATGGGGGACGAAAAGAAAGATGAGGGAGCAGGAGATCCTATCAAAATATTGCTCGAGGAGGCCCTTGAAAGACAAAGGAACGTGATGATGGATAACTTTGCTCAGATCCTTCAACGGGTACCCACCGGCGGCGCAGCTGCATCCAGCAGCCACTCTGGAGGCGCGACTCCTTTTAAGGTACAAGTAAATTTTGACATTCCCATATTTGAGGGTCAAATAGACGCAGATGCCGTAGATAGATGGTTGAATCTGTTAGAAGGATATTTCTCGGTTCATGACTTTTCAGACCGGGAAAAGATAATTTTTGCACTCCTCAAAGCTACCCCCCATGTTAAGGACTGGTGGGAAACCTACTGTGAGAACAAGGACCAGACAGAACCCTCTCTGTTCTCGGCCATACCAACTTGGAATTCTTTCCGAGACGCCGTCAAGGAACAGTATTATCCCGTGGGGAGCTATGAGGACAAGTACATACAATGGACCACGCTACGACAACAAAGGGATCAAGATGTGCATGAGCTGACGAATCTGTTCCATACCCTGCGCACAAAGTTGGGTATCAAAGATTCAGAGAAACATCTAGTGCTAAAGTATCGCAGCTGTCTGCACAAATACATTCAGGAGGAAATGGAGTTCCTTGACATCTCCTCGCTTGGTACTGCATACCGGTATGCTGCCAAGATTGAGCAGAAATTCAAGCAGAAGAAGCGAGACTTTGGATCTGCGAATCAAAAGCAAGGGAAAGGTGCTTCCAAACCGCAGAACAAAGGACCGAGCCAAGGCATGGCAGCTAAAGACAACTCATCGAAGCCACAAGAAAAGAACAGCACCGCAAAGCCAAAGAAGGACACGGGAAAGTGGTGTGAGTTCCACAAGAGCTCCACTCACAACACAAGTGAGTGTCGGGCCAAGCAGTCGCTAGTGGCCGAGATGAGGGCTTCTGAGTCAGATGCATGCTCCGACTCCGAATCAGAACCTGAAAAGGGGAATGAAAAAGGGAAACCGATTATTGATGCGGAGCCCAACGCCACTGTTGCCACTACAAAGGTCCAGAAGGAGGAACCGGAAGATCCAGAGGAGGAGGAACGTCTCTTCCACTCCCAGATGTGGGTAAAGGGCTCCCCTGTACAGTTCATTGTCGACAATGGGAGCCAAAAGAACCTCATTTAAGCAGACGCCGTGAAGCGGTTGGGCTTGCCGACCACAGCTCACCCACATCCATACACCATCGGGTGGCTTCACCAAGGACGAGATCTCCGCGTCAGCCGGCAGTGTCGCCTTCCCTATAGCATCAAGCCCTTCACGGATGAGGTATTATGTGACGTTGCTCCTATTGATGTTTCTGATGTATTATTAGGACAACCATACTTATGGAAGCGTCATGTTTTGTATGAGTCTCGGCCTCGTGCTGTTATTTTTACTTTGGGAAATAAGTTGTACAGGATACCAGAGGTACCACCTCCTGCCGCTATCTCTTTGGTTACTGCAAAACAATGCAGTAAGCTCATTTCCCAAACCAGGAAATTTGTTTTCCTGATGATCCGCCCCCAGGGCAAGAAGAATATTGTGGCCACGACCTCTAGACAGGTCTCCTCTACACAACAACACCAAATGGATAAGGTTGTGGAGGAGTACGGGGACATATTCACCTCACCCACAGGGGTTCCTTTGCACTGTCAGGTCAAGCACCCGATTGATCTGACCCCCGGTGCGCCGCTACCTAATGGACCGATCTATCGGCGCTCTGTTCTAGAGAATGATGAAATCAAGAGGCAGATTCAGGAGCTGTTGCAGAAAGGTCACATCAGACCAAGTTCATCGCCCTGTGGGAGCCCGATCGTGTTGGTACAGAAGAAGGATGGGACGTGAAGACTCTGTATTGACTATCGGGCGCTGAACAAGATCACTGTCCGGAATAGGTACCCAATCCCACGGATTGATGACCTTCTGGACCAACTCCAAGGTGCAAAATATTTCAGTAAGATCGACCTGAAGTCCGGGTATCACCAGGTACCAATTGAACCCTCTGATGTGTGGAAGACTGCCTTCAAAGCTAAGGAAGGCCTTTTTGAATGGCTGGTCATGCCTTTCGGGTTGACGAATGCTCCCGCAACCTTCATGAGGATGATGGACGACATCTTGCGCCCATTCACCAACTCATTCGTAGTGGTGTACTTGGATGACATTCTGATCTTCAGCAAGACTTGGGAAGAGCACCTTCATCACATCCGACAAGTCCTCCAAACACCGCGGCAACACAAGTTGTGTGCCAATTTGGAGAAGTGCACGTTTGGCATGACCCAGGTTCAATATCTGGGATACATTATTGATGAAAAGGGGGTGCATGTGGATCCAGTCAAGATCCAAGTCATTCGGGATTGGCCAGCCCCGACTACTATAACAGAGCTTCGCAGCTTTCTGGGTCTTGCTAATTTCTACCGTAGATTCGTGTTGGGATTCTCTCATATCACTTGGCCCTTGAGTCAAGTCACCAAAGGAGGAGCGAGAGCAAAATTGTTTTGGTCGGAACCTCAACAGAAGGCGTTCAAAGAATTGAAAAATCGCCTCTGTTCTGCCCCAGTGCTCACCTTACCAGACTTGCAGCAGCCATTTGAGATCGAGACAGATGCCTCTGACTATGCTATTGGGGCAGTGCTTACTCAACAGGGACATCCAGTGGCATATCACAGTGAGACATTGTCTGAGACAGTTCGCAAGTATCCCACCTATGACAAAGAAATGTATTCCATTGTGCAAGCCTGTCGACAATGGAAGCATTACATTTTGGGGAAGGGAACAATCATCCACACAGACCACCGGCCCCTGCAGTTCATACAGACACAAGGGAAGTTGCAGAATGATCGCCATCAGAAGTGGTCCACATATCTGCAACAGTTTCATTTGAACATCAAGTATAAGAAGGGTAGCACCAATCATGTTGTAGACTGCCTCAGCCGACCACCGATCGTGGCGCTCACCACTGTACTCAACGCTTGTGGGCACGAGACTTCTGATTGGCCGCTTCTCTATGAGAGTGACCCATAATTCGGCCAAACTTACAAGGCACTCCTGGGGGGTACGCAAGTTCCAAATTTTTACCTCCAAGATGCACTTTTATGTCACATGGGACACCTTTGTGTTCCTTCAAGCGAGCGTGCCAAGATGATATGGGAAGCACACTACAGTCGAGTCGCCGGGCATTTCGGGGTCGAGAAAACAGTAGCAATCCTGCAGAAGTATTTCTATTGGCCGAACCTTCGAAAGGATGTCGAGAAGCACATCAGATCCTGCACTGCTTGTGCCATTGCCAAACCGACCATCAAGAAGCAAGGCCTATATAATCCTCTACCCACCCATATTCGACCTTGGGAATCCATCTCCATGGATTACATGTCGGGCCTGCCTTCTACTAAGCAGGGAAATGACTGTGTTTTTGTGGTCGTCGATAGATTCTCGAAGATGGCCATTATGGCGGCCTGCAAGAAGAATATCACAGCAGAAGCCACTGCTAAACTCTTCTTTGAACGAGTGTGGGTGCAATTTGGGATCCCACAGTCTATCATATCAGATCGGGATAGCAGGTTCCTCAGCACATTTTGGTCCAGCCTCTGGTCGATGTTGGATACCAAGCTCACCAAGTCCACAGCTTTCCATCCCCAAACAGATGGCCAGACAGAGGTCGTCAACAGAATGACTGTACACATTCTGCGCATGTACAATTCAAAGCATCCACGCACATGGGACGAGAGCCTCCCCTATGTACAACATAGTTATAATCGGGCTCTCCACAGTTCAATCGGCCATAGCCCCTTTCAGGTGGGCTTGGGATTCCAGCCACTATGTCCCATTGACGTAGCCATGCCATTTGCAGCTGCTCATGCCAATTCAGCTCATGTCCATTCGTTGACAAAGCTGCAAGAGTTTACCTATATTCATTGAATCACTAAACAGTTCAAGTGACATATTGGACAGTAGCCACTGCCAAGTACAAGCAACGCCATGATCAACACCGTGCCACACAACTTCCAGGGCGACAAAGTATGGCTACATTTGCAGAAGGAGCGCCTCACTGGACCCCACTGCAAGCTTCGCCCGCTCCGATACTGGCCGTACACCGTCACCAAGGCTGTAGGGAATAATTCCTTCGAGCTTAGTATTCCTCCATTCCTTGGTCTGCACCCAGTCTTCAATGTGGATCGCCTTCGTCCTTACTTCCCACCTCTACTAGACACCTCGGACATTGCAGAACAAATCACACCAACAGAGTTAAATCCAGACTGCATGGAACATGCCACCACAGATTGTATCATGGACATGCAAATCACACCACCACGTCAGAAGATCCAACTGAGCATCGCAAGCTGTCAAAGCTGGCCAACCTCTTGCACCAAGGAAAGGGTTCACCGTGGACCAAGTTCACAGGAATTTCCAGGTCTCATGGAGGAACGTAACGCAATGGGGACCATTGCTTCCTAAAGGGGGAGGAATGATCCAGCTGGATATTGGTGGTCACCCACCTATTCCACTTGGGGCCCCACCATTATCTCTTTCAGTTTTTCTGTTTCGGCACAACTTACTATTTTTAGCAGTTTTTCAGGTCCTGAAATTCCAGAGCCGTTTTGAGGCCCTAAACGATGTTTTTTGGGAAAACAAAGAGCAACATGGGTTCATGGACCAATGTTTCTATTCAAAATTTGTAGTCCTCAGATAGATCTTTCTAACGAGGTATGGTACGCGTCAAATGGAGATCGTATGCCAAAGTTACGCCCCGGTTAGCACCGACCACCCAAACGAGGCCCATAGTTTTGGTGCTTCATCTCCTAGGGTTAGGGTTTTGGCTGTTTAGGATTTCCCATTGTTTCTAAATGATAAATAGGCCCTCAAGCCTCATTGTAACACGGTTCAGAGGCCTGTAGCCGCCACATCTCCTCTCAGAGATAGCTACCAGCGCCCTAGCTAGTTCTATTTCCATTATGTCTGTAAGCAAATTTCAGTCATTCGTTTATTAATGAAATGAAGTGTTATTTCCGCTGCACCTCTGTATTTATGTTTATATGTTTATTCTGTTGCGTTCCTGCATAAATCCGGATCATCCCACCTTTTCATGATCATGATCATGCTATTCATTTGATTCCAGGAAGTTTTCCTCCAAACATCAGGCCTTAAAGATATCCTTATGTCCAAAAGAGCGAAATTGAATGTATGATTGCAAAAATGTTAGAGGCATGTATAATTCAACCTAGTCAAAGTTTTTTCTTTGCTCCTATAGTATTGGTACACAAGAAGGATGGATCATGGCACATGTGTCCCGATTATAGGGAGCTCAATAAGCTCACCATTAAAGATAAATTTCCCATTCCTGTGATTGATGAATTATTGGATGAATTACATGGAGCAATTTATTTTACCAAGTTGGATCTTCGTTCAAGATATCATCAAATTAGAATGAAGACCGAAGATATTCCAAAAACAACATTTCGAACTCATGAGGGTCATTATGAATTTTTGGTCATGCCTTTTGGCCTTACCAATGCACCTTCTACATTTCAAGGGTTGATGAATTCCATTTTCAAACCCTTCCTTAGAAGATTTGTGCTAGTATTTTTTGATGATATAATAATCTACAGCAGGTCTTGAGAGGATCATGTCCAACATGTTGACAGGGTGCTCAAACTATTGCACGAGAAACAATTATATGCAAAAACATCCAAATGTTTCTTTGGAGTACAAGAGGTGGAATATCTGGGTCATATTGTATCTTACGAGGGTGTTAAGGTAGACCCTAACAAAATTAAAGCCATTAAGGAATGGAAAGTCCCCACAACCATAAAGCAGTTGCGAGGATTTCTCGGGTTAACAGGGTATTATCGAAAGTTTGTTAAGAATTATGGGAGAATAGCAGCACCTCTAACAACATTATTGAAGAAAGATGCATTTTCATGGACTCCCGAAGCAACTAAGGCCTTTGAACGTCTTAAAGAGGCAATGTGCCTAGCACCGGTCTTAGCTACACCAGACTTCACAAAAACCTTTATTGTGGAATGTGATGCCTCAGGAAATGGAATTGGTGCAGTTTTAATGCAGGAAGGAAGACCCATTGCTTTTGAAAGTCGTCCAATCAAAGGAAAGTATTTACGGAAACCTATTTATGAGAAGGAAATGTTAGCAATACTACATGCACTAAAGAAATGGCGAACTTACCTAATGGGAAGACACTTCAAGGTAAAAACTGATCATGATAGTCTTAAACACTTTTTGGAACAAAGAATATCTTCAGAAGAGCAGCGAAAATGGGTCACAAAGATGTTGGGTTATGACTTTGAAATCATCTACAAAAAAGGGAAGCTAAATGTTGTTGCAGATGCACTCTCAAGAAAGGATGAAGAGGTGGAAGCATTGCTTTGTGCCATTTCTATTATCCAACCAGATTGGATAACCGAAGCAAGAGATGAATGGAAGAAGGGCGAAGAAGTGCAGACACTCATTCAAAAGTTGCAGCAAGATCGTAGTACATCTGATACATTTAGTTGGAAAAATTATTCCTTATGGTACAAAGATCACTTATATCTTTGTAAGAATTCCAAAGTAAAACAAAAGGTTCTTTTGGAATTTCACATTTCTCCTTTAGGAGGACACTCAGGATTTTTAAAAACTTACCATAGGGTGAAGACAAAATTTTGTTGAGATGGCCTTAAATATGATATTCAAAAGTTTATTGTAGAATTTTTGGTTTGCCAACAGAATAAAGTTGAGACAATTAAGACTCCGGGTATTCTACAACCTTTATCCATTCCAAGTCAACGTTTAGAGGAGATTTCTATGGATTTTATCACAGGTTTACCTAAGTCCAAAGGAAACAGTGTCATCATGGTGGTAGTTGATAGACTTACCAAGTATGCACACTTTTGTGCATTATCTCATCCATTTAAAGCAAGTACAGTTGCCACTACTTTTATGGACACAATTCAAAAGATACATGGAAACCCAAGGGTTATTATGAGTGACAGAGATCCCATTTTTACTGGAAATTTTTGGACGGAGTTATTTTCTTGTTTGGGTACTCAATTAGCGCATAGCTTATCTTATCATCCTCAATCTGATGATCAAACTAAGATAGTAAATAAATGTTTGGAAGGATATCTTCATTGTTTTGTATCTGATAAACAAACACAATGGGTCAAGTGGTTACTGCTCGCTGAATGGTGGTATAACACTTCCTTCCATACTATAGCAAAAATGACCCCATTTATGGAACTTTATGGATATCATTTGACACCCATCACATCATCTTTAGGAGAAAATTCGAAGGTTCAAGTTGTGGAAGATCACATCGAGCATCAACAAGAAGTTCTCCAAATCTTAAAGGACAGTGTGAATTTGGTACAAAATCGAATGAAACAACAGGCATATCAACATCATAGTGAGAGAAGTTTTGATGTAGGAGACTGGATATTTTACGGCTACAACCATACAAACAAATGTCCCTCAAGCAAGCTAAGAAGGATAATAAATTATCGCCAAAGTACTATGGTCCTTACAAGGTATTGCAAAAGATTGGTACTATGGCATACAAATTGAAGCTTCCTGCTACTTCACAAGTGCATCCAATTTTCCATGTTTCATGCTTAAATAAGGTTATAAGTGAAAATATTCCAGTTCAAAAAATATTTCTAGAACTTGATGAGGAAGGAAAAATCATATTGGAACTTGAAGCGGTCACGGAAACAAGAACTCGACAGCTACAGAATCAATCAATTTTAGAGTATCTCATCAAGTGGAAGAACTTACCCACTAAAGATTCTACATGGAAGGATGAGAATTTTATACAGAAGCACCCAGAGCTACTCAAGTGTTGAGGACAACACTTTTTTGAAGGAGAGGGACATGTTAGGTCCCTATATTACTAGTATATTCCCTTATTGTTGTTAGTGTAACCGCCTTATTGTTATTATTATTCCCTTGTAACCCTCATATTTTTATTATTGTGCCCTTAAATTATTATTGTTAGGTCGACTAGGATTACATTGTGGCCCCATGGACTCCTATATATAGAAAGGAGGTTTTGTAATTTGTATCATCCAAGAATTGTTCATTCATGTAATGTATTTGCTACACATTATTTTGTCACCATGACATTTTATTGTCTATATGGGTTTATCATTACCTATATAATTCTCCCTTAGAGGTATAAAACCCTAAAGTTCCTAAATCAAGTCTTGGATTTAGAGAAAAGCTCATAAAAATCATAAAAACACTTGTACTGCACTTTTCCTTAGCCTTACCTATGGCACCGCACCCTTTTTCTCTAACAACTGCAGAGCCAACCACACGTTTCCTTCATTAAAGGTGTGGACCCGTGTAAAAGGTAAATTTAAGGCGAAAGTAAATTCTAGAAGCCTAGCTGGTCGAATATTCTCCCAGTTGGAAGCTTCTAGAAGGCATTATCTAGTCGAAGCCTCACTCCCTCCATTCATGAACATTCATCCCTTCATAAAAGGAACCTATTCCTTGGTCTTTGGAACTTAATACCTTGATAAGAGGACTCTATCCCTTCCATTTTGGAGCTGTAACCGCTTTCCTTCTCCTATAAATTGAAGCTTTGGTTCAGTCTCAAGGGTACTTACTGAGATTTAAGATTGGAGATTGTACACACTTAGTACTTTCTTTGTACTTGGTGGCTACTGATATGTAAAAAAGTACTTGCTTTGTACTTCATACTACATTAGAGAAGAGAATTGCTGAAGAAACATACTTTTTTTCTAGCCATTATCCATGTGATAACGATTACACGCTCGTATTGAGGTTGGTTCAAAGATTGGAAGGGCTTGTCAGACCAAAGGAAAACGCTTGTTCTGGACCTTGGAAGGACCTGTATGACATGAAGTTGAACGTAGTTGTAAGACTCCTTATTTTATTTAAAGCTAATACAAATGGATCCTATTTTCTCAATAAGTTGTTTATGTGTTTACTTGAATGACTTATTTCTTAAATTCCTTGATCATTAAGATAGATTTGTGATTTTTGAATTAGTATATGTTGCAGGTGCTTTTGATTCTCTTCCATGTATTTGTTTGTAGGTCTCAAGAGGTGACTTCTTGGACTGATGAGAAAGAATAATTCAACTAGCATTGGATCACAGGTAGGTCCTTTCTTCATCATAGAAAATTCTAAATCATATATAATCTAGATAAAGTAGTTTACATTTGTCTTGTTTGTTTCTGGCTATCCTTGTGATACTAGGGAGATATTTCTTGTCCGCAAGAACGATTTATCCACCTAACAAAATGGCGACTTCACTGGGGATATTTCTTGAAATTATTTTTCTTTTTATCATTGAGTTTGACATATGAAAGTATTTTTCTGATTTTGATTAGTCTACACTGGGTTGGGCAATTATTTCAGTAGAATCCCTAAAAAGTACTTTAGAATTTTTTATTTTTCTTTATGTTTTCTAGTTTCCGCACTTTTTCTTTGAAAACAGTGCGGTAACCTCCATAGTTTCTTTGTGTAAACACTGTGGTACCACACCTTTTTATACTGAAACTTGCAGACCCAAGAAAAGTTTTGAAAAATTTAAGATTCTCTTTTCTGGAACCAGCTTACATGATTTTCTGTATTTGCCTAGACTTGTCTTGACTATCAAAAGCCTTATGTGAATTTCTTTTCACCAATTTTACAATCTCATCAGCCTTCGTTAATTTAATTGGGTATTTTGAGTTTCTTTTTTGGAGAAATTCTTAATTTGATTTCCTTTGGTTATTACTTCGAGGTTTTTTCTGAGTGTTAATCGCCTTTGAGTGTTTTTATTTTTTGATCTTTGGAACTCTCACCCAATTTTCTTTACTTACACTTGAATGTTTCTTTAGATTACATTAGAATCATCTTGTGTTTGATAATTCTCTTGCGTAGATTACATTTGCATTATTAGAATTCTCATTTTCATAATATGAATGAAAAATGTGCATAGATTACATTGGCATAGTTTTCATGTGAATTGTGCATAGATTACAACTACATAGTTTACATTATGGAAAAATCAATCGTAGATTTAGATCATTTTCTTTGATTTTAATTTACATGTTTTTATGCTTTTTTTAAAAACATAAAAATAAAAAATTTGGAATTTATTAGCATTAGTTTTTCTTGATGAAATTAGTGCATTAGAGAATTTGTTATGTTTTCTCTTATTGATCAATTTTTGCATAGTTGGAAGTGAATGGAAACTCTCTCCTTAATTTAGTTAGGATTCATCAAATTGAAAATATTACATTATCATATTCGATTGCATTCAGTTTCGGGTCGGGTCATAACACCATTGGTTTCATATCCATTTACCCTTTGAGTAATAATAGCCCAAATAACACAACGCTTAATAAAATTCATCTAGTAATTTTTACATTTGTAGGGCTCTTTCCACCAATCTAGCTCAGGATTAATGCTTTGGAATAGGTTGTAGTCAACCTTCCAAAGCAACTAAACAAACAGTAGCATCTTGCAATAGGAAAAATTCCAATTGTTGCATGTATGCTCTGGGAAGCTCCTCCTAAAGGAGTCAGGCACGAGATCATATCTGAGCCAGTGAGGTAATCATACCTATCTTATTGGGAACGATAGAATATGTGCACGTATTAAAAATGGTAAACCTCGGATAGACCATTGTTGAGAAGCCTAGGGTCACTTTTCAGTAAACCTTGGATTATGTCAAGGAGCCTTCAAGGGGATTGAGCTAGTTACTCTGCCCTTGCGTGTATGTCGGATCGTAGACTGTTCCCCCAGGTATATTTGTTCCCATTGGTTACCTTAGTGGCTATATACTTTAGGATTCTTTCCCAAGGTGAAGGTGGAGGGAAGGTCCCACTGTACCTGGAGCAGACGTCGACTAGACTCACTTGGACTCTCCGGAGGGTTCTCTTCACTCAAGATGGCAAAGTGGAGAAACTTTCACCGGCCTGTTTCATTAAGCAGGTTTTCGGGGTAACTATTCCAACTGCCATTTCTGCATTAAAATTCTACGATGTTGGATTTCATCACCAACTGGTGTTTTTTAGTGCACGAATCTACTATTTGTGCTTGGTTTGACTCCTAGGTTTGATAGCGCGTGTTCATTTGATTGTTTTACTTTTTAGAGACCATATGTGTGAATTGTGAATTTTAATTGTTAGGTGTGAATTGTGAATTGTGAATTGTTAATTTTATTTTTAATTTTTTAATAAAATTCACTGAAGTTGAATATAATGGCAACTGTTCCAAAATTTACCAACCAATGAATCCCTGTTAATGAGAATCCTAGTACTTTTCCTTTCTTTGGAAATGTTGGTCCTCCTTATATGGCTACATTGTCATTACCTAGATTTACAATAGGTTTACCGATATGGTTATTTTCAACTTCGTTGGCCCCGAATACTCCAATTGTTCCACCTCAACCAGATGCTTCACCTCAACAGAGTTCACCATCTCAACATCACCAACCTCATGTTGACCCTTTACCTTCTTCGCCCAATATGTCTTCCTCCCTTTCTTCCTCTTCGCTTGGAAAAAGCCTTGACGCTAGTAACTAGGTGGCTAAGAAGAAGAAGAAGTGGAAGCAGAAGAAGAAGAAAAATAAGAAAGAAGTCAACAAACCAACCATGGCTATAAGTGTTAGTAGTGTTGAGGAAACCTCCAGCATGCATCGTAAACCCAAATACCCTTGCAAACTTTGTAAGGGTGACCACTTCCTTATTAATTGTCCTAGTATTCCAAAGGTCTTGGAAGTATGGTCAGAAAAATCTCATCAACTTTTCGTTGATCCATCAACCAGTGATTATCAGGTTCCTGGGAAAAAGGGTAAAGTTAGGTTTCCATGTAGGTTATGCAAAGGGAGTCATCAAAACCACATTTTCCCTCACATGGATGAAGCCTCAAAATTGTTGGAAAAACTTATTGTTCCATAGCAAAAAATTCCAACTAGTTACCCTCAACTTTCTCCCAACCTACTGTCAACTGATGGAGTGATTGATCTAATTCTAAGAACAGTGAATCCCACTCTTCCATTGGAGAGTGAAACTGATATCACTCAGGTTGATAATCCATTAGTTGATCAAGTGGTCGACTCAATATCACATTTGGTCGATCCCATTCTCCCTGTAGAGAGTAAACATCATACCGCTCAAGTTTTTCTTGTTACATCAGATTCTTCTATGCCAGGGGGCATTTCACCTGTTTCTACAGAACCCCCTCCAAGTATAGAGGTCTTTTCCTTTGATTGGAATAGACTGACAGAACCTCGTCTTCCTTCTTCCATCTCTTTCTAAATCATTGTGCAGGCTTGTGGTAAGAATGTATGTCACACACATGTAGATGAAGGTGCTTCTGTTAGTATTTTATCTTCAACTACTTGGCAAGTTTTGGGTTCCCCTCAGCTTGTGCCTGTCACGCGGAATATGTCAGATTTTAACAAAACCATTAGTGAACCTTTAGGGATCCTTCCTAAGTTTTCTATTATCTTGGAAGGTAAAACCGTATGTATTGATCTTATGGTAGTCTGAGGCCCCTTGGATTTCAATTTACTCCTTGGGTGAGACTATGTCTATGCAATGAAAGCTGTCTTATATAAAAAATGAATTAACAATTTAAAAAAAAAAACTGGTGAAGGAAACAACCATAAATAAATTGTAAATCCCACTTGCTAATGCCATAACCTTCATGTGTACACTCCTCCTTATGTGCACGACACATTATTGTAGATATCTTGGTATAAGCTCTATGTGAATATTATTTCTTTAAAAAATACTTATAAAATGTATAAGACATAAAAATATTTATTTTAAAAATTAAAAAGGAAATGAATTAGAATCCCAACTTCCATGTACTTTTTGTATATGATAAATCATTTTAAATATATTGATGAATTATATATGAATACATATTTCTTTAAAATATCACATATAAAATGTTTAAAATAATAAAAATATTTATTTAAAATAACGTTAAAATAGTAATGTGTTAATAATAAAATTTTGAATCTTTTTAGCTATTGAAAAAAAAAAATCAAAAAACAATATTATGCGGACAATGGAATATTAACGTGATCTAAAAATTAAAAAAATATAACATATATATTTAAAATAAAAAAAATGTTAAAATTAATATTAGACTTAAATAATATTTTGATAAAAATATTTGTAAAATCAATAACATCTCCATTATGATGAAAATATCTAATTTAAAATATTTGTTTTAGATAATATTTTATAATTAAAAAATAAAAATTTATGATCAAAGTTATGATCGAGATATAAAATAAAATTAATAGAGTTTAAGATTAAATTTAGTCACTATCACTATAACACCAAAATTATATTTAAGAGTTATTTCTTTGTAAATTTGAAATTAGATAGAAAATATATAAACAAATAATCAAAACAACAATCTATTAATAAACATAAACTCCATGCAAATGAAAATATTTTAACATCCTTAAACATATGCGAAGTGTGAATTATTGGGAAAATCTAAACTGTATTATTATTATTATTATCCAATTTTAAACTCACGACCAAGCTAGACACTAAATTGGTGTATAAGATCCCCTTATTTGTGGGACATGGAACCTATCTCCTAGGAAAGATTTGACTACAAGTCTATGAAAACATACATATTCTACCCCTTCTAGTTTTAAACATATAAACTTCTTAAAAAAAACACATATTATTAATCATTAAACTCAAAATGTATATCAAACCCACTCAAACTATATGTAAATGATAAAGTCTCAGACCATGTCATACCGATATCTTATTAATATAAGGTGTTCCAATAACGACAAAACTCCATTCCAAAAGTTTCAACATTTGCCAAAAATATAGCCCTCCAAGAATCCACTCCACAAGTTTCAATTGAAATAAATTTTCTACTATTTCATTTTTGGTTCGTACGAAATTCGTAATGTGCCAACAAGTACTATTATAGAAAATTTAAAACTGGGTTTTGACTTTATCAGTCACTAAATATTCCAATAAAAGTGTGAGACACAACCCACACAATGTTTTTGAAATTTGCATTATTCTTTTTTTTTTAAAGTAGGAAGATCTAAAATTTGAATTTTAAAATAAATTTTAACAGGATTCTTTTAATCATACTAGATCTAATTTGATTTTGTATATAATTGCTATGGTTTGTTTATGAGATCAATGATTTGATATGCCAAGCACGTGGTTGTTGTACAACTATTTTTGCATTTCATGCCTATTGTTGTACAGACTGTTGTGGTGAGAAAGTGGATGGCTAAATCTTACTAGCTAGCAATTGAGGTTGAGGTTGGTCCTTTTCACACCCACCGATATATGAAAAAGGAAGATACTAGTTATGATAGCAATGTCCATGAAAATCTAGTGGGATTCGGAGTTTACTATTTCTTAATCTAGTGCGTATATTATTTTTTGGATGTTTTTAAAATTTATAAACGCCCACTCAATTAATCATTGCAAATAAAAGTGGAAAAATATTATATATATTTATATATATAACACTAACATTTTTCATTTTTCATTGATTTCAATGAAACATCCATCATTCCCTAGTTATTTATATGCATGGACGTGATTTCAATGAAACATCCATCCTTCCCTATTTATTTATAAATATTATGTAATATAGTAGCACGGTTCGGCAAGCCTTATTTCAGCTGCCATAGGCCCATTAATGCGGCCCAGGCAGTTGATGCCGGCCGTCGGATTAAAGCACACGATCATCGTGCGGCAGGCATCAGCTGCCTGGGCCGCATTAATGGGCCTATGGCAGCGGAAATAAGGCTCGCCGCACGGTTCGGCCATTTTGTGAATCCACCGGTACGCCCACCGTCGTTCATATATTTTATTTGCATAATACATTTGTGTACATAATCTTTTGTGGGATATGAGTAAGTTATCAATATGACATTTTTGCTCTTTTAACAAGGTGATAGTTGGATAGCAGTATAGTTCTTGTGTTTTTGTGTGGGGTTAGTGTTTTGTTATTATGTGGGAATTTTTTATTTTTTAATAGTTTCTGTAATTTGTCGCATTTTTTTGGGTAGATATGGATGGATTCACATGATGTGGGAGGTTTCATTTTTACAATGAGTGACATGATTAGCTACAATTTTTTAAATGTACTAGATTAGAATTAAACAATTTGTCATGTATACATTTTATGGTATGTTGTTGTAATTTCCATATTATTGATACATTATGTAGTGTTGAAGTGTTGAGGTGTGGAGGAAGAATTTTTAACGTGTAGCTCTACATTTTGCACAATGTATTAATCTAAGTTTCTTGTGGAGAATATGAATGAATTGCTCAAGATTTAGAAGAGTTTATTTCTTCCATAACGAATTGAATTTAGGATAGTAGTATTGTCGTCTTAGCAAATGATTGACTTACTCTTTCAAGTATATTCCAAGGAAAAATGGATGTTATCTTCACACCCAAAAAAAACTCACTTGTTGTTACAGAAAATTGGCACTCAAAGCCAACCTCAACAAACATTTTCATAGACAAACAATTGATTAAAAAATAATAATGCTTACCAATCTAGGAGGAAGAAGATACATTGAAAATACAATGCCAAGAAAGTGGTTAAGGTTGGAGTCATTGGAAATATTGTCTGCAATGCCATTCACTATGTAATTGAAAATGATTTTCAAGTCGAGATCCCTAATTTTGTGTATCTCTCGAGAAATCAATCCAACATTCTCGCCCATACATAATTGAGCACGAGTCGCGTGAAAAATATGAAATTTATAAGGCTCATACTTGCTTGAGGCAATGACCATGGGTTGGAAAGAGATCAAATTAAGACGAAGCAATGAATCAATTAACTCTTACATCGTTAATCCTCATAATAATATCTCCTTATCTCCCACATCCAAAATTGAAGACTTAGGATTTGCATTGATATTATCGTTCCTTACATTGTTGGTGGTGGCATGAAAGAATTTGTAGTGCTCCCACTCTGGAGTCACTTGTGGAGTAATAGACCCAATTTTGTTGAATATTTTCCTAGGACTTTTTGTCGAATGCTCATGGTTACAATATTTCCCAATTTAATGACATGTTTGAAATAACGTTGCAATCACAAGAGTGGAGACTCTTGTAAATTTTCTCTCGATTGAAGCCATTATTGGAAAAAAAAAATCGATTCTTAACCAAATGGCCAAAAATTTATCATGGAAAAATGGGAAAACCTCAACGATCTAAGATGCATAATTGATTTGAGATTGTTTTTTAATGATGACTTAAATAAATAGGAATTTTTCGTTGGCATATTGTGAAATATTCCACCCAAATTTAATCCAAATGCCTCCAAATTTATCCATTGCCTAGCCAAATTTCATCTAAATGCTTGTTATACTACAAATGACCTCCTCATCAGCTCAGAGGAGAAATACACATGGACGGAAGGAATTGGCCTAGACAGAGACCTATTTTACCATGGGCACCCTAGAAACTACCAGACCAAGTTATAACACTTCTCTGTTTATTATAAGAGAGTGTTAGTGCCTAGGTTAACGCCCTGTTTTTCCTAAAGGGTTGCGTTACCCGTGTTCCATGAAGAATGAGGGGAAAATTTTGACTCAGCTAACTGACATTTCTGGCTTTTTCTCAAGGAATTAGTCAAAAAATTTGGCAACCTGTGGTGCAGGCCTCTGATTGGACATTTCTAAACCTAACTAAGCATCCAAAGAGACAAAAAGCTATAAAATCATGGAAACATAATGGATTTTTCCTGAATCAGACAAATGGAGAAGAATGGCAAGGTTTTTCCTCCCAAACTCTTATAAATTGGAGGCAAGGGATCTTTGTCAAAGGTCGAAATGTTGATTGTGCAAGGAGAGAATTTTTGTTACTGTGAGGCTTCATGGTTGGCATGGCTCATTGAGAACTATTTTCCTAAGAATTCTCACACTAGGATATTGAGGAGAGAGAGCTTAGAGTTGAAGGACTGAGGGAGGCTTGACCAAGCTGATGGTTGTAACCCTCCTTCATTCAATATAATAGAACTACCTCTATTTTGTCCACTTGATATCTTATGAATGCCTCTATTTCATTATTTTTCTAAGATATATGTTCTAAGTGGCCTAGACTTATATTAGTTCATGTTGGAATATATACTTTTATTTGATATTTTATTGTGATAACACTGTGAATATTAGTAGTTTCATTGTTTTCTTGCAGGATTCAGACTTGGAGCTAGTGAGGCAGGCTTCCACCACACTACCATCAACTCTCCAACACATCGACACAAGAAATCGAGGTAATCCTTCTCTATTTTACATTTTCAATCAAATAATTGTATGAACATGCATCTACTATCTTTTTTAATGTTGCAGCTAATCTGACTGTCTATCGTGGGTCCCAGGAAGGCCCAGCTACCACCTGTGAGTTTTAACCCTAAGCATAATTGGTGACTCTATTGGGGACTAATCCTTAGATTTCGAGTTTTAATTTAAAACTCTTGGTTCTTTCCCTCTATCACTTCCCATTCTGCTCACATCCCTTTCTGAACATTCTGTGTGCTCTGTAAGCATCTCATCTGCTCACAGTTTTCAGAACAGGCCTTACTTGACCATATTTTTCAATTTAACTTTTGTAACGCATCCCTTACGTACACCCCATAGCATTTAATGTTGATCCTGCATGTGAACAATGGGTTAGTCAAGATATTAACGCACTTTACTCTCTGTTGGAACAACATTACTCAACCAAAACCTAGATATCTCACCCCTATTGTGATTTCCTTGGTTGTTGTGTTGTTGGTTGTCATATTGGTTCATGCAACTGAATCTCTATGCTTGGTTTCTTTTTGGCATTTTTTTTTTTTTTGAAAATTTAGCCTAGCCGCATTTACTTTCTGAAAGAGAAAAAGAAAAAAATTGTTTTTCATTTTTTGTTCTTCTAATATAGCTATTTATATTCTATAGGATATTGGGTTAAATAGTTGTTAGAGAGCATTGGTATATGTATCTTTCATAGGATGAACAACATTATTGGATGTGATGTTGCATGGATGTATAAATGAATTTCTCCTTGTAAAATAACTCTTTCATCGAACTGAATTAAAAATCATTTTATGCATGTTTTGTGTCAGAGTCGCATAAATTTCATATGTCCAATCCCCCTCCGGATACTTGAATGCAAGTACACTAAAATTAAGCACTTAGTAAAATCAATCAATAATTATTCTATTAGATTACACAAATAGTAGTTGACGCTAGAATCTTGGGATATGCAGAACGAGAAAACTTCCCAACGTCGTAAAAATTGATACTAGTGTCATTGAATGAAAATCCTGTCGAACTCATAGTATCAGCACTGCTCCCATCACAGAGGAGTTCAACGCGAGACAACATTAGTGTGTGTGAGAAGGTAGCCAACCTTTGATCGCATATCCAATGGGAATTCTATGTAATTGGGTTCCCTTCAGGGATGTCGAAACTATATTGGGGATCAAGGTGTTCTGCTCATACATCGTCATATCCTAGACCGTGTCCCCCCTAATAGTGTCGATGATTTGAGGTATCCATAGTTTCCATACTTTAGGTACAAACAAAAGGTGACTAGCGTGGGCTACCCTCGTACCTAACACAGACGTACCTACTTTGTCTTTGGTTTTGGGGAGGGTACTCATCTTCACGAGAGTGCTTGGCCCCATTATCTGAGGTTCGAGCATAGTTCAATAGTAACCGTAACTATACATATGATTAGCTCTCTTTTTTTTCTATTATGATACTAGGTTTCATCTCTAGTGAATGATAGTTCTCAGACATGGTCTTTCCCTTTTTTCTACTTGATTGATTGAATTTTAGAGTTATTTTATTTTTTAGGTGCTGGCTTGATTATCATTGAGACTTAATAATATATCACATTAAAATATTGATAAAATTTATTGGTCATCGTGGCGTCCTTCAACCCTCATCATCTATCCAGACGAAAAAGAGACCTTCCTCCATTGAACCTGGAGGATTTTTCGATTCTAGGTGACCCATATTCTTCTTCAGAAGAACAGTCTCTGGTGTTGAGCTCTATCTCACATAGTGTCCCCAAAGATACTATATTTCCTGAGTATCCTTTCATTTAAGGAGTTGTACTTCCTTATAACCAGCCTCTCTCTCACCCTCGTGGGCCTTTGTTGATTCAGGTAGCATTAGTACCTACGATATCTTTCGTTACACCCACATCCAATGTACAATCAACGACCAATGATTCATTAGCTTAGGTAGCCAACTTGATTCCACCTCCACCTCCCCCGCTATTTGTCAGTTTTTTAAAACTGTCTGGAAACCCTATTAGCCAAAATATTCCAGGTCCTAGCACCTTGGTTACACCACCTATGAGTGGGGTTCTGAACCTTTCAACCTCCAATCCTTTAGTGTCTGCTACTTGACTTTTGGCTACCTCTTTTTCTAGGTTGCCAAGTATGGTTCCCTTCAGTAAACCTTTTCAGTTGGAATCCCTTGCTAAGTTCAAACCCCTTAGTCTCAATACCAGTGGGTAGTGTATCTAAGACATATGTTTCAGGGGGCACTTCATTACCCCTACAATCTATGGGACAAATTTTTTTTTCCATTTTTAATTTAGTTCCTCTTAGTGGTCAACCCTTTTGTGTACGATATATACCAAATGTAAATTATGCGGTCAACAATATCCCGAAAATTGTTGCATCTATTTGGGTAAACCTTGGGAGCAACCGGCCTTTTGTCCTACGGTTTAATAATCTGTATGGACAACCACCTTACATCACTATAGTTCCACTTCTAGGAAATTTTTATTCGACAAGTCCTACATATCCCATTGGAAACAATTTGATGGGAGGACCCTATGGTCCTATTGGTCAACCAACACCTCCTTGGATAGACTTGGGGAAAACCATGAAATTACCATTTTTGGAAACTCTAGACATCCCCGACCTATATAAACTAACCAATGATCCCATCAACCACAAATTGCTTTGGCCTCCTATACTACATAAGATTCCCTTAGATATCCCTAAGTTCGATGGGAAGCAACGAGATGAATTGGCCACATATGTCACCACCTAACATCTATGGTCTCTTTCTAATTCCATGGTGGATGACAGTATTTGACTCAGGATGTTTCGATGCACCCTCGTAGGCAACGCTGCTAAGTGGTACATTGAGTTACCACGTGTTGGAGTTAACACATTTGGTGCCTTAGCAATGGAATTTATCAAACACTTGAAGCTCCCTATATTCTACGAAAACATAACTGAACTTCTAACCATTTTGTGCCAAGACACTGCCACCCACATCTCCAACCACATCCATGAATCGAAACGTAGGAGGAGGCCTATCAATGCCCCAATTCTGGATCATTTATTAGCACATTGGTTCTGCAGGTTGCTCCTTTCTCTCGCTCCTTCCTCTCATTTTGAAGGATGTTGCTTGAGATAGTGAGGTTGTGTAAGACCAATCCATTCGTCGTGAACAACATCTAGATCTTATCTATTTGTAATCTGGCACGATGTATGACATACTCCCCCATGCCCCTAGAAACTCCAATGCTCCCGCTACTCATCAACCCGGAGCACATGACGACAATCTCACCAGCACAACCTCCAGAGTTGCTCTAAAATATCTCATCAGGCACCTTCGGCTGCCATCGTAGCTACCCAATAAGTTTCTCTTCCAACCGATAAGGTAAACTCTGTGATGTCTACGCAAAAAACCAATGGTAAGAACAAGAATAACAAGAAAAATATTGCTCCTTCTGAGGAGCATCCGAATACTCAAAATAATCCAAACAAGAGAAATTATGCTAAAAATGACAAAGAGAGAGACAAAACTACAGGATTCCCTTCAAAATTTTGTATCGAGGACCACTTGACATATAAATGTCCCCACCTTCAGGAACGAAAAAAATTTATTACACAAAAGTATACTTGGAGGACCCCTATTTTCCTACATAGCCATTTCCCTAATCAACAGTAGCAACAACATCTTGTTGCAAACCCACCACAACCCAAACAAGGGGGAAATGGTGGTTCTCATCCTTATAGTGAAGGACCATCCACCATATATGGCATGGATACAGTTTAACTCTAAACCCTAGCCAAAAAATATGGAAATCCAACCACTGATTCTTAAGAAGTTTCTTCGAGTTCAAATCCACTGCCACCCAACGATCTTCATATTGAAAGGCATTTTGTTGACCCTGTCATTCATCCCCCCAAAGAGATCATTCGTCACACGACTCATAACAACTTTGCACGTGCTGCCAAAAACTACAACATTGTATAAGACTTGGCGGAAGCACCATCTTCTATGTCTTCTCTCGAAGTGTTGCAAACCTTCCCAGCACAAAGGAAAGCTCTGCTTTTGATCATTGATGGAATTGACCCTCAATATTCTATGCTAGTTATCTTTGACATGGAAAAATGAAAACCTCGTGGTGAGCCTTGGTATTGCACCAAGAGTGTTGCAACTCCCAAAGGCTACTCTACTTTATTTTATCAACCCAGGGTTTGTACAAACTTGGAGGTGACAATGCTATATACACAGAAGATGCATTCTACTCATGTCATCCTCTTCTAAGCTCTAGAAAATGGAGCTATTTCTAGGGTTTCTGAATGAAGTCTACCACACTTGTGGATTTAGACCTAGGGCTAAAATTTATTCAAATCCATTACTCTATCAGCAATCAAAGAACTATTCTACAACAAGAAAGTACATCTAGCTACTCTACAATGAAATAAATCTATAAATCAAGCTATGGCAAGAAATGGAAGCAAACTAGGCATCTTTCATGAAGTAAATTGTTGAATTGAAATTTCATAAAGAAGACTAACCTAATCACACATTTCTTGGCTAAATTTCTAAACACACTTTCTCTACTTCATGTTCTAAATATCATGCTTTTACTCATGCATCTAATCATGACCTAACTATGCTTGTAAATGCATTGTTTTGCAGCTAGGAGGAGAAAGAGCTAAGGTGGTTTAGGAAGGGCCTGAACTCATGGGTGTGAGGCTGAAGGTGTATGGGTGGCTTTGGAAGGTACATATGAGTTGGATGGTGGTTTATGGGCTTAAGAAGAGTCTGATTATTGCTACTACAAGTGCTGCTATAGCTTTCCTATAGTGCTAAAAGAAAGTCCTGAATTGCTATATGAAACATCCCAAGGGAAATATGAGGCCAAAAATGGTGGAGAAAAGCATAGGGAAGGTGGATTGAAGGTTTTTTTGGATGAGTGGAAGGTTTCCAGCCCCTTGGACAAGCTCAATACCTCTTGAGAAGCCAGTATTGCACTTCTAGGGTTTGCTCATAGTGTGGAGGTGAAAATTCCAAAAACAGGGCTGATGGCGATTTGATGGAAAGAAGGCTGACGAAAGTTTAGAAATGAAGCTAAGGGTGTTAGTGAAGTCCTCCTTTGTTGTGGTACTTGAACCTACAATAAAACTACATTTTCATGCAACAAATATTGAAAAATTCATGATGAAGGAAATGGAAAAGATGAGTTTAATTTTGAAAGAAAACTTACTTTAGCATTCATACATAAATCTAACTCAATAATATAGACATGTTCATGACACTATAGAAATATAACTATTATTTCCAAGAAATCATAAACTAAAGAGCGAATTTGGCCTGTGCAGAAGGTCCACCTTCCTCAAGATCCAATGACAGAGATGAGAGAGGGAGGATTGACACACAAATTTATGATTTTATCAGTGATTCTACCAACATTTAAGCAAGATTAACTGCAAAAAAAGACAACTGGAAGAAAACTAAAAATAATGAATTGAAATGTAAGCAAGCTAGCTAAAAGCTCATAAAGAAAACTAGCTATAATGACATAAAAATAAGCATGAATACATAAGAGAGACTAATTCCAATGGATTGGACCCTAACCCACAAGCCCATCCCTATGAAACTAAATCATTGAAGCACATTCTGGATACTCATCTTATTGCAAAAATTAGTCTCATTACATAATCATAAAAGTCTCAAAAACCTATTATAAGAGCTAAGCGTCTATTAGCTTCCTTCAAAATTTGAATCCTAATGCACTCTTGCTCAACCTTATTTAACCTAGAGGGTACTTACCAACATCTCCCTAAAAAGTAGGTGATTTTTCCATTTTGACTGCAAGAGAAGTGGAGCTTCGGTGAACTTGATATCTGTGTTATAGGTCAATTTCGGAATCATCTCAAAACACATATCAATATTCATTAGGGTATATCATACTCTAAATTGGTTGTTACATTCCCTAAACAAGTCATCACATTGATGGTCTTCCTTCATGAAAGTTTCATTACTTAGATGCCATTTTAAGTGTCCTATCAAGCCATAAATGCACCCATAGACAGTTGTAACTGATTTGCAGAGCATCTACTCCCATGCAAGGCTGCGTTGCAGAGGATCTAGGCCCACTTTGGAGTGCGTTGGTCGACCGGGAGAGAAATTTTCATTGGATTCTGGGAATCTACTCGCCTTCTAGTGACTTATAAAAGTTGTTCTAGCTCTCACCTCATCTGATAGCCTCGAATTTGGAACCGATGAAGTCATTAAACTTATTATACTCCTATTCCCATGAAAAATGAAACCTCTTCATCCATTTTTAGGAAATCCATTCAATGATTAATTTATTTCAAACTACCTTCATCTACTTCTAAATAGAGCACTGAACATAGTGCACAAGAGAGCAAAATTTGTGTTAAGTATAGTTATGTTGGTTGGATATCAACTCTTGAAGGTGCGTGCATGTACTGTGATGCTGCTGGATTGTTGATTCTAGATGTGATGAGGATGGGACTCAAGCTAGATGAGTGACGGTGAATCGATCAACTAGTTTTACTCTTCCTTCTACTTCCTAATAAAGACATTTGTTCCTTTCCTAATGCACGTGTCAATGATGTTATATGTGTATTAATGAGTTTAATTGTTTCAATTTGTTTAATGTGGATAGATTGTATTTCCTTTATGTTGTTTTCTCTCTTTTGTTTTCCATGGTAGGTATCAATCGAGTGAGTTAAGTTGGATTGAGAGTGACGAAAGAAATGAAGGGAGGCGAGGGAAAGCAATCATATTACAAGTAGGTTTCTCTCCCTTTATCTATTCACATTAAGGAAAAGATCAAATATATTTCTTTCTATTTTTCTAAGTGAACCACCCACTTAGGGAAATCATACTTATCCATAGGTTTATATTTCCGTAAAACACTCCCACTTGTCTGGTTGCCTTTGATTTCGAGTTATTGGAGGGAATCTCAAGGATCCCTTGGTTTCCTTTGCGAGTTAAAGAGGTGTGCAAATCACCCTATAATCTCTCCTTATTGTATATTTCAATCTTTTATAGAGGCTCAATTAGCACATGAAGACATAAGCAAGGGTGGTCAGGCATAGGAAAGCAAGTGGTTAAATATTGGACCAAACTTGCTTAGATTTTGTGCCATGATCAAAGCATGATCAGAGTGAGATAGTCAACAGAGTGCAGAGGTTTCTCAGGAATGGAAATAGAATTTTATTGTTTCATGACCTTGAATTTATGCAATAAATAGATAGCGATATTTTTAGTCGAGGCTTTCCCCATATACATATTGTGTTGGGTGATTGATAGTTTTTTCTCTTACTTGTTTATGTGATTGTGCGATCGTAATTAGTTTCCGCAATTTGTAGAATTTATACAGTATTTTTTTTAGTACATTACAAGTTGAGTTAAATCTATTTAGATATATTAAGATGTTATCAAAGTAGGAATCACAATAGAAGATAAGAACGAGGGTTTGTTTTGAATAGGTTTTATCGAATTTGAATATTTATTCTTCAAGACCAACAACATATCAAGATGTTGTTCTATGGATTGAGACTCGAACATGCCCTTGAGGGTAATTCAAATCACATAGCATGGAAGGACAGGATGGAGGCAGAGTTGGCAAAAAATAGACTGAAATAACTCATATATTCTGATATTCCCAAGCCTGGAGCAAGAGATGCTCTAAATCTTGATGCATGGAAGAAGAATGTAGCAAAGGAGAGAAGGATTCTATTAGAACAATTTAGAGATCATATTTGTTATAGGTCAATTTGGGAAACATACCAAAACATATAATAGTATCCATTAGGGTCTATCATACTCTAAATTAGTTGCTACATGACCTCAACAAGTCATCCAATTGGTGGTTTTCCTTCATCAAAGTTTCACTGCTTAGATGGCAGTTGGAGTGTCCCATTGAGCCATCAATGCACCCCTAGACAACAGTAATTGCTTTGCAGAGAATATACTCTCATGCAAGGCTATGTTTTAGAGGATATAGGCCCACTTTAGAGTGCATTGGTTGACTGGGAGTGAATTTTTCATTGGATTCTGGGAATCTTCCCAACCTCTAGTGGCTTCTCAAATTTGTTCCAGCTTTCACCTCATTTGATAGCTTCGAATATGGACACCATGAAGCCATTAAACCTCTTATCCTCATATTCCCATGAAGGAAACATCTTCATTCATTTTTAGGAAACCCATTAAATGTTTCATTAATGTCAAACTACCTTCATCTACTTATAAATACAACATTTATCATAGTGCACAAGGGAGCAAGAATTTGTGTTAAGTAGAGTTATGTTGGTGAGTTCACAACTCTTAGAGGTATTGTGCATGTATAGTGATGCTGTTGGATTGTTGATGTTGGATGTGATGAGGATGGGACTAAATTTGGATGAGTGAGAGTGAATCGATCAACCAATTGTACTCTTCCTTCTACTTCATAATAAAGGCATTTGTTCCTTTCCTAATGCATGTGTCAATGATGTTATATGTGTATTTATGAATTTAATCAATTAAATTTTTTAAAATTGAATAGATCATATTTCTTTTATGTTTTTTTTTGTCTTCTGTTTGCCACTGCAGGTATCAATCAAGCGAGTTTAGTTAGATTGAGAGCGACAGAAGCGATGAAGGGAGGCGAGGAAAAGTGAACAGATTATAAGTATGTTTTCCTCCCTTTCAAATTAGGGGAATTTTGAGGTCTAAAATGGGCCTCCTAAGGAAATTATAAAATAATAGTGGAAATTATAAAACAAGTTTTGATTACATCATCAAATTTTAGAGGGGAAAAAAAAAACTACTTTTTCAACTCATATTTTCAACTTATCTCCCAAAGTGTTTACTCAAATTTCGAACGGGAGTACTCATTGGATGCAAAAGTTAATTACTCATCCAAGGAGTACCCATGTTGCATACTTTAGACAGACCCTACTACACAAAAAATGAGAAATACATGAAAAATGTGATTACAATCACGTTTTTTAATTTATTTCTTATTTTTCATGTAGCACGGTCCATCGAAACTGTGAAACATGGGTACTCCTTGGATGAGGAATTAAATTTTGCATCCAATGGTTACTCCTGCTCGAAATTTGAGTAAAAAATATGGGAGATAAGTAAAAAATAGGAGTTGAAAAAGTAGTTTTATTATTTTATTATTTTTTAATCTTCTTACCCTTCTACCTAAAAAATTGTGAATCATCCCCCATGGTTGACATCATCATATTGAATCCTATTGGTTCTTATAAATTTTATTTTGGTTGTGCATTTTTCTTAGGAGGCCCATTTTAGACCTCAAAATTCCCCTAATGATCTATTCATTTTAAGGAAAAGGTCTGATATCTTTCTTTCTGTTGTTCTAAGTGCGCCACCACACATAGGGAAAGCATACTTATCTATAGGTTTGATTTCCGTAAAACAAATTGGTGACCATATTTGGGATCAACGGATCATCCCTGGTGGTTTTGTCCTTGTCCATCAACATCTAGTAGACTTTACCTGCTTAATTTCAGTCATTTGAATGTGTCTTACCAAAAGTATTATGTTTGATCGCTTTTTCAGAGATTCCTCTGGCACCAATGCATTGTTGGTCATGACACACTGCTCTGCATAGCACTGCTAGCTTAGGGACAGTGCTCTGCAATGCACTATCTCCCACTCAGGGGTGCATTTCCCCTATGACCAACCAAAATATATCATATTTTGTCTTTTGCAAATTCATTTAAGTGTATTTCTTGCTGAAGTTTCAAGTGATTGATTCCCTCTAGAGACCAGATTACCTCTACTCTTCTTGCCTCACTTTGGATTTTTTTCATCAATGTTTATTTTTTTTTCTTTGTCATTTTCGAATAGTTCCAAAGTTAAAATTTACATTTGATCAATTCATTATTTTTTAAAATAGGAATTATCATTTCAGTCTTCGTTTCTCTTGAAAGTTTTGAGTGATTGTTTGTGCATTAGTTTCCTTTTCATTCATCTAAAATTAAAAGAAATTGAAAAGAAAAACATGCATTTGCATATAGGGATTGTGAGTGCTGCATAGGAATAGTTTAGGGAAATTGCATTTAGATGTGCTCATTGTTGATTTCTTATAATCTGGTTACTCTATCCCTTGTAGCTAGTTTTTCATTGTTGAAAATCAATTCGAAATGAATGCTTATCATTCTAATTGCATTCTAGGAATGTTCAATACATCTCACGGAGAACCTGAAAGAAAAAATGATAAGCAAGATCAACATAAAATATATATGAATTTATCTAAGGAAGCATTGTAACATTAACAATAACATTTAGAGGTCTAGCCTAGAAGACATGTTCCGATGTCGTTAAACATAGCAGTTGTCCTTAATTGTCTGTGATACATTCCGAGTGTGATACCTCATTCCACATACGTAAGTATATCGTAGCTCCTCTGCATACTTTCGGGTATACTTGGTGGTGTTCTAGTACAAAAATTATAAGGGGATGCTCTGACTGTGCGGTTTCGCATTAGAAAACGCCTATATCGATTGGGACTCCATGTACCTTCGCATATATTTGGGAGTAAAACTTTAGGTTTCTTACCATCCATAGGTAACCGAGTCGGCTGCCTTGTACCTGTGATACACAAAACACAGCATTTAGGGAGATTTCATGCACGTACATAATTCTTTGGTTTATTGGGGCGGTATATTGCAATTCACAGTTGCTTGGTAAAAATTTTGCCTAGCATTACCCTCCTTTTGTTTATTTGTTTTTGTATAAAATCAATCAGAAATCGTGCAAGAATATCCACCCTTTCCCCGTCGTTCACGTAGGACAATGAATAAGCCACCATTACCACCATAAGCTACACCTAGTAGATGAAGGCACACTCGTCCTATCGAGTTCGGTACCTCTGGAACTCTTGGTGCTACATCATCTGATATACCAGAGACATATGATCCATTGAGTACTGAGTCTCGAGTTTTTTTTACTGTACCTATTTTACCTGCTACTATCAAGACAGAACCCTCATAGTTGCCTAAGGACATTGAAATTCAATCCAGTGAAACGGTAAATCCAGAACCCAATCTTGTTCAACTGGAAGCTGATCTGGAACCCATTGTTCTTTTACCAGAACATATTGATCCCGAAGTTGAACAATAAGAATTTCTTCTGGTACAAACTTCTGATCCTCAATCATTTGTAACTGTTGAGTCTTCCTCTTTACCGCAGAGTTTACCGCCTAAAATTTGTCTCAGGCCTGACAGTGAAGTACTTCCACTTGGTTTTATTTTGATAGAGAAAGAACTTCAGGAAGATACGACCCCTTCAATTGTTAGTAAAAATACTAAGAGTGGGGCTGAATCATTATTTTCAATAATCACAATAATTTTCTTTTTCTTTTTATTGATTTCTATATGCGACTTTTATTAGCACAACTAGCGTATGTACACAATTATCCAAATAGAAACTAGCGTATATTTACTGATTAGGTAAGAATTCAGAAACAAAATTTAACCCATACCATTAGTTATGCATCAGATATAAATAATAAAATAGATCATCACACATGAACACCAAGATTTAAGGTGGAAACCCAATTCGGGAGAAAACCACCACTGTTGTCATCTCTATCTTCAATATTTATTATATGGAAAATACTTACAATATTTTACTGATCCAAACTCATATCAGTACGCAAGAATCTACCTACAAAAGGCTGCAACCTTCTCTCATTCTCCAGCTACTACTGGAAGGGAGCTCCAACCCCCTGAACTCATTTACTAGCCTTTACTAGAAGGGAGCTTCAACCCCTTGATCAGAACACCAACTTCTACTGGCAGCAAGCTTCTACTTCCACACTGAAGGCTTCAACCCTCAAACCCATTGCAGACCACGTTTCATCAATTTTCACACTAGATCCCACGGCTTCAACACAACTCAGCATAAATATCAACACCAATAAATTTAACCCAAACTTCAGTTAGAACAACGAGATCAATGTAACCAGAATACAATAATAAACCCAAATTTTAGAACTAGCATGTAGAATCAATCTCAACCCTAATAATTCATTATCTAAAAATGCATAGGCTACTTCACTTTACTGAAACCATGTGTATACATGCTTTCCTTCACACCAACCTACGTATAGATATGAGAATACTGAATTTCCAGAATATGAATAGTCTCATAATCAGATCTGAGGCTTTCAGTCAGATATATTTTGAGATTTGCAAAAGCCTTATTTAGTCAGAATCGTTATTCATATTTAATCACTCATTGATCAAATTTGTGCACATTCAAATTTTCATTATATACAGTAGTAAAACAACCTAGATCTACATGAAGACTTCATTGATAGAAAATATATCAGTATTAAACAAATAACCTCTCCAACAAGCTTCATAAAACCCTAACTTCCATATGCACTTTATCCGAGACAAATCTGCGTATATACACATCTTCACCGAGACGAACTAACGTATAGATCTGTAAATATTATTACTTCAGAAAGATTCATATCTATAGACTTACCTAGATTTCTTCACTTTACTTCAGCAAACATGTGCCAAGTCACAGATCCAAACATCTCATAAATAGATCATGCAAGTACATAGTATTTTTAGGTCTAGAGATTTTGATCCATAATTGTATCCAAGGGTGCATCATAGATTCAGATCTACCAATAAAGCATAGTCCATCCCATGTAGATATAGTTCAGAGATAAGCATTCAGTAATAGCCCTTCCACATGCACCCTTTACACAATGATCTTCTTCTCCTTGTATAGGTTTAGCCTTTATCAATTCCATGAGCCAAAACCACATAAGTGTTGATGGTATTCTTGGACAGAATCAAATAGATGACACCATGCTCAATATTGTGGGCTAAAACGATGATAATACCCCTTGGTATAATATTTTTAGAGCGCAAAAGGAATACGTGACTTGGATCGTTCTTCTACGCATGTATACGTGACTTGGTCTGTACTAACTTGCGTGTAGAACCTTCAATTATGAATATTAACCACATTCAGCTGGATTTTACACATTTCTTCTGCTAGACCTTCGTGCTTCTCCAGAAGACATATACTTTATTATTTTTCCAGAGATTTTCCATCAAGGAAAACATATGCAACCATAGGAATCATATTGCCAATAATATCCCCCTTTGAACATGATGTCAACTATGATGGATATGGATCACCATAGTTTGAACACCAAAAACTCTCCCCCTTTGACATCAAGGGTAAAGAGCAAGTCAATTCATCCCCCTGAGCACAACCAGACATAATTTCAATGAAATACATGACTCTTTAACTTCAACAGAGCATGACCTTGCCTATCACTAAGGACATCAAAAATATATCAAGGATCCTACCAAGAGGATTTACATATTGACACAATAACACAACCAAGTGGATTTATAATTTTGAACAAGTCCTTACAAGACTGAATAAGAAAAATTTACACCATAGATCTCAAGATGACTTCTTCATCAAATAACAAATATGACTTTTTATATCCAAGACCAGGAGATCATAACACAACAACCAATCAGAATGCCAACAATGCATCCTTTTCAACAAGGTAGGTGTTTCCCCTAAAATTTTGCATCTTGAACACCTTCTACAACCAATTCATCAAAGAATATTCATCAAGGAGATAAATATCAAAGAAAGGTACAATAATATGAATACTAGAACAACAACAGAGATTACCCATCAACACCATAGACTATTTTGAAAGCTGGTCCATACAAATTCTGTCACCAAAAACCATATGCGGTTTTATGCACAGAAACTCGTGTATATACGCGATTCGCCTTTATGAAACCAACGTACCGAATTTAATCTTCTGATATTTAAGCAGAATTGATAAGAGAGGAAGAGACAACTCCCGGCTTATGTCTGAGATATGGAAATACTTCCTTGGGAAGAGGTTTAGTAAATATATGAGCAACTTGTTCTTTGGAGGGAACATACTCCAATTTAACCTTTTTCTCCAGCGCTTGTTCGTGTAAGAAGTGATATTTGATTGGAATGTGCCTGGTCTTGGAATGCATAACATGATTTTTTGAGATACTTATGGCACTTGTATTATCACATAAGATGGAAATAGGAGGTGACCATTTGATTTGAATATCTTGTAATGTCTGCATCATCTAATGAAGTTGTGTGCAGCATGATGTGGTAGCCACATATTCTGCTTTTGCTGTAGACAAGGAAATATAACTTTGTTTCTTGCTGAACCAAGAAACTAATCATTGCCTCATATAGAATGCACCACCATTAGTGATTTTTCGATCATCAACATTTCCAGCCCAATCCGCATTTGTGTAAGCATGAAGAGTGATATCAACATTCTTTGGATACCATAGAAAAAAGTCTTGAGTCCCTTGAAGATATTTGAATATTATTTTTACAGCATGAAGGTGAGACTCTTTTAGATTACCTTGGAATCGTCCAACAATCCCAACTGCATGCATAATGTCGGGTATTGTCCCTGTTAGATAAAGCAGAATTTCAATCATGGATCTATACTCTTGTTGATTCACCATGGGAGAATCATCATGAGAACTGAGGTTACATGTAGTTACCATTGGAGTACTCATAGGTTTGCATTCTTCCATCCCATACTTTATCAGAATTTCCTTGACGTATTTTTCTTGTGATATAAATATGCCATATGTTGCTTGTTGCACTTCTAAGCCAAGAAAATATGTTAGTTCCCCGCGTAATGAAATTTCAAATTCTTGCTGCATAACAGAAGAAAATTTCTAAATCATGGACTCTTCATTACTTCCAAAAATAATGCCATCAACACATACAACAATAATCAATAGTTTGTCATTCTCAATTTTTATGTACAAGTTACTGTCAATAGATCCCTTTTTGAAACCTTGTTGTTGAAGATATTTTTCAAGATGATATTACCATGCCTGAGGAGCCTATTGGAGACCATAAAACCTAGGCTCAAAATTACCAATTTTTTCATCATTGTTCTTGATAAAACATTTTCTTCCAAAAACACTAAAGTTTTTCACAGTGGGAATATTACCATACTAGAGTTCATAAGGAGTTTTATCACTGTTCACACGAACGTGACCCTTGTTTACAATATTTATTACAGTATGTGTTGCTTCTCCCCAAATTGCATCGGGAGTTCCAAATTCATCAAGCATAGCGTGAGCCATCTATTGAACTATTCTATCCATTATTTCTTCCACGCCATTTTGTTGTGGAGTTCTAGCTACAGTAAACTATCTTTTTATGCCATAATGTTCATATAAATCAAAGAATTCATCTGATATATATTCTCCTCCTCGGTCAGATCTAATACATTCGATTTTTAGACCTAGTTCATTTTCAACTAGAGCTTTGAAGATCTTAAATTTTTAAAATGCTTCATCTTTGTGTTTTAGTAAACTGGTGCAACACATTGTAGAGAAGTCATCAATAAATAAAATATAGTATTTTTCTCTAGGAGGTGAATTTTTCCTTACATGACCACATAGATCCATATGTATAAGTTCAAGGGGCTTACTTGTTGATCCTACTTTGGCATTGAATTGCACCCTAGTTTTCTTACCAAATTGGCATGATTTGGATATGGTACTTTCAGGCAGAGTCATGCTGGGAATATCACGAACAAATTTGATTCTGCCAGATTTTCTTATTTGACAGAAGCTCAAATGTCCCAATATTTTGTGCCATAGCCAATTTTGTGAAGATTTACCTAAGTAGAATTTCTCTTGGGCACCTTTCAATATGTACATATTTCTTGGTGTTCTAGTTCCTTTTATTACCATTTTTCCTGTGTCAATTTCACGTACTACACATTCTTTTGAACTAAATACAACTTCATTTCCTTGATAACACATTTGAATCACACTCAATAAGTTATGCTTTAAACCATCCACATACATAACATTGTTAGCTTTCACCTTTTCTTTTAGAAAAAAAAAACCTTTTCCTTTAATTATAGCAAGAGAGTCATTTCCAAAAGTAACATTCTTTTCCTTCTTTAATGCATTGTATGAAAGGAGTTTATTTTTATCACCTGTCATGTTTTTTTAGCATCCGATATCAATGTACCATTGATTTTCTTCCCCTTCTGTAGATAAAGCTATGCCACAACTTTCAACCTATAATTTCTTCTTTCCCCATACGTTGGAGTTGGAGGGTATATAATCTTTTGGCTGAAGCTTGCTCCTGCATTTATATTCTTCATGTCCAAAGTTATTGCATTAAGAACATTCAATTTTTTTTTGAAGAGGAGAAAAGCTGTTATAAGTATTCTTCTTTATTCCACTCTCATTTCTTTACTTTCTTGCTTCTCTGGTCATGATGGTTTTGTATGCAACACATTGAGAAAATTTATGACCAAAGTTATGACATGAGAAACATTGTTCATTAAAGAAAAAAATTATGCAATCATGAAACTTTTTATTGATGTTTACATGTTGATTGCTACTTCTGTTATTGTTCATCCTTGAATTGAAGTGGTCATGTTTTACCTGGGAAGTTTCTTTGTTCTTTTGCTGAGTGACAAAAATTTGTTGGCTGGCTTTAGCTGCATTTAGATAGCTTGGTGTTGAAGACTAAGAGGATTCTCCGATATATCCAAGACCTATCTTTACAAGAGGAGAGTTTTGAACCTTGATAATTTTATTTAATGTTTCAGATCCTTTAGCAAATCTAAGATTTATTTTTTTTCACTTTCTCAATTTCCTTTCTTAGACTTACTATTTCACATTCTAATTTCTCATTATGCTTCTCATTTTATATAAGCTGATTCTTTAGAGTATCTATGGAAATTTTGTTTTCTTCCAAACATATTTTGAGTTGATTTATTTCTTCAAGAAAATCATTTTCTTCTAATGCATCGATAATAGTATCTTTAGCCTTACTAGAGTCTTTTTCAAAAGCCATGAGCAGTCTAATATCTTGATCAAATTCTCCTTCTTCACTATTTGATAGACCATCACTATCTTCATGAGTATAATAGCTTTTTCTATTGATAAACTATTTCTTATTTCCTTTTTCCACTTCATTTCCCTTTTCATGATTATCTTTATGGGGACATTTAGAAGCATAATGATCAACTCTTCCACAATCAAAACAATTAAAACGAATATTACCTTTGAATCTTCCAATTCCAAGTTGTAGCTTCTTTACGAAATTTATCTCATTTTCTTTCTGAAACATACCCTGATCCTTATTGTTCTTCTACTTCCTTGCCTTTTGCAGTAGCTCTAAAGACAACTTCTTTAACTTCAGATGGACCTCCTTTCCTCATTTCACAAGTAGTGAGAATCCCATGAAGTTAGACAATAGTAAGAGTTTGTAGATCCTGCTTCTCTTCAATAGCAGAAACTTTTGACTCGAATTTGGGAGTTAGAGATCTTAAAACCTTTTCTACAAGAGTAGTGTCAGTTATTGTTTCACCTAGATTTCTCATATGATTTAAAATATCATCTAGACATAAAAAGAAACTAGCAATGCTTTCCTCACTATGCATTCTGAGTTTTTCATATTGAATTCTGAGAGTTTGGAGTTTAGCACTTTTTACCTTGGAATCACCTTCATAGCTCAGAATGATTTTTCCCCATATCTCCTTTTCTATATTCAACTGCATGAATTTTAAAAATTCTGATTTAGAAAAACTTTACATAATCTATTGACCGCCTTTGCATTGGTTTCATAGTTCTTTCTTACTGCTGGATCTGCTGGAACTGAGGCTAGATATTGATAACCTCCTTCAACTATAGCCCAAACATCTGCTCCAAGAGACTGAAGATATGATCTTATGCTTGTCTTCCAGAAGATTAAATTATTTATGTTGAAGAGAGGAGGCCTAATAGATGTTGTCCCATATTGATTTCTCATCTTAGATGATCTTCCTTCTAGCAATTAAGCTTCTTCAGAACGACCTGCTCTAATACCAATTGTTGGGAAAAATATTGAGAGAGGGGGTGAATCAGTATTTGCAATAGTCACAATAATTTTCTCTTTATTTTTATTGATTTCTATACACGACTTTTATTAGCACAACCAACATATGTATGCGACTGTTCAAAGAGAAACTAGTGTATACACAAATATATTTACTGATTAGGTAAGCATTCATAAGAAAAATTTAACCTAGACCATCAATTGTGCATCAGATAGTAATAAAGAATAAATCATCACACAAGAGCATCACGCATGAACACCAATATTTAAGGTGGAAACCCAATTCAGGAGAAATCTACCGCTGATGTCGTCTCTATATTCAATATTTATTATATGGAAAACTGCTTACAATATTGCACTGATGTAGACACATATCAGTACGCAGGCATATACCTGCAGAAGGCTGCAACCTTCTCTCATTCTCCAGCTACTACTGGAAGGGAGCTCTAGCCCCCTGAACTCATTTACCAACCTCTACTGGAAAGGAGCTTCAACCACTTGATCAGAACACCAGCTTCTACTAGCAGAAAGCTTCTACTTCCACACTGAATATTTCAACCCTTAGACCCATTCCAGACCACGTTTCATCAATTTTCACATTGGATCCCACAGCTTCAACACAACTCGGAAAAAATATCAACACTAATAAACTTAACCCAAAATTCAATCAGAACAACGACATCACTGTAACCAGAATATAGTAATAAACCCAAATTTCAGAATTAGCATGTAGAATCAATCTCAAGCTTGATCATTCATTACCTAAAAATTCATACGCTACTTCACTTTACTGAACACACGTGTATACATGATTTCCTTCACACCAACTTGCATATAGACTTGAGAATACTGAATTTCCAGAATATGAACAGTCTCAAAATCAGATGTAAGGCTTTTAGTCATATGTCTTTTCATATTTGCAGAACCCTATTCAGTCAGAATCATTATTCATATTTAATCACTCACTAATCATATTTGTGCATATTCAAATTAGCAGTATATACAGTATTCAAACAACCCAGATCCTCATGAAGAATTCATTGACAGACAACCGAAATATAGCAGTATTAAAAAATAGCCTCTCCATCAAGCTTCATAAAATCATGACTTCCATCTGCGATTTATCTAAGACAAATCCATGTATATATGCGCCTTCACCGAGATGAACTAGCATATATATCTGTAAATATTATTACTACAGAAATATTTAGATCTATAGACTTACCCATAATTCTTCACTTTACTTCAGCAAACATGCACCAGGTCACAGATCCAAACATCTCATAAATAGATCATGCATGTACATACTTTTTTCAGTTCTAGAGATTTTGATCTATCATTGTATCTGAGGGTGCATCATAGATTCATATCTACCAATAAAAAAGTCTCCATCCCATGCAGATATACTTCAAAGAGAAGTATTTAGTAACAACCCTTCCACATGCACCCTTTGCACAATGATCTTCTTCTCCTTATATAGGTTTATCCTTTATCAATACTATGAGCCAAGACCACACAAGTGCCGATGGTATTCTTGGAAGGAATCAAATAGATGACACCGTGCTCAATATTGTCGGCTAAAACCATGGTAATACCCCTTTTTATAATATATTTAGAGCGCAAAAGCCATATGCAACTTGGTTTGTACCAAATCGTGTATAGAACCTTCAATTATGAATATTAACCATATTCTACTAGACTTTACACATTTATGCTATTAGACCTTCGTGCTTCTCCAGAAGACATATAATTCATTATTTTTCCACAAATTTTCCATCAAGGATAACATATGCAACCATATGAATCATATTTCCAACATCAACTCCCACTCATTTTGGGTCAAGGCTTCATTTGTATCACTATTTTCGTCATTTGACCTACTCTGCTCATGTTGATCCTTTTCACTCTCAAGTTCACTTAGATTCGTTAGAGTATTTGATGGGTTATTTGACCATGGAAGATAAAACATCCCAGACTATACTATCTGTTACAACTACAAAAACATCTACTATTGTTTCATCTTCGATGTTTTTTATGACACCCGAGTCTCATCTTTATTGTGGTACGTCCGTCCCACTAGGTTGTCAGGCTTTAAATGGAACCTATTCTAGTTTCCCCTCTAATCCATGGACTTTTCCCATGTCCTCATCTAAAATTATATCTGGTTCATCTCTTACAAGTATTGAATGGCTTGATCCTTTATTGACATCATCAACTCACTATCAGGCTTGTCCATCCAATTAATGTCCATCTTATCTAGTATCTGTTGGATACCCATCATATGAAATTTAGTATGTGAAATATCCTTATACTCCATATGTTGGGGGACCATAGATGTTAGGTCCATATGTCAGTACTTTGTCATTTTTGGGTCAATATTCCAGAATGATTTTTTGACAATGGTAGCCTAATTTTCCTGTTCAGCCGCAAACGATTGTGTATCAATATAAACCAATTCAACTTGTTGCATTTGTACCTACTACGCTTGTTATTTATTCTATGGTTTTTTTCAGTCTTCTCAAGTCGGTCCTTCAACCCTTAACCCTCAAGTTTTGGGTGTACATACTATGTCTTCCCAGGCTGATATTCAACAACCATATGTATCGGTAGTTTCACAACTGCAGGCTATTTTACCTTTGTCACAGGCTTCTATTGGCCCTGTCTATTCACAACCTAGTCTAAATTATCCTAGCGGGCAACCATTTTATCAGATCCCATGACATCCACAACAACCATTCCCACAGTATCAAGCTTATCCATGTCTTGGTCAACAAGCTTACTCCTATCTTCGTTACCAACAACAAAATCCATTTGTTGGTATGCAACAGACTATTGTCGAGGCGATTCCATCTTATCATGGTTATGCTCACCCTAATCTTAATAGACAATTGTCATTTTTTGCAACATTAGAGTTACCTGATTTAAATCGGCTCACCATTGATCCCACTCATTATTTACCTTGGTGGCCAGTAATTCCTCATAAATTACCCTCGGACATTCCAAAATTCAATGGAATTTTTGGAGAAGACTCGCCTGCGCATGTCATGACTTATCATTTATGGTGTTCATCTAATTCCTTAAATGATGATTATGTTAGATTGCATCTTTTCCAGCGAACGCTTACTGGTTCGACTATGAAGTGATACATTGAATTACCACGAGCTTCGTATTATAACTTTACAGCTTTAGACATTGCTTTTTTAACCCACTTCCAGTTACCCATCAGATATGAAACTGGAACGGAACTTTTGACTATCTTTAAACAGACCACTGCAAATCATATATTGGATCATATACATGATTGCTGTCATCGTCATTGAATGGTTAAAACATTTGTTCCTAATCAAATTGTAGTTGAGTGGTTTATTAAGTCCTTGTTTCCATCTATCACCGATGATGTATCAAAAGGCGGTGTTGTCATTAAAGAGCAAGTAATTTCTCGTGCTCAGTATTTGGATCTGATTTACACTCAGTCTGGCACGCCCTATGAAAATATTACAAATTCTTCATGACCAAATTTTATCGTTCCTCCTGCTCCATCTGGTAAGGACATTCATGCTCGAGATGGTGTCATTGTTTCTGCTAGCACTCTAGCAGCAAGTCGACCATCTGGTTCTACACTTGTTTGAAATCAAAACCCTATTGCATATGATCCTGCATCTTCTTCTGAAATCCATGTTGTGTCATCTGAAAAATGAGAAGTGACAAGTAACCTGGAAATAGGAAAAAGGGGAAAGATAAGAAGAAATAAAAGCAAGGGTAATGAGGTTTCCAAAAATAACCAGATGAATCCGATGATTTTACGCAAGATTGTACTCACCACTCAGAAGTCCCAAATATTCTTAAGACTTCTACCCCATCTGCAGTGTTGACAAATCCTTTTCCAAACCCAGAAACACAGATGGTTGCTACGGATCCTGCTTCTAGTTCGCAAGTGGTTATGGTATGCACCACAAAGCCCAAAATTGATGTTTTGGTGTCGAATAATAGAAAATATTATAGTAATATGTTGTCATATTTAAACGGTCAAGCTACAGATCAATCTACCACTTCAACTTTGACCTCATCTGACTTCAATCTACTGCTTATCATTCTAGAGTTAACAATAAAGCTGCCAAAGGGAGTAGTTCAAAAATTGACATTCAACCCTTAAGATCCTGAAACTAAAAATTATAATGTAGTAGAATATCTAGCTTAGTCACCTTTTGCTATGTCAACACTTGAGGTTCTTCAAAATTTTCCTTCCCAGAAGCAGGATTTACTGTCTGCAATTGGTGGAATTGATCCAACGGATTCAAATATTGTAGTCTTTAATCACGTGAGCTATGTGATAGAATTACCAGCATAACTAGAATTCTTGATTCAAGTACATCTCCTAAATCGCCTCATTCATCAAACTATCATTGATGAAGGTGCATATGCTTGTATCATGTCTATGAGTTGCTGGAAGTCACTTAGCTCTCTGACAATGTCACAATCACCTACGACTTTAAAAGCTTTTGACGGTCGTACATATAAGACTTGTATAATTCTTAGTAATCTGCAAGTCGGACTAGGGGGGAAATTAGTTACTATTGAATTTGAGGTCATTGAAAGACCCCTTGACTACAATATATTACTTGGAATATTGTGGGTTTACGCTATGGATGCGGTAGTATCTGCTTAATTTTGTATGATCATCTTCCCCCGTAAAGGAAGTATCACAACCATTGATCAACTCTCTTTTTTCGCCTCTGGTTCCGAGGAAATTGGAATATTTTTGTTTGTTCACGGACCCCCACCTTCTATTTAGAACATTTGTGTAGGAATATTTAAGGATCCTTCCCTAATGGGTACCTTTTCGCTACCGTTGCCTGTAACATCAGTGAAAATCACAAATATAAAGACTTGCAATATGATATCTCCCACGTCATCTGACTTAAGGAATATTCCTAATGATTCTTAAGTAGTTAGGTTGGGAGACATCATGCCACTAAGTCCAATTGAGCTAGCATAACAATAAATTTTCTTCGTTTATGCAGCCAATCCAAATCCTTTGTCCCTTACCATTTGCGTTGATAGTTCTTTGGATTTTGGTACTTCTTCTGATCCTTTTTCATGTGTATTATCGAATGATGAGAGCATTATGGAATCCATGATGCTGGAAGAATAACCATGGGAAACATCACATCAATGATCACATCTTCTAGATTACAGTGAAGATAATCCATCTGAACTATATCACCTTACAGTCATTGATTTCTTTATGAATTCTATTCCTATCCACACTGTCAATTCTGAGCGAAACCCATAAAATATCGAAGAAACAATTTCTATCGATATTTCAACCAAACCAGGTATTGTAGAAAAGATTCATATCAGTGTGTATTTTTCTCCATATGAACTTAACACTTACTGCACTCTTTTTCATGAATTATAAGATGTATTCTCTTATTCATATGAGGATATGTCAGGTATCAACTCCAGCATTGTTGAACATGAGATTAAAATGTATCTTGATGTTAAGCTGGTGTGACAACGCCTTTGTCTAGCTCACCCTAATAAATTTGTTACCATTAAAGCAGAGTTTGGATTTTTTTTTCTTACTGGATTCATTTACCTTGTTTCACTTACCGATTGGGTTTCTAACATTGTTCCTATCATGAAGAAACATGGAACAATTAGAGGGTGTGTCGATTATGAGGATGTTAATCATGTTTTTCTGAAATAAAACTATCCCACTCTCTTTATCAACCAAATTATTGATGAATGTGCCAGATGTGAAATATTTTCTTTCTTGGATGGATTCTCCAGTTACAATCAGATTAATATTCTCTCGAAGGACCAATATAAAACCGCTTGTATCTATCTCTGGGGCACATTCGCTTATTTCAAGCTCCCTTTTGGTTTAAATAATGTTGGGCAAACATTCCAGAGGGCAATGAATTATGTTTTTCATGACATCAAGCACATAATTTAAACATATATGGATGAATTACTTGAACATTCATGGAAACGGGTTGACCACTCGCTACATCTGAGAGCAATCTTTCTACGATGTCGTCACTATAAAATACGCATCAATCTGCAAAAATGTGTGTTTGGTGTTGGGTCTGGTCATTTTCTTGGATTTTTCATGTAGAAAGAAGAAATTTGACTTGATCCATTGAAGGTCCGGACCATTCTTTATTTTCCTGCTCCTTCCAATCTGCTTCAGTTACAGAGACTCCAAGGGAAGGCTAACTTTCTAAGGAGGTTCATTCCTAACTATGCCAAAATGGCTAAAGGATTTACTTGACTATTGAAGAAGGGTATTCCCTTCATTGGGATGAAGTTTCACAAGATTCATTTTGTGTTATTAAATATACCCTGCTCCAAGCATCATGAATCTATCCCCCAAATTATCAGAGTGATTGTTTCATGTATCTCGCTGCTGCAGATACAACCATCGCTATGGTTTTAGTTCAAGAAGAATATGTTATTGAACATCTAATATATTATTTGAGTCGTAATATCAATGATACGGAAGTTATGTAAACATACATTGAGAAGCTCACTTTGGTATTCGTTCAAGCTGTACAAATATTTCGCCATTATATCATGCTCTGAAAGACCAGTATCATTTCGGATTGCAACCATATGACATAAATTATGTCACGTCAATTGTTGGGGGGGGGGGATATTCAAAATGGATCATCATTTTGCAGTAATTTTATTTGGAATTCATAAAATCCAATTCAAAGAAGTATTTGGTGTTTGCTAATATTATCTATGACCTTCCTTCGAGTAGCACTGATCCTACTATAGAACCATCAATTCTGGATGAGTCTTTGTTTCTGATCAAGTCATCTGACCCACGGTATGGAGATTTCATCATCTATCTCTAGACCCAAAATTTTTAGTCCAATACCTCTCGCTTGCAATAAATATGTATTAGATACCAAGCCAAAGATTATCGGACCGTCGACGATACACTTTATCGTTGTGGTGTCGATACAATTTACGTAGGTGCCTCACACATGAGAAGGCCGAAATTTTTTTAAATGATTTCCACACTGGTGCATCTGGTGGAAATTTTTCTGGTTATGATACCATGGAGAAGATTATCCGCGTTGGTTACTTGCGGCCTAGCATATTTCGTGATTGAATTATAGCGATTAGGGTTGTCTTGCTTGCCAAATATTTGATTGTAAAACCAACTTGCTGCCAACACCAATGCATCATGTCATCCCTTTTGGACCATTTCCAAAATGGGGCATTGAATTCATGACATGTAACCCTTTCTCGGTCGGGGGCATGGGTATATTATTGTCATCATTGACTATTTTACCAAGTGGGTCGAGGCGATTCCTACATTCAACAATACGGGATAGACAGCTGCATTTTTCTTTTTTAACCATGTGGTTAAATGGTTTGGTGTACCGCAAGCCATATTCACAGATCATGGAAAACATTTTCGCAATCACATGATGGATGAGTTGACTTCAAAGTTAGTACTATCACATGATAGTTCTACCCATTATTATTGACAAGCTAATGGACAAGTTGAATCTATCAACAAGATCCTTAAGCGTATGCTTCAACGCATGATTGGGGTTCATAAATGAAAAAGGAATCTGATTTTGTACTTGGATTTGTTGGCATACCAAACCTCTACGAGAAACGCAACCGGATTTACTCCCTTTCAGTTGGTTTGTGTTCTGGAAGCTATCTTCCCGATACAATGTGAAATACCATCATTGAAACTCATGATTGACTTACTACCTAATACTTCGGAAGAAGAGGCATGCATTTTAGATCTCATCCATCTAGATGAAACACATTGTGAAGCCGCATTGGCCAACGAAGCACATAAGAGAGGAATTAAGGCGCAATATGACTGCAATGTCAAGCCTTGCACCTTCTTGGAAGGAGACCTTGTCTTGATTTATGATCAGGAAGATGATAAGATAGAAACAGATAAATTTGAACCATTATGGCATGGCCCATACATTTTCAAGTGCATTCTGGTTAAGGGTACCTATGATTTGGTAGATTATGATGGGATTCCATTGTCGCAGCCTCGAAATGGGATATATCTTAAACGTTACTATGCCTAATTTTGCATAGTAAACACTGTATTATATGCTTTAATTGCGTGTGTGTAGAAGTGTCTATTTTAGAGTTTTTCATGTGGTTAGTAATCCACTTTGCATTTTTTTCAAATGTCGAAATATTTGGAACCTTTTGTTGGATATTTCAATGGTGATGGTATTAGTACTCAAAATCTATCTTCTACAGTATGGGCCATCTTTGCTCCAAGTGGAGAGTTAGTGAGTTTCCAAGGGATTTTTATTGGCCGATCGACCAATAATATCGTTGACTATAGCGGGTTGATCGAACTCCTCTCTGATGCCATTTCACTTGGAATTCTCTGCATCATCATCAAGTTGGACTCGCAATTTGTCATACTACAGCTTACTAGTGTTTATATACTATCTGAAATTCAGAAATTCATTGCATGTTCCCAAGATTTCGTCTTTTGGAAAGACATTTTGATTACATCCAATATCAACACATTTTCAGAAACTTTAACACTTTGGTTGATTCTTTGGTGAATTATATGTTAAATATACATTTGCAACATATGTAAAGATAGATTTCCAATTCACATCATACAATTGAATAGGATTTCACATAATCATAGAAAAACATTGAAACTAAAATAGATTTATATCGATTTCTTTACAAAATTTGTGTCCAAGACACATTTCTCATATCACCTCAAAATTTATACAGACATAGCATAATCAAATTAAACCTAGTGATTCTCATGATAGCAGGTCAATTTTTGGGCTATCCTGCGCAATAGCCTCATCCAAAGGCTAGGCACACCAATGGTATGGCACTGCAGCCTCATAGGTAACTCCTCGATCCAGGAATCTGGTATCCCAAGAGTCAATCCCTCCACATGTTGTTGCAACTCAGCAAGAGTCTAAGCTAAATCCAAATCCTGAAGGACTACTATCCCGATAGTCCTCTCTGCTGGTTCTCCCGCCTACTGTGCATGAACCAATGGTCGAGTGGTACGTACATTTTCACACATAAAAAAATCTTTATTTTAGTCTTGGAAACATCAAAAAATACAAAAATATGTAAAAAACCTCAAAAAATAAAAAACATGGTCAAAATTTTACCTATAGCACCCTATTAAGCGTCGGTTGGTAAAATCAAATTTGGATCTCCACAGAAATCCATCCCTGTATATGGATGCTCCTCTATGAAGATATTTTTCTTAAGAGCCAACTGAAGAATGCAGTGGAAAACGAGATCGATGATTGAACAAAATGTCTAGCCATCAGCTCCACCCACCACTACATTTGTGGATCTCTAGGACCAGTTAATCCCAATGTCATGTTGTGGCTGCATCAATGGAACTCGCTCCAAAAAAAAAGTGATCAAAATTGACCCATAGCTGAAATTTTTGTCTTTCCACTTTTTACCTTGTTCAGTTGTTCTTTCATCTGAAAGAGTACTGCTTCATCCCAGTTGAACATGGTTGGCTCGAGACACTCAAGTGCATACTTCATGTATGATTTTTTCATAACATGTAGTGTCACACTGCCAACTAGCTTTGCGATAGTGAACATGAGTGTTTGCAAAGGCATACCATGTACATCTTTGATATTTATCTTTCCATATTTACTAAGCTCGGTTCCTAGTCGACAAAACTATCAAATGTAGTCCTTCACCATTTCACCTCTACAGATGGAGCTTGCAAGGGAAATAGGAGAACCACGTCTCAACAAACCTATCAGAAAGTAAATGTCATCAACCAATATTGGGAGCAATTTGTCCCCAATGTGAAATTTCTGTAGTGTCAGGTCCCATGAACGGATCAAGAACTGCAATAGTTCAATGTGCTGCCTCAACCCTAACAATTGGAAGTAATTGAGCAACCCACAGTCTCTAAGGGCTCTCACAGTGCCAGGATCATTTAGGGAAACCATATCCTGTTCTTCATGTTATTTTTCTTGCCATGTAATCGACATTCTGATCCGATTAAAGTCTGAAATCACACCATAGTCTTAGTTAGGATCCATTCCATGCAAAAAACTGAAGAAGTTTTGGGTAGGAAAAAAGATGCAATTTTCTGAATTGTTCCTAATGCACTCCTGACTGGAAGAGAAAGCATTGCAGAGGAACTGGCCTTCTTTCCAGCCTCTCTGCAACACACTTTTCGACATCAAAGGGTGCATTGGTCTTAGGGCATTGTATATTTAGCCTAGGAGCCCGAAAACACTAAAACATTTGCAAGAAACTGAACAATAATGCAACCAATAGAAAGAAGAAGGTAAGATCATCTACCTAGTCTAGACGGCATGATAAATGGCTCACAGAATCTGTCGCAATCATCCGTTGAAGTTCGAGGGTAAAAATAGCTTAGAGCACTGAGATTTTAATGGTAAATGTGAAATGGTAAAAATGATTTGGTAATTTCTTATTTTAATAGTATTTTTTATTAATTTATGCATATTTAATGAAATGGCTATGGTTTTTACCCATTTTTACTATTCAAACAAGTATTGTTAATCCATTTTATGGTTCTTTGAGCAAGTTTATATCTGATTACAGTGAGTTCCTCATGCATGATTGTGAAATTCATTTTGACCTCAAAGCACACTTTTATCTCTTTTTCGAGCTTTGTTAAACATGAAAAAGGAACTCCCCTGTAGTTCGCTTTCAGCTCTTTTTAGACTCCCAAAATATGAAAATATTTTCGAGCACTTGTCCTTTCGAGCTCGTAAAAGGAATTGAAATGACATCTACTCAGTATAAGTTTAACCTTTTTCCAGGCTAAGATAGATTATGTTTACGAAAAAGGAAAACCCTAGTAAAACATGGCTAGGAGGTTCTCTCAGGTATTATTTTATGCTTTTTTGGATCTGAGGGACTATTATATGAAAAACAACTTATGGAGTCTTCTTTTCATACCCTTTTCAAACTCTCTAAACATGAAAAAGGATCGATTTCTCACTGTCGTTACACTCGTTAAAGCATCAAATTGCGACGGACTTTCCCATCATTACAAGATCGAGTTTTACCTTCACTAGACTCGTTAAAGAATCAAATAGTGATGGATTCACTCGAAGGGTGGAATTATATATCAATCATATGTTATCCTCCTCAATATTGTTAAAAAATAAAGAGGTACTGGTCAGCAATGACTAGGGAAAATTGGAAAGGGATAAAACACTTTATGGCAGCAAGTCTCTCTTGAACATGACACTTATTCACTTCATCTCCGTGAATTTTGGGTTGGGTAATCTGCTTGACGATCTATTATACCTAACTTCATCTCCGTGATTTTTGGGTTGGGTAATCTGCTTGACGATCTATTATACCTATGGTCTATCATACCATCCATATCTTCGGTTTTGGGTCAAATAATTCCAATTCATTCAGTGTCGCCATTATGTTCAAGAGAAGTGATTTTTCAACCTCAAAATTGTTCTTTCTTTGACATCCTTTCTCATCACTTTTCCCTACCTTTTCATAAAATACATAACTCCAATCAATGATAAATGACATATTTCATCTCAGAGATTCATTTGAATGGTCTCTATTTTATATTTTGATGTTCTTTTTACTTGAATGAATTTTTGTAACTCAGCTATAGAACACATGCTATTCTGTAGCCGATTGTTGTTTCTAAAACTACTTTAATGGTGTGACAGGTTCTGAGGATTGAATGAAGGAATGATTCACGTGGGCATCCTTGGAATGATCCTCACATGGATCTCATCCTGTCCACCTATTTGAATTTGACAGAAAAAGGTGCCTATGCTCGTGGTCAAAGTGCGGTCAAAGGACGTAATCTGAAAACGAAAGATTCTCGATTTGCTCTGACGTAGAAAATTGAGAGTTAACCACTTAGATTTTTCTTCTATGTTTCAGTTGTAATTTCCATATGTAGGAGGAAATAGTTCTAGATAGTTACATTTAAATTTTTTTAAATACCGGTCGTTTGAAAACCGGAGACAATCTTAATTTTGTGAAAACGTTGTGTATGCTTTGAGATTTCGTTCCTTTCATAATATGAATACCGTGTTTGTTGTTCTAGTTCCTTCTTGATGCGCATATGGTCTGCTAGGATATCAACTCATTCTGTCATAGAGGGCCCCTACACAGAAAGGAGGTTTCATTTGTTGTTTATAGTTTAATTTCATTAGCTCTGTTTTGTCAATTCATAGTTAAATTTACATTGCATTACATCTGATTCTTAAATTAAATTTTTTATTGTTTCACAAATTAGATTTATGAATTCTTTATGAGAATTAGTTTTAGAATAATTGTGTAATATTATTCTTACCAAAAACATCTCAAGAAAGTAGTTCTTTTATTTTCCAAATTGGATTTTGTTTGAAGCATTAGATTATACAGTTATATTAGTTTCCTTTACATGTTTTTAGACTGCCTTCCTAGATTAATCCTCAATTAAATGTATAATTAAATGCTTGTAAACATCATATCAAGTAGATGAATTTTTCATTCTTCCAAAATTGGATGATTGAGTATTAAATCATATAGTAGTTGAGTTTCCTTTACATGTTTTTACATTGCTTTCCTAGATTAAATTCTCAATTAAATGTATAATGAAATGCTTGTAAATGTCATATCAAGAAGATGACTTTTCCATTCTTCCAAAATTAGATGATTGATTATTGAAATCATACAGTAGTTGAGTTTCCTTTACATGATTTTTAAATTTCTTTCTTAGATTAATCCTTTCAACTAAATGTATAATCAATTGCTTTTAAATCATGTCAAGAAGATGACTTTGTCATTATTCCAAAATTGGATGATTGAGTATTTGGTCATACAGTAGTTGCTTTTCACTTTTTTTGAATTTTCTTTCCATTATCATTGTCATTTCAATTCTTAGTAATAGGATTTATCTTTTTAATCCATGGAGTAGAATGCAATTAAGATAGATTATAATTAGCTTTAAATTCCAAAAGCTTAAGGTCATTATAATAAATACTCTATTTTTTAGATCAGATTCTAACCATTTAAATTTTGATTCGTAATTAGAATAGTTTAAGAAAACTTCCTTTTCTTCCTTCGTTCAAAACTAGTTTTAACATTAAACCTCATTAGATTTAGTTGATTCATTTCATATTTCTCATTCCTTAAACACTAACCTTTACACATAAAGAAGCAAAACCCACAAAAAAATATAAAAACATACACAAAAAAGTAAGAAGAAAGTTAACTAAGACTATATAGTGCACCACACTTCATCAGATTACTAACTCGGTTGATGATTTATGATAAGAAATTTAAGACATTAAATTGGCTAAAAATTTTGGCGCCGTTGTCAGGGAAGTGTAATTGGGTAACCTTATTTCTTACACCTAAAAAAATTACATGCGTAGAGAGAGATTTTAGGGGTAGATTCATAGCTAGAGGTAGGATTTTAATTCCAACAACACCACTCAGCCCACCTAGACCACGTAGTGCTACACCACCATCTCAAGCCCATATTTCATACTTCACTAGAGATAGACTTCGTGAAGTTTTAAGGTCAACAATCCAACTAGGAGGATCTCCTACTTCATCCACTGAGGCTATCTCAGAGGAAGAAGATCCTAGATACACAATTGAAGGAGTAACCTTTTTCACCTCTACAGGAGAACACATTCTAGTTGAAGAATTATAAATTCTTAGTGAGGAGGAAGAAGAAGAAACTTTCTTTAATATCCCATTGATAGAAGAGCCTGAGGAAGATCAATTAACTTTATAGTTAGAACCTAATAATAGCTCTAAGGACTCTACAATGGCAGGAGTAGGAGAAGGAGAAGGAGAAATTTGAATTGAGAAAATCTACTATTTGTAGGAGGAAGAGGTGGAGCACGAGGTAGAGGAAACAGAGGAGGAAATGAAGAAAAAAAAGGAAATAGGGTAGATGATAATTATTTTGGATTTCCTATAATTGATGAGGGTACAAATGTCACAATGAAAAATATTTCACCTTCCATTCTTCCAAATTTCCATGGATTAAAAAGTGAAGATCCCGAAACATTTTTATTTTTATTTGAAGTTTTGTGTAGATCTTATGACTACTTACAAGACTCTCAAACACCAAAGCTATTACCTGTAACACTTAAAGGATCAGCTTTAAAATGGTTCATGGGTTTAGTCACACAATCTATTAGAACATGGAATGATATGAAAAGAGCATTTTTAGAAAAATATTTGGATTACTGCATACCTATTATTAGGAAGGAAGAAGTATTCAAGATGATTCAAAGAGAGGATGAGAACCTGGAGGATCTAATTGAAATATTCAATTATAACATAAAAATGGCTAAAATGGAAAACTTATATTAAGTGTAATATTCCCAAATGGGGAAAGAAGAAATATATCACATAAACATGGAAAGTAGCAGTGAATGCATCAATACACCCATGGAAAATTTTAGGGGCTAATATTCGCAAGTGGGCTAATTTTCCATGATTTTTCCCAAAAAAAGATTTTCGAATTTCCATTTTTTATAAAAATGATTCGCCCAAATTTTAAAATGTAAAAGTATTTTACATTAAAAATCACCAAAATTATATACAGCGTATATATAAAACCATTATAATTTGGAATCATTTTACAAATACATCGATAAAATTTTTATAGTTTGCATATAAGAGACTAGTGAGATTCGCCAATTTTTTAAACTTCAAGGTAAATTTCCATCCTTAAAATTTTCCCTGAATACACTATTACATGAGACAAATGTACAGCCATATTATTAAATATATCAACAAATAATTAGGCACAAGGTCTTGAGGATCAAGTCACTCAAGCAATGGGAAAAAGCCTCCAAAAGGAAAGTGTGCTAATACATGACAAATACTGCCATACAAGTGCCAGAAGCCATTACAGCGCAGTTTTAGGGCATAAACTACTACATAAATATTTATCAATATAGATATGCTATTATATAGCTCAAAAAATTCTAGGAGTTACGATCTAGGCTCCTAAACACCTTTCCAAGAGAACCCAGGAAGGGTTTCCGGAAATACCCAAAATTACAAAATGTCGGAATGCAGCCCTCGGGCTGAATTGCAGCTGCAAAATGAATACTGGAAGGAGGTGGCTGAGCTAATAAAGAAATGAATATATCTCCTCCAACAAAGTCTCTAGGTGAAAGGCTTATCCTCACATTGAAGATTTCACCCTCCAAATCAAGCACTAAAACCTACACTGCAAATGCTCACTTAAATAACACAGTCAAAGAGGGAATATACGTTGTAGATGATGGGAATAGGTTGGCCTAGTGCTAATATGTGAAATAAATCTCAAGAGCCTCCTTTTTTGATCTCCCAATGAGAATAATGCTTCCTCCTCTGAAAAACTAGCTCAGAAAGTGTGTTTCTCAACCCTCCACTTCAATACCTTGCAACACAACAGAAATCTAAATAGAAACTGCATTGTAGCTGAAGACTGAAGCTTGGAAAAAATTTTGGATGTGTGGAAAATATAGTACAATACTCTTCCAAGAGGCTACCTCAAGGGAAGAGGTGGGAACCCCGCTCGGGAACAACCTGTGCTAAACAACATTGCAAGATCAACTAAACAGTTGAAGGATGCAAGCAGTCATACAGACCACAAAATCAATAATAAATAACATAACCCAATATGGCTGTCTTTTCCTCCTTATAAAAAATGTGAGCCTTCTCGCCTTGGGCCCCACTCATTAGGGTTTCCACTATCATGGAGTATTCATTCCATTCACACTGCAATGTCTCTTATTGATGATCCACTCCCTCCATACCAGCGTTGTTGACTTGGTCAAACTTGACCTTGTCCACATGCATTAGCCCTTGTTCACACATGAGGGTGATTTATCCAGCTATGAATAAATCTATCCCTTTTCACATTAAGAGAAGTATATGCGTACTAAAGAGATTTATGGGCATCCCTACCCATTTATTCATCTAACTAAATGACAAGAGAAAAATTAATATTCCAATTAGTTGTATGGTAATTTAGGAATATTACAATCCTCCCCTCCCAAATGTTGCTTGTCCTCAAGAAAATACAAGGATATAACTGAAGAGCCTCCTCTCTTCCTCCTGTAGCATCCTCATATGATAAACTCCTCCAAGGAACAATATGTTGTCTTACCAAAAAATCTCCAAATTTCTCCTCCCAAGTATGCAAGTTAGCGTTTGGTGACCATCCAAAATATATATCATCATGAAGAATTAAAATACCCATGGAGCCAACAATGTGTTGTCTAGAGGCCTTCTTGAGGCATGGAATCTGAAATATATTAGAAACTATCATTCCCATGTCAAGCCTCCATCCCCAAGTTATCATCCATACAAAATGAGTCACCCTCCAACATGGAAACTCATGAAATATCTCCTCCACCTTAGGCTCCTGCAAAGAAGGTGGGCTGCATTTCTGAACTTGATAGACCCAATGGTGTAATATTCCTTTTTCAGGATTTCTCATAAAACATGCATCAAAAACGGATTTCCAGCAAAAAATGTAATAAAACAGTGAAATGGACTCTTGGATCCCATAAATTAGTCAATATGTAATATAAATCCAAGAATAGAGTTGAAAAAAATCAAACTAGGTGGGCTAAACAGATCTCCCACACCTAGGATGACCAAAAAGTGCTAAAACCCCAAGAGTGCAAAATGTCGGAGTAGCTGCTCAAGGGACTGCGCAGTATAAGAGAGGATTTACACATAAAATTTTAAGATAAAAATATATCTACTCATATATTGATAAAAAATGATGAATAACAGAGATCTAAGCTCCTTATACAAAATACAACAGAAAACGGCAAGGATTTCTTATCAAACACTCTACATACAAAATGGGATATTCAGTAATTTATTGAATCACCACTGCAACATAGAAGCACATGAGTATACAAGGCTGAAATATTTATGATATGATGTATATCCCTCAAGGGCTTCCTCCCATGAAATTTTTAACCTCTCAATCATAAGGAAACTCAGCAATGGAGCCACCAAACCATACAATGAGCACTGCCTCCAGAATAATGCATTCCCTAGTAGAAACAACGTTTTGAATGAATGGGAAATGTGTGGTATGATACCACAGATCTGAAATAACCTTTTAAGCTCTCCAAACAGATCTCTCAAGTGAAGTAAATCTTCCTCCAATGAGAAACTAGCTCAGAAGCCGAGATTTCAATCCCTTCCACTACTGCACCCAGCAACACTACACAATCTACGACAAAGTTGTGCTGATGAATATGGTTGAAGCTTGGCCTGAAAGCCTGATGTGGAATGATTAATAAAAACTATCCCAATGAGATTCTCAAAGGAAATAGGTGGGATTCCCGCTCGGGAGCACCCAGTGCTAAACAACACTGCAGCTTTTCTAAGCAGCAAAGCAGCAACAATTCTTGGCAGCCAAGAATAATAATCTACAATATGAAGAATAATGTTGCCATCCTCTTTCTTAAATAATATATGGGTCTTCTTGCCCTTGTCCCCACTCACTTAGGTTACTTCTAGCCCAAGTTACATTTCCCTCCAAAATTGCGTTATCCATCCTAGGATTCCTCCTCCACTAAAACTGCACTGTTGACTTAGTCAAGGTAGCTTGAATTTAACCCTGTTCACACATGGAGGTGTCTTATTGAGCTAGAAAAAGTGTCTCCTTTCACACTTGGAGTGTTGTTATCCTCCTTAGGAGACTTATGGGCTTTTCTACCCATTTGTTTGTCGGATACAACTGCTGCTAACTCTAATGTTCCATTTAGCTTGGAAGCTAAAATTTTGGGAACATTACAGTCCTCCCCTCCAAAATATTTGCTTGTCCTCAATAAAATGCACAAGGAGAGAAAAATATCTCCCCTCCTCCTCATGTGGCCTCCCATAAATAGCCTCCATCACTGCATCAAGAGAATCTGCAAATATACTGTCATCCAATGCTCCCTCCCAAGTGTCTAAAACCAAAGTGTCTGCATCAATCAAAGGTGGAAAGTGTGAATGGAAACCTGCCATCTGTCTCATGGCCTCCACAAAGTAGGAGTGATTACCAGCATCGTGAATGAGTGTCTCCCTCACCCAGCTATCATCCAAATTAAGTGAGTCACCCTCTAATATGGTAACTCATGAAAATTCCCCTCCACCTTGTGCTCCTAAAATGAAGGTGGGTTGAATGAATGTACATGATAGGAAAGAGGGCCTATCCCACGCTGTCCTCTTCTCCACTCATGATAAGTGTAGAGGGCATGTTGATCTTGAGCTGAAACATGATTTCCATCCAATGGCAAGAATAATACTGAGCCTCCAAGGACTCTTCCCCCAAAATCATGAGTCATGCCAACCCAAACCATCCCATTCAATATGAATGGCACATTATCACCATATGGCATCCAAATAGGAAAATGGTTGAAGGTTATGTGCAAGTTTGGATGATACATATGGTCTCTCTGGTGGATATTACGCAGTCTCCCCAACTACTGCTTGGGAATGTCATGTGGAAAGTGCTCCTGCAACAAGTTACAAGCTGGATATGTATGTTCTCCCAAGATGGGAAAGTAAGCATCAATGTCTATCAACTGTACATAGATAGAATAACAATACAATTTTCCAAAGTCATGTATAGATGGGCTAATATCATCATAAACATTGGCCCTAAAGTGACAATGAAACCCAAAAATACTCTTGCTCTTTTGAGGAGCAATGCACTGTGCAAATATGGTGAGAAAGTACAAATTCTCAATAGAGTAATCAACAAGTATAGAAATTAATTCTCTACCACACATAGTGAGTCAGATGAAAGTGAGACCCTCCAATGAGTCCTCCCATGAGAATATCCTCATAAAAATATGCAAGAAGAAGGAATACCTCCTCTCCTTGGAATGTTTCATCCATGAGAATATGCTCCTATGTGACAGGGCTATAGGCCTTTGTAATAAGACTCCATGACTCCTCTCTCTAACATTCCATATGCCAAAGTCATCCACCATTATGCTGCTATGTGAGAAGATCTTCTTCCTATATGGAATTCTCTCCTGATCCTCTAATACTGAAGGGTAGCCTCCTTGCACCGTGAATGTGCTTTTCTTCTCTTCAGAAATATCATGAAAAGTATAGGAATAATTTTGCCCATAATTTCCCAAGTGTAACCATAGCAACAAAAATTTCTGTTGTTGCCTCATCTCTCCCTCATACATGCTACGAAGTAAGATCATAATAACCAACTTGTATGATGCCCCATAAAAACAAGTCTTCTACTACAATATCATATGGGTGACATGCCATCCAACTGGCTTCTCTCTCCATACAAAAATTTCCTTGAGCAAATACACATTAGCAATACATGAAAGCAAGGTACAATAAAAGCAAGTTACCAAATGACAACCGGAGAGTGAATCATAGTTCCACTCATGGAACCAGCACAATGCATCCTTTGCCTACATCAAAATAAGAAACAACAAGTGCTTTTCCAACCACTTGTTTGCTGCCACAGTCATATCATAATATGAAAACATGAAGTTACAATATGGTGTCAGTGGTGCGCACCAAGAAACATGTGGCTTCCCCCACAGCTCATCAAAAGGATAGCCAAAGTCAATGCTACAAGTAGCTGCAAGTACATCATCATACAATATGCATGAAGAAGCAACTCTTCTTAATACATCATGTTTCTAAAATAAGGAAAATAAGTACAATACAAAATGTGAAATTATACCTCCTCCATCATGTACTTGAGATCTTGAGCTGAAATGGCTCAACTGGAAATTCTCCCTTACTCCCAATGAGCAGGAATGTGGTTGTGACATCCTCTCTATCACCATCTAGGCTATGCATCTCTCCATATGCTGATATATGTCATGTTGGATGCCCTCCCAAGTGAACTCCTCTTCCAAGGAAAGATATGCATCAAAATGCATGGAAGAGAAATCCTCATGTGTTGCATGTAGAAATTTCTCCTTGAGACTAGAAGCTCTAGTCAAGAAGACTCTTCCATGTAAATAGATGGCCAAATCATCCACCATGTATCTGTCATCTCCATCCGGGTCATAAATAATCATGCATGCACCAAGATCCTTGGAGTACTCTACCAAAAGCTAAGATCTCCAATAAGGATCAATCCTCCTCAGTGACAGTGCTGGTGATCTGGCATGTGAATCTCCACTCATGTTGTTTCCTGCTACTTTGACATCCCCCATTCCAAATTTCTCCTCCAAACTCTTCACCTCTCCAAAATCCAAGAGTGGTGAACCCAAAGACAAGATATATCTCAACAACTGAAGATCAGGTGGCCTCCAAGGTGGAATGCCTCCATGTAGTGATACATCAATGTCAAGAGTAGACTACTCGTGTGGTTGGGAAACCTTTCCCTTGCTCTCACAACGCAATATAGTATGCCTCCTCCTTGCACTAGCTCTTTGAAATAGAGAAGGGTGTGTGCTTCTTATCAACTAAATTTTCTCTTTCTCCCTACCTCATCCATCTAGCTGCAATGATGCACAATCATTTTTCTCACTGATTGTGCTTGGAAATCTATGTATGAGATCGTGGGGAACTTCTTGTAAAGATACAAGAATCCCTCCTGTCGGAGCATGTGCTCCTCCCTCTTTTGCATGAGGCACTGGATGTGCTCTAGATGTGACAACATTGTTGCCCTCTTCTTCATTAATGTGTGTTGGCAACATCTCAACAATTTGATCCCTTTGTGAAAAGGTGATCCCCTTTCCTTCTTGTTCAAGAATATGAACTGGAGGTTTTCTTCCAACAATGTGTAATGCAAGACATCAACTCTTCCCATGGTTTTCTGAAATGGAGTTTCCTCCATCACATGTAAGGGTTTTGTTTTCTCAAGTTTTTCTTGCTCATGTGTCTTAAGAAGTTTTTCACCAAACCTTCCCATCAAAGTTTCTATGAATCTTTCATAAGAGAAAGTGTTGGCATTATTTAAGGAATAAGATTCAAAAATCCACCATGCATGAGCCTTACCTCTGAAATGAAATGTTGCAACTCTGATGGCTTCATCTCTGGAAATATGGTGCAGCTGCAAATAGGAGTCTAGCTCCTTCACCCAAGCTCCAGCTGAAAATGTAGGTGATCCAGAAAAAGTAGGTAGAAAAAATCTATCTGCATCCTGCTGCTTGCTCTTCTCCACCTGGATCTTGAAAAACTCCTGGAAATCAGTATGATCTCTAAACCTCTCAGTTTGAGATTCATACTCCTGCAACAAATCACTAAGAGTTCTCCTCTTAGGCATTTTTCCTCCTCCCATCCATCTCAAGATAGCTATAGGAATTTGACTGTGCTGTGCATCATGGAGTGTAGCTGCATGCTCACACTCACCATGTGAAAATCTAGATTCATCTCTACATCCAATATCCTTTGGAGATCCCATCTCCAATCTATCTTCTTCAGCTCTTGTTGAAAGCTCTTCATAGATTTTGGAAGAAGCTTTGTGAGCTTGTATTCCTTTATTCTGTTACATACTAAAGCTTTCTAGCTTCTGTCGTTATAATAGATAGATCTGACAGGCTGATCCAAAGATCATGCTTTGATAACACTGTAATATTCCTTTTTCAGGATTTCTCATAAAACATGCATCAAAAACGCATTTCCAGCAAAAAATGTAACAAAATAGTGAAATGGACTCCTGGATCCCATAAATTAGTCAATATTTAATATAAATCCAAGAATAGAGATGAAAAAAATCAAACTAGGTGGGCTAAACAGATCTCCCACACCTAGGATGACCAAAAAGTTCTAAAACCCCAAGACTGCAAAATGCCAGAGCAGCTTCTCAAGGTACTACGCAGTATAAGAGAGGTTTTACACATAAAATGATAGGAGAACAATATATATACTCATATATTGATAAAAAATGATGAAGAATAGAGATCTAAGCTCCTTATACAAAATACAACAGAAATCGACAAGGGTTTCTTATCAAACACTCTACATACAAAATGGGATATTTAGTAATTTACTAAATAAACACTACAAAACTAAAGAACATGAGTGTACAAGGTTGAAATATTTCTTATCTGATGTAGATCCCCCAAAGGCTTCCTCCCATGAAAGTTTTAAACTCTCAATCACAAGGAAACTCAACAATGGAACCACCAAACCATGTAATGAGCACTACCTCCAGAATAACGCATTCCGTAGCAGAAACAACATTGGGAATGAATGGGAAATGTGTGTTCTGATACCACAGATACTAAATAAGCTCTAGAGCTCTCCAAACATATCTCTCAAGTGAAGGAAATCTTCTTCCAATGAGAAACTAGCTCAGAAGCCGGGATTTCAATCCCTTCCACTGCTTCACCCAACAACACTACACAATCTCTGGAAAATTTGTGCTGATGAAGATGGCTAAAGCTTGGCCTAAAAACCTGATGTGGAATGATGAATACAAACTCTCCCAATGAGCTCCTCAAAGGAAAGAGGTGGGATTCCCGCCCGGGAACACCCAGTGCTAAACAACACTACAGCTTTGCTAAGCAGCAAAACAGCAACAATTCTTGGCAGCCAAGAATAATAATCTACAATATGAAGAATAATTCTGCCATCCTCTTTCTTAAATAAGATATTATTTTTCTTTCCCTTGGCCCCACTCACTTAGGTTACTTCTAACCCAAGTTACATTTCCCTCCAAAATTGCGTTATCCATCCTAGGATTCCTCCTCCACTAAAACTGCATTGTTGACTTAGTCAAAGAAGCTTCAATTTAACCATGTTCACACATGAAGGTGTCTTACTGAGCTAGAAAGAGTGTCTCCTTTCACACTTGGAGTTTTTTTATCCTCCTTAGGAGACTTATGGGCTTTTCTACCCATTTATTTGCCTGCTACAGCTGCTGCTAACTCTAATGTTCCATTTATCTTGGAAGCTAAAATTTTGGGAACATTACAAATGGCCTACCCCATGATGTATCTATCTCCACTTATGATAAGTGTAGAGCTTCTACTGAATTTGGGCTCCACTAATGTTGCCTTCATGAGGCAAAAAGGAAATTCGATCCTCAAAGACCCACTCTTTAGTTCTTGTCCAAATCATCCAATATAAAATGAATATGAAATTATCTTCATATGGAATCAAAATGAGAGAGGTACTGATGGTTTTATCTAGTTCTGAAAAGTACCAAAAATCTACCAAGTATTCACAACGTAGTTTTTCTGACTGTTGTCTCAAAATAAAACATGGAAAGTTGTCTCCCCACAAGTTTCTAGTTTTGCATGTCATCTCATCTACTAGAAAATAGAAAATGGAATTGTTTATCAACTGGGAATACAAAGAATAGTACAACACTTTCCCCAAGCCATTTAGGAGATGGCTATCTCCATCACTGATGTTGGTCCCAAAATTACCATGAAGCCCAAATAGAGGCTTTCCCTCTTATGGAGCAATGCATTGTATAGAGATGGTAAGAGAATGAAAATATTGTGTTAGGTAATCAATAAATGAAAAAACATAATGTTTACCTTGTACTGAGAGTAATATGATAATAAGGTCCAAGAATGAGCCCTCCATAGTGGTATGACATATCTCCATGAAAAGGAATGAACCATGTGCTGCATACAAATAATTCTCCTTATGATTGGAGATCCAAGTTGAGAATATCATATCATGGTAATAGATGTCTCCATCCACTACTCCATCACTCTCACCTCCTAATTTTTCATCAAGTGCATCATAAGTGAAGTGATCCTAGGAACGCCCCATCAACAAACCCAAGCTCCCAAGTGACAGCACTACTGGCCTTTGTAATAAGGCTCCTGTCATCTCATAGCTCCATTCTTTGACATTCCAAATGTCAAAGTAATCTACCATAATGATGCTATATATGGGAGATTCCTTCCAAAGTAGAAGTACCTCCTGTTCCTCCGAGGCTAAGGAGCAACCCCTTTGCACCATGATGGTGCCATCACCTACTCCCACAACATCATGCAAAGTATGGGAGAAAATCAGCCCATACTCTCCCAAGAGTTTCCAAAGCAACATCAACTCTTGTTGCCTCCTCACACCATCACCATATCAACTATGGAGCAACAACATGATGGTTGACATGAAAGATATCACATAACCCCAATACACCCAAGCTCCTTTCTGCCATATGATGCAAGTACCATGCCAAGTTCCATCCACCAATATCCCCTTTGAAGAAGGATATGTCACATGATGGCCAAACCCTTTCAAGAGTAGCCAACACAGCCATGCCTCCTACTACCCTATGTCATAAATATGCAAGTGGCTCACGAGCCCCTTTCTCACCATCCACACCCATTCATCCAAATGTGATTGTCTCCTACCATGCCCCATATTGGTACTCATCCAATGGAGAATACTACCCTCCCAAATCAGATTTATATATTTTCACTTCATGGGATGTTGAAATGCAATCTCTTCGAGATCTCCAAATGAATACCACTCATCAATGACCAAGTTGATCCCATAAGGATCCAAATAAGGTGTAGGCAAAAACTTCTCATCAAAAGGTGAAGTTGTCATCAAGAATTATCCATCATAATAACGGAATATGTCCTCCATAAATCATATGCCTATCCTCTGCTATATATGTAGAAAGGTCATTGGAATACTCCAATAATGGTTGGGCCCCGAACCCATCACTGTTTCTCAATGACAACATTGTTGATCTCCATAATGGTGCATCTATTGTCTCAAGATCATGCTCAATGCTGAACACATAGTTCTACATTTCTCTGCTCTGGAAAATTTTCATCCCGTCCTCCAAACTTCTACACTCCAACCCCAAGAGTTGTGTGAAGCTCAACAATGACATACTAGGATGACTGTATATCTCCTCCTTGAAAAAATCAAGGATCCTCAGCACAGTGATAGTCTTCTACTCCAAATCAGCAATGTGCTTTGACCCTAGGTCATGCATTTTCCTTGATAGTATGTTTCCATAACCCTCCATATGATGTACTGAAATAATAGGAAATGGAAATATGTGCATACCTTGGTAAAGCTTGGGAACATCTTGTACTACCACAAAGGCTCCTCCTTCTGGTGTGATGGCTTCCCCAACTACTAATGATGATGTCTGCTCTTATATGACTATATCAATGCTGGTACAAGTCTCCTCCTCCTTATGCATCTCCAAAATATTGGATGGAACTCTAAATGTCAAGAGATCAATACCACTTTGCAAAGATGAAAGGGTCCTTTCTCCTAATTCAAGTGCTCTTGCAGCAAGTGGTAGTGAAGGCCTTTTCTCCTCTGATTGCCTCTTGTCAAACCTCTTATCAACCTTTGAGTAAAATATGCATATGCAGTCACTCTTGCGTAACTCAAATGGCTGAACCATGAAATGTTTGCTTCACCCTCAAGGTGCAGTGCTGCAATATCAAAAACTTCTCTTTATACCACTAGATGTGGTAGGAAAAATGCATCCAAATTCATTCCCCAAGCTCTTGTTATACAAGTGGATGACCCACCAAATGTAGGCAATATAAATCTATTGCTGCAAGGTCTTCTTTCTTCTTTGAGCTGAATGAATAGTGGGATAGTTAGATTCTCCTTGAAAGCTCTAGGTTGAGACTTGTATTCTGCAAGATACTCACTTAGAATCTCATGATCTAAGTGCCCTCCATCTCCATGCCTCTTGTCTTCTTCTTCAAAAGGAACGGGCATCGTATGTTTATTTGGAGCTCAATGCAATACCGAATATATCTTTTGTTGATTGGAAGTACATGGAACTTCCTCATCTTGAAACCCTTTATAGGTCTCATTGCATCTCTCCTCTTTAATTTTCTTGACCTCCTTGGAGAGGTTCTTCATATATCTAAAAATTTATCAGAAAAATCTCATTCCTTGTATCATTTTAAATATCATTTTCTTCTCTTCTTCTTCTTATAGTATATTGGTTGAGATCCATAGGTTGAGCCAAGTTTATGCTCTAATACGACTGTAATATTCCCAAATGGGGAAAGCAGCAATATATCACATAAAAATGGAAAGTAGCAGTGAATAAATCAATACACCATTACATGATACAAATATACAACCATATTATTAAATATATCAAAAAATAATTAAGCATAAGGTCTTGAGGACCAAGTCACTCAAGCAATGGGAAACAAGCCTCCAATAGGAAAAAATGCTAATACATGAGAAATACTGCCATACAAATTCCATGAGCCATGACAACACAATTTTAGGGCATAAAATACTACATAAAGATAGATCAATATAGATCTAATTTGATATAGCACAAAAAATACTAGGAGTGAAGATCTAGGCTCCTAAACACCTTTCCAAGAGAACCTGGGAAGGGTTTTTGGAAATACCCAAAAGTAAAAAATGTCGGAATGAAACCCTAGGGATGAATTGCAGCTGCAAGATAAATACTGGAAGGAGGTGGTTGAATTTATAAATAAATTAATATTTCTCCTCCAACAAAGTGTCCAGGTGAAAGGTTGATCTTAACACTGAATATCTCACCCTCCAAATCAAGTACTAAAACCTCAACTGCAAATGCTCACTGAAATAATGCAATCAAATAGGGAATCTGCACTGTAGATGATGGGAATAGGTTGGCTTAGTGCCAATATGTGAAATAAATCTCAAGAACCTCCTTTTCTTCTCTCCCAATGAGAAGAATGCTTCCTCCCCTGTAAAACTAGCTCAGAAAGTGGCTTTCTCAACCCTCCACTGCAACACCCTGCAACACAACACAAATCTGAATAGAAAAAATGTTGTAGCTAAAGATTGAAGCTTTCCCAAAATTCCAAATGTGTGGAAATGATAGTAAAATTCCTTTCCAAGAGGCTACCTCAAGGGAATAGGTGGGATCCCCGCTTGGGAACACCCTATGTTAAACAACACTGCAAACTCAACTAAATAGCTGAAGGATGCAAGAAGCCAACAGAACACAAAATAAATAATCAATAACATAGCCCACTACGGCTGCCTTGCCCTCCTTATAAGCAATGTGAGCCTTATCACCTTGGGTCACACTCATTAGGGTTTCCACTATCATGGAGTCTTCCTTCCATTCACACTACGATGTCTCTTATTGATGATCCACTCCCTCCATACTAGCACTGTTGACTTGGTCAAACATGACTATGTCCACATGCATTAGCCTCTGTTCACATATGAGGGTGCTTTATCTAGCTATGAATATGATCCCTTTTCACATTAAGAGATATTTTATACCTACTAAAGAGATTTATGGGCCTCCATACCTATTTATTCATCTAACTAAATGACGAGAGCAACATTAATATTCCAATTAGCTGTATGATAATTTAGGAATATTACATCAAGACACTTTAAAATCTCTCTTGTTAAAATCCTTTAGATATGAATGGATAGAAATTTTAAACATTATGGGGAGGGAAAAAATATCTGAACTCACATTCACTGAAATTGGTGGATTATGTATTCATGTCTCAAGAGGAAAATAAAAAACTGGGAAAAATCCAAGAGATCCTTCTCTCTCTAGAGTGAATAAATCTGCAACTGGAACAATAAGTAGGGCAGAAGTTAGAAATATGCTTGATGAATTTAAAATAGATATTTTAGGGATTCTTAGTGAACAGATAGACACCCTTAAATTACAAAACAAGAATAAAGCTAAAAATGATGACTTAGTTGTTTTCTGTCCTAAATGCATAAAGAAGCATGCCTTAAGAGAATGTCGTCTTGATGTAAAAGTCATAGAGACTTGTGTGATTTGCTCAGAAAATCATGAAACTAAGAGTTGCCATTGAATTCCAGGCCTTAAGTTTGTTTTTAAGGAAGAAGTAACTTCAAATCTAGTAGAACCTCTTTTCTTTTTCTCTAGAAGACCATGGAAGGGTCCACAAACTCAAGGTTTTAACAACCAGATGTATACTCAACCCCCGCCAAATAATTGGAATTATTGGTAGCAACCTTGGGCACAAGGAATGAAAAATCCCTATGGTATATATTCTCAATACTACCAATATCCTCCATCCTATCCAAACTTTCCTCCCCAAAAATTTCCACAACAAAATCAAGAACCCCAATTCCAAAACCAAAACCCATAACTTTCATTACCATTTTCACAAAGACCAAACCATCTACTTGCCTAGCCATTACCAAACCCAAATAATAAAAATTCTCAAAATGCTTACACTATATAAGGACAACAATTTCCAACTTACATGATTACTTCACTAGATCTTAATGATGTTCAACTTAGGTCTGGTAGAATATTAGAAAGGAAAAAGCCTTCTATTGTCATTCAATAACAAGATAATTTTGATGAAGAAGTTTCTCTACAACAAAATAAAAGTTCTAAAGAAGGGACATCTTTTCAACAGAACCAGAATTCTGAAAATTAAAAACAAGAAAAACCAATAAACTCAACTATTATCATAGAGAAACCATCAGTATCTATTTCTAACCCTCCTTTTCTTGAAATATTACAAGTTGATAGAGGAATAGAAAAATAAATAAATGTTTCCCAATTATGATTGAAAAATGTTTATATAAAAATTCCTTTTCTACAGTCCATTAAAGAGATTCCAATTCTATCCAAAACAATAATAGAGTTGAGCATGAAGAGACCAAGAATAAAAACAAAAGAAATAAAAAGAATTCAACTAGTAGGAAAAATTGGAGACATTATGATGGGAAAAATTTCCATAAAAAAATATTTAGATCCACGAAGTCCAGTTGTAAAAAAAACATATCAATGGTATTGAAATTCTAAATGCATAGATTGATTTAGGGGCAACCATAAACATCATGGGAAAACAAACCATGGAACAACTCAAGCTTCCAAATCTTCAGTATACACCTACAGTACTGCAATTAGTAGATAGATCAGTAATCAAGCCGAATGGTGTATTAAAAGACATTTCAGTATCCTTATAATCTTGGGAGTATCCAGTTGATTTTATGATTTTAAACCCTAAGAAAAAACTAGGAGGACATCCACTAATATTAGTAAGACCTTGGTTAGCTACAACTGATTGTTGGGAAAAATACCGAGAGGAGGGGGTGAACCGCATTTAGAGCTTATAATATAAATTCAACTTTTTCTTTTGAGCAGATTTGGCACGCGGTTTTTATGAATGGAACTAGTGTAATGCACGTGGAAATGCAGTAGGAAACTAGCGTATACCGATTTAACTTTCGCATTTAGAGAAAATTTCGAAGAAATATTATAAAAATATTTATCGCTTATGTATCATATTATGAGAAGTAATCAAAAGAATAAAGCATCACACACATGAACACCAATTTTTTAAGGTGGAAACCCAATTGAGAAAAACCAATGCTATCGTCTCTCGTTTTCAATCTTTATTATATAGAAAATATTTTACAACATAGTACCGATGTGACCATACTAGTATGCAAGCCACCGGCAGTATGATGCAACCTTTCTCTCGCGTACTAGCTACGACCGGAAGGGAGCTACGACCCCTCGATCTCGCTTACCAGCCCTCCCCATCGAAGAGAGCTAATTTCCTCAAAATCAATCACCAGCATCTACTGACAGAAAGCTTCTTCTTTCATACTAAAGGCTTCAACCCCCAGATCTACCGCTGACCACGTTTCATCAATTTTCATACTGGATCCAACAACTTAACACAACCCTTCACTTAACATAAACAAACATACTTTGCCCAATACTTCAAACAGAACAGTGAGACCGTTGTAACCAGAATGTCAGAAATAAACCAGACTTCAGAATAGATATATGTATACAACCCACCTCTGGCTCATTAATCCAGTTATTATATATACATTTTCTTCTAAACATGACATCGCCATTCTTCAATACATCAACCCGGCGATACTTTCTGTGTATCTTATTCTCAGAACTTAACTCCATATTTGCTTGCCATGAAGAGAACTGGCGATAATATCGCTTTTCCAGCCACCAACTAGCATATAGACTTAAAATAATTTTTTAGAACAAATTAAATCTATAAAACTTATCAGATTTATTCATTTTCTTATTTTACGCCAGTTTTCATGATTTTCGCGCGTAATGATCAAACTCTTAGATTTTATCATCACACAAGATCTAGAGATCTTGAACTATCATTATACCTGGGTGCATCCGATTCCGTAGAATTCATCATCAGAAGAAATAAGAAAGTCATCACGCAAGTATTTTCCTTAGAGAAACTTTACTACACACAACCCTTACACTTGCACACCTTGCACTATGATCTTCTTCTCCTTAAATAGATTTAGCTTTTACCAATACCATGAGTCAAAACCACACAACTTCCGATGGTATTCTTGGACGGAATCAAATAAACCATACAACGCTCAATACTGTGTGCCAAAACCATGGTAATGCCCCTTGGTATTATAATTTTGGAGTGCAAAAGGGCATACGCGACTTGGGACGTACTTATCTGCGTGTATACGCGACTTGGCCTTTACAAAAGCGCGTATACATTGTGACATATTATATTTATCATTTCTCCGGCACATACTGGACTTCTTTTTCTCTGTCACATCTGAATTGCACTGTAGATACATCATTCTTACATCTTTAACACATAGGTTGCTATCCAAAGACAACTCATCAAGTCAGTTTCCATCAAGGACAACTTCATCAAGTAGGTTGCCATCAAGGACAACACATTGCATCATATTGCCAACAATCTCCCCCTTTGGACTTGATGGCAACCATGACCAGAAATACATTCAGCAACAACATTCTCCTATCACCAAGGACACATACTTACATCAATGATCCAACCAAGTGGGTTTACACATTTTTAATCAACTACCCAACCAAGTGGGTTTACAAATTTGAACAAGTCCTTACATGACTGAATATTACAATTTTACATCATAGGTCTCAACATGACCTTTTTCATCAAATTACATAAATGACTTATACAATCAAGATAAAATATTCTCAAGCATGAGATCAGACTACAACAAATAAATATAATGCCAACAATGCATCCTTTTCACATGGCCAATGCTCCCCCTTAGCCTGTGCATCCTGAACAAAAAATCATCAAGGCATCTTCATCAAAATCATTAGAGAATGAAACAGAAGTATGAGAGCTAGAACATCACCAGAGATACCCAATAGCACCACAGTTGTGCTGAAGAATGCTGACCCAAAAAAAAAAATTATTTGTCAGCAAACACCCATACGCGGTTTTCTGTGTATAAACTCGCGTATATACGCGACTGTCCTTCAGGAAATCCGTGTATCCAATTTAATCTTCTGAATTTAAACAGATCTGATCTTCTGAGAGGTAGAGACAACTCCCAACTTTTGTCTGAGATATTCGAATGCTTCCCTGGGTAAAGGTTTGGTAAATATATTAGCAACTTGTTCTTTGGAGGGAACATACTCCAACTTCACCTTTTTTTCAAGCACTTGTTCACGTAAGAAGTGATACTTGATGGGAATGTGCTTGGTCTTGGAATGCATAACAAGATTCTTTGAGATACTGATGGCACTTTTATTATCACACATAATGGAGATAGGAGGTGAAAATTTGATTTGAATGTCTTGTAAGGTTTGCATCATCCAAAGAAGTTGAGTGCAACATGATGCGGCAGCCACATATTCTGCTTCTGCTGTAGATAAGGCAATAGATCTTTGCTTCTTGCTGAACCAAGATACTAATCGGGGCCCCATATAGAATGCACCACCACTAGTGCTTTTCCGATCATCAACATTTCCAGCCCAATCTGCATCAGTGTAAGCATGAAGAGTGAGATCAAAATTCTTTGGATACCATAGTCCAAAGTCTTGAGTTCCTTGTAGATATTTGAATATTCTTTTGACAGCCTGAAGGTGAGACTCTTTTGGATTAGCTTGGAATCGTCCAACAATCCCAACTGCATGCATAATGTCTGGTCTAGTCCCAGTGAGATAAAGTAGACTTCCTATCATAGATCCGTATTCTGGTTGATTCACCGTGGGAGAATCATCATGAGAACTGAGATTACATCTGGTTATCATTGGTGTACTTACAGGTTTGCACTCTTCCATGCCATACTTCTTCAAAATTTTCTTAAGATATTTTTCTTGTGATAAGAATATGCCATCTGTTGCTTGTTGCACTTGCAAGCCAAGAAAGAATGTTAGTTCCCCAAGTAAAGACATTTCAAATTCTTGCTACATAACAGAAGCAAATTTCTGACTCATAGATTCTTCATTACTTCCAAAAATGATATCATCAACATATACAACCACAATCAATAGTTTATCATTTTCAATTTTGGTGTATAAATTGCTATCAGCAGACCCCTTTGAAAATCCTTGTTGATGAAGATATTTGTCGAGATGATAATACCATGCCCTTGGAGCTTGTTTGAGACCATATAGAGCCTTTTTAAGTCTGCAAACAAGTTTTTCATCATTTCCCAAAATGAATCCTTCTGGTTGTTCTATATAAACTTCTTCTTCTAGATCACCATTGAGAAAAGCAAATTTAACATCCATTTGATAAACTTTGATTTGTTGGAAGCTTGAAAAAGCAAGAAACATTCTTATGGCTTCAAGTCTGGCTACAGGAGAAAAAGTTTCTTCAAAGTCTATACCTTCTTGTTGAGCATACCCTTTGCAAACAAGTCTAGCTTTATTTCTTATAACATCTCCATTCTCATTTAACTTGTTTTTGAATATCCATTTAGTTCCAATGACATTTTTGTCATGAGGTCTTGGTACTAATTCCCAAGTGTGGTTCTTTTCAATTTGATCAAGCTCTTCATTCATGGCTTGAATCCAACATTCATCTTTTCTAGCTTGATTGACATTGTGTGGTTCAATAGTGGATAGAAATGCCAGATAGCTAGAAGATCCCACAAGAGTCCTTCTTGTTTGTACACCTGATCCCTTTTCTCCCAAAATTTGAGATTTTGGATGATTCTTTTGAACATATCTGGATGGAGCTTTTTCAGATAAATCATCTTTAGGTTCTTCATTGGGTTCACTGTCTATATCATTTCTATTTGATGTAGAAGGATATATGTCATCATCGTCTTCATCTGTTGTTTGTTTTTCTTCTTTTGGAGCTGCAGGAGACTCATCAATAACAACATCAATACATTCAAAAATCTTCCGAAGTCTTTTATTGTAACATTTATATGCTCTACTCCTGGAGGAGTAACCAAGAAGTATTCCTTCATCTGCTCTGGGTTCAAACTTGCCAAGTTTTTCATCATTATTTTTGATAAAGAATTTGCTTCCAAAAACTCTAAAATGCTTCACAGTGGGAGGATTACCATACCAAAGTTCATATGGATTTTTATCACTATTTACATGAACATGTGCCTTGTTAAGAATATTTACCGCTGTATGTGCTGCTTCTCCCCAAAATGTGTCAGGTGTTCCAGAATCATCAAGCATAGCTCTAGCCATTTGTTGAACTGTTCTATTCATTCTTTCTACTACGCCATTTTGTTGTGGAGTGCCAGCTACAGAGAACTGTCTTTTTATGCCATGTTGTTCACAAAATTCAAGGAATTCATTTGATGTATATTCTCCTCCTCGATCAGATCTAAGACACTTGATTTTTAGATCCAATTCATTTTCAACTAGTGCTTTGAAGATCTGAAATTTCTCAAATGCTTCATCTTTGTGTTTAAGCAGCCCAATCCAACACATTCTAGAGAAATCATCAATGAATAAGATATAGTATTCTTCACCACGTGGTGACCTTTTCCTCATAGGTCCACATATGTCAGTATGAATGAGTTCAAGAGGCTTACTTGATGATCCTTCCTTGGCATTAAATTGTACTCTGGTTTGCTTACCAAATTGGCAAGATTTGCATATGATATTTTCAGGTAGAGTAATATTGGGAAGATCATGAACAACTTTAAGTCTACTTGATTTGTTGATTTGGGAGAAGCTCAGATGCCCCAACCTTCTATGCCATAGCCAATTTTCTGAAGATTTACTCAAGTAACATTGTTCTTTGCAGTTCTTCAATACATACAGGTTGCTTGGAGTTCTGTTTCCTTTTATAATTGTTTTACCTGTATCAAGATCACGTACCACACATTATTTTGAACTAAAGACAACTTCAGTTCCTTGATCACACATTTGACTTACACTTAATAGGTTATGCTTTAATCCATCCACATACATGAAATTATTAGCTTTCACCTTTTCTTTTAGAAAAACAGACCCTTTTCCCTTAATGACAGCAGGAGTATCATTTCCAAATGTAACATTATTTTCTTTTTCTAGAGCACTATATGCAAGAAGTTTGTTTTTGTCACCTGTCATGTGTTTTGAGCATCCACTATCAATGTACCATTGATTTTATTCACCTTCTGCAAATAAAGCTATGCCACAATTTTCAACCTGTAATTCCTTCTTTTTCCACACTTTGGAGCTTGAAGGAAAATGCTCTTTTGGCTGGACTTTGCTCCTGCATTCAGATTCTTCATGGCCAAAGTTATTGCAATAAGAACATTCAACTTCATTTTGAAGAGGAGAAAAGTTGTTATAGGTATTCTTCTTTGTTCCAATATCAATCCTTTTCTTTCTTGCTTCTCTTGTCATGATGGTTTTATATGCAACACATTGAACAACTTTATGACCAAAATTGTGACATGAGAAACATTGTCCATTGAAGAAGAAATTTCTGCTATTATGAAATCTTCTACTTGAATTTACCTGTTGGTTGGTGTTTCTTTGGAAGGTATTCTTGTTAGTGTTCTTTGAATTGAGCTGGTCATGCTTTACCTGTGAAGATTCTTTATTCCCTTGCTGAGTGGCAGAATGTTGTATACTGGCTGTAGTTGCTTTTAGATAATTTGGTGCTGAAGTCTGAGAAGATTCTCCAATATATCCAAGACCTGTCTTTATAAAAGGAGAACGTTGTACCTTGATAATATCATCTAAGGTTTCAGATCCTTTAGCAAATCTAAGATTCAAAGTCTTCACTTTCTCAATTTCTTTTCTTAGACTTACTATTTCACATTCTAATTTCTCATTGTGTTTCTCCTTTTCTTCAAGCTGATTTTTCAGAGTTTCTATGGATATTTTACTTTCTTCTAAGAATATTTTGAGTTGATTGAATTCATCAAGAAAATCATTGTCCTCTAAAGCATCCATAAAAGTATCTTTTTCTTCTCTAGATTCCTTTTCAAATGCCATGAGAAGTCTAAGATCTTGTTCATATTCTTCCTCACTGTCAAATAACCCATCACTGTCTTCATGAGTATAGTAAATTTTTCTAGTGCTAAACCGATTCTTATTCCTTCTTGCTACTTCCTTCCCTTTTTCATGTGTTTCTTTGTAAGGACACTTAGCAGCATAATGACCAACTCTTCCACAAGAAAAAAATTTGAAAGGAAGCTTACCTCTGAACCGTCCTGTGCCAAGTTGGAGTTTCTTTACAAAATTTACCTCATCTTCTTCTGAGATATACCCTGATCCTTCTGTCTCTTGTACTTATTTCCCTTTTGTAGAAGCCCTAAAGATGACTTCTTTGACTTCAGATGGTCCTCCTCTTCTCATTTCACATGCAGTTAGTATGCCATGAAGTTGCACCACAGTAAGATTTTGAAGATCCTGCTTTTCTTCAAGAGCAGAAACTTTTGACTCAAATTTTGTCGTTAGTGATCTTAAAACTTTCTCAACCAAAGTAGATTTGGTTATTGTTTCTCCCAGATTTCTCATACGATTTACAATATCATCAAGATGTAAAAAGAAATTGGCAATGCTCTCCTCATTATGCATTTTTAGATTCTCATATTGAATTCTGAGAGTTTGGAGTTTAGCACTTTTTACCTTTGCATCACCTTCATAACTTAGAATGATTTTGTCCCATATTTCCTTTGTTGTATCCAGCTGCATGACTTTGACAAATTCTGATTCAGTTAGACTTCCCAATAGAGCATTGACCGCCTTTGCATTTGTTTCATAATTCTTTCTTTCCATTGGATCTGTTGGTGTTGCGGCTGGATATTGATATCCTCCTTCAACAATAGCCCATACATCTACTCCCAGAGACTGAAGATAGGATCTCATCCTTGTTTTCCAGAAGATTAAATTGTTTCCGTTGAAGAGTGGAGGCCTGATAGATGTTGTTCCTTCTTGATTGCTCATCTTGATTGATCTTCCTTCTAGCGGCTAAGCTTTTTCAGAAGGACTTGCTCTAATTCCAATTGTTGGGAAAAATACTGAGAGGGGGGGGGGGGTGAATCAGTATTTAGAGCTTATAATATAAATTCAACTTTTTCTTTTGAGCATATTTCCATACGCGGTTTTTATGAATGGAACTAGCGTATGCACGCGGAAATGAAGAATGAAACTAGCGTATACTGATTTAACTTTCCAGATTTAGAGAAAATTCTCAGAAGCAATCTTATAAATAGATTTATCAGTTATGTATCAGATTATGAGAAGTAATCAATAGAATAAAGCATCACACACATGAACACCAATATTTAAGGTGGAAACCCAATTCGGGAGAAAACCACCGCTGTTGTCGTCTCTGTTTTCAATCTTTATTATATAGAAAACCTTTTACAACATAATACTGATGCAGACTCATACCAATACGCAGGCTTCTACCTGTAGAAGGCTGCAACCTTCTCTTGTTTTCCAGCTACAATTGGAAGGGAGCTCCGACCCCTTGATCTCGTTTACCAGCCTCTCCTGGAAGGGAGCTTTGACCCCCTGAAATCAATCACCAGCATCTACTGAAAGAAAGCTTCTTCTTTCATACTGAAGGCTTCAACCCCCAGATCTACTGCTGACCACATTTCATCAATTTTCATACTGGATCCAATAGCTTCAACACAACCCTTCACTTAACATCAACAAACATACTTTGCCCAATACTTCAAACAGAACAGTGAGACCACTGTAACCAGATTGTCAGAAATAAACCAGACTTTAGAATAGATATGCAGATACAAACTCAACCCTGAACTTTCATTAATTCAAATAGCATACACTACTTTTCTTCACTGAAGCCGCGTACATACGCGCTTTCCTGCATACCAACCCGCGTATACTTCTGTGTATTTTATTCTTCAGAAACCCTAACTGCCATACGCGCTTTTCATGAAGAGAACCCACGTATATACGCGCTTTTTCTGAAACCAACTAGCGTATATATCTGTAAAAATAAATTTTGTAGAATAGACCAGATCTATAAAACTTACCCAGAATTATTCATTTTCTTCAGCAGACTTGCGCTAGTTCTTCATGATTTCGTCATTCTATCAAACGAGAGATTCATCATCGTCAGATCTAGAGATCTTGAACCATCATTATATCCATGGGTGCATCATAGATTCAGATCTATCAATTAAGAACAGAGTTCATCCATGCAGATATTCCTTAGAGAAATTTATTCATCAACAACCCTTACACATGCACACCTTGCACTATGATCTTCTTCTCCTTAAATAGATTTAGCTTTTACCAATACCATGAGTCAAAACCACACAACTTCCGATGGTATTCTTGGATGGAATCAAATAAACCATACAACGCTCAATACTGTGTGCCAAAACCATGGTAATTCCCCTTGGTATTATAATTTTGGAGCGCAAAAGGGCATACACGACTTGGGACATACTTATCCGCATGTATACGCGACTTGGCCTTTACAAAAGTGCATATACATTGTGACATATTATATTTATCATTTCTCCGGCACATACTGGACTTATTTTTCTCTGTCACATCTGAACTGCACTGTAGATACATCATTCTTACATATTTAACACATAGGTTGCTATCCAAAGACAACTCATCAAGTTAGTTTCCATCAAGGACAACTTCATCAAGTAGGTTGTCATCAAGGAAAACACATTGCATCATATTTCCAACAAGATTGAAATTCCAAATGCATAGATTGATTTAGGTGACTTAGGGGCGACCATAAACATCATGGGCCAACAAACCTTGGAACAACTCAAGCCCATAAATCTTCGAAGATACACCTCCCAAGATCGAATTAGTATGTATCTAATGAAGACTTAATGGTGTATTAAAAGACATTTCAGTATCCTTATAATCTTGGGAGTATCCAGTTGATTTTATGATTTTAAACCCTAAGAAAAAACTAGGAGGACATCCACTAATATTAGTAAGACCTTGGTTAGCTACAACTGATGCTTTCATTAGTTGTAGATATGGTGACATATATATCTCTGATGTTAATTCAACAACTAAATTCATTTTATATCCTCCAACAAAAACAATCACAAAAGTATAATATGAATATTGGATTGATGATGACAATGATATACAACCTCTCTTTACTATTTCTTGTATTAATAAAGATAGTCAAATCTTAAATTCAATAGAAAACTTTGAATCATCTTCAGAATATGAACATGATAAAATTCAAGAACAATGCAATATTCAATACTTTTCATCTAGGCAAATGTCTCTATAGTCTATGGAAGAATTTGGTAACTCTATAGTTGAAATCTTTCTGAGAAAATCTTTGAACATAAATAAAAATTTGAAAGATTACAACAAGAAAATTTAATAAAAACATTACAACAACATTCTTCTGGATATGAATGGGAATACACTGACATGAAAGGAATTATTCTTGAGACTTGTATACATCACATCTACATTGAGGAAAATTGTAAACCTATCAGACAACCTCAAAGAAGGATGAATCCAAATCTTAGGGAAATTGTGAAAGAAGAATTGCAAAATTTATTGAATGTAAAATTCATTTACCCAATTTCAAACAGTCAGTGGGTTTCTCCCTTGGTGATTGTACCTAAAAATAATGGTAAGTGGGGGGTATGCATTGAAGATCGAGAGTTGAATAAAGCCACCCTAAAATATCATTTTCCATTGCCTTTCATAGATCAAGTATTGGATACATTAGCAGGAAGAAGTATTTCTCATTCTTGGATAGTTTTAGTGGTTACAATCAAATTCAAGTAGCACTTGAAGACCAAAATAAAACCACATTCACCTATCCATGGGGAATCTATGCCTACCGAGTACTTCCTTTTGGTTTATGTAATGAACCTACAACATTTCAAAGGGTAGTATTAGGAATTTTTTCTGATCTAACACATGATTGTGTGGAGGTATATATGGATGATTTTACAGTTTATGGGAATTCATTTGAAGAAGCTTTAGAAAATTTGGAAAAGGTTCTTAAAATATGTAAAGAAGAAAATATTTCATTAATTCATGAAAAATGTTTTATGATGTTTACTGAAAAAATTGTCTTAGGATATCATATATTCGGAGATGGAATTAAAGTTGATTCATCTAAGGTTGAAGTCATCTCAAAATTATCAATTCCAATTTGTCAAAAGGATGTTAGAAGTTTTCTAGGATTCACATGGTATTATAGAATATTTATAGAAAAATTCACTAAAATAACATCCCCACTCTTCAAATTTCTTACCAAAGATTCTGAATTCAATTGGAATCCTGATTCCCAATTGGCATTTGAAAATTTAAAAGAAAAAATTTCTCAAGCACCCATCTTAAGAGGTCCAAATTGGAAACTTCCTTTTCATATTTCAATAGATGCTTCAGATACATCTTTGGGAATTGTATTAGGACAAAAATATTTAATCCCCTATGACATCTATTATACAAGCAAAAATTTGACTCCTGCTGAGTTAAATTACACTGTAACTGAAAAAGAACTTCTAGCTATTGTTCATGCTATCAACAAATTTAGGCATTATATCACTGGCTATGAAACCTTTATTCATACAAATCATTCTGCAATTAGATATTTAATGAGTAAATATATGACTAATGGAAGAGTCATAATATGGTTACTGATCCTACAAGAATTCAATATCACCATTCTAGACCGACCTCGAAAACAAAAAATAGTTGTTGATTTCTTGTCTAAAATTCAAAAAGTTAAAAATGATACTCCGGCAAAAGATACTTTTCCAGATGAATATACTTTTGCAATATCTACTAAATCTCCTTGGTCACAAATATTGCTAATTACCTAGTTACAAGAAAATTACCTACACATTGTTTTCCTAGAGAGAAAAGAAAAATTATTCAAACAAGTGCATTTTACTCATGGGTTAATGATGAATTGTATAAAAAAGGTCCAAATCTCATCATCAGAAGGTGTGTTCGAGAAGATGAAAATCCTGATATCCTCAAGGAATTTCATGATGAACCCTACGGTGGACACTTTTCTGATAATATGATTTCCTATAAAATCCTTCATTTAGGATATTATTGGCCATCCATCTTTAAAGATACCAGGGAGTATGTAAAAAGGTGTGATAACTGTCAAAGAATGGGGAAACGTGTTCCTACAGATGAAATTACATTACAACCACAGGTACTCATCGAACCATTTGAAAAATGGTCAATGGGTTTTGTTGGACCAATCAATCCACCATCGAATCAAAAGAAATATTCTAGTATGTACTGATTATGTCACTAAATGGGCAGAGGCGAAACAAATTTCTTTAGCTAATGAAAATTATGTAGTTAAATTTCTCTTTGAGGATATTTTCACTCGTTTTGGTGTCCCAACAGAAATTGTGACAGATCAGGGAAGCAAGTTTACATCTAAGATGGTGCAGAAGCTTGTGGAAGATTACAAGATCAAACATATAAAATCCACTCCATATCATCCACAAGAAAATGGTCAAGTGGAGTCTACCAATAAGTTGATCGAAGGAATCCTCACTAAGACTCTACATCTACATAGGAAGGATTTGGCATATAGGCTTCCTGAAGCCTTATGGGCCTACTGGGAATACAACAGGACATACTCCCTATGAAACTGTTTATGGGAAGTAAGTCCTATTTCCTATAGAATTTTAGATCCAAACTTTCAAGATGGCAGTCCAATTGGGGCTTGACTTATCAGATGCCCAAAAGCACAAATTGGAGCAACTTAATGAGCTTGATGAAATCAGGCAAGATGAAGTTCAAAGAACCAGTCTAGCCAGAAGAAAAGGTCCAAATATCATGTTAAATATATAAAGGAGAAAATGTTTCAGGCAGGAGATTGGGAACTTTTGTTCAATTCAAATTTCAAAGACTTTCAAGAAAAGTTTCAGACTCATTGGCTTGAGCCTTATGAGACTAAAAAAGTCTTTGACAATGGAGTAGTCAGGATAAGGAAAATCGATGAAGAAAAGGTACCTCTTCATGTGAATGGACTTCGATTAAAAGTATATCATAAGCCAATTACAAAGGAGGAGTTTATCAAAATTTTACAAGATAATACTGATATGAAGTTAGTGAAGCAGAATTATTATTCTTCACCAATGTAGCCTTCTTTTTAATTTTCATATCTGAAAATAAAGAGAGACAATAATATATATATATATATATATATATATATATATATATATATATATATATATATATATATATATATATATATATATATATATATATATATATATTATTCAAAAAAATGTATAAGTATGAAAACCAATCATTGATCGGCATCCTTATACGAAATATAGGATGAAAATCAATAGTTCGACATCTTATATTTTCTATTCCATTCTAAAAAATCCCAAAATATTTGTTCCCCTTATTTTTCTAAAGCAATAAAAAGAAGTAGTACGAACTACTTCCATTATGCAACTATTATTCTAATGTAGCTAACATTCTATTACGTATGTTATTACATTCTGCGGCTCTATTACATTTTCCGTTACAACTTCTGAGAAGCAAGAATCTGAGCCACAAGAAATTGAGAAGTCTCTCTAAGATCATCATGCTAAAGGATACGAAGAATCAACAATAAAAGGAAATAACAATGAAAGGTTAGTTCTAAAGGTATGATCACATAAATTTGTTTAAATAACAATATAAAAAACATTAGCATATATAATGTAGATATCACATGATGCCTCAATATGCCATCATTTGATTTGATTTGGACTCACATCATGTCATAAATCAACTACGTCATCCACATCATATATCATAATGATCCATAACGAATTCTCCCATATATGATTAAATGGTCATATCCTACTTAGTAATCTATTCATGTATGTTTCTTAAAACCACATCAAGTATTCATTTCAACGTATTTCCCTACAAACCCTCGAATGTCCTTAACTAGATGCGAAACCAAATTCATTTCACACATACGAAAAAATTCTTAAGGCTAGACTCTTCAATAGGAAAGACATGGGTTTGATATTCGAGTGAACCGTGGGAGTAAATACATGAGGGGTTATCCTCGGATCAAAGAAATGTTGTAGAAGGCTAAGTGGTTGAGGTTTATAGAAACATTTGGCGATTCCATAAGGAGATCACTAAGCCTTTTGCGAGGTATTTTAGGTATTTCGATGGAACATAGGCTGAAATAGGAGACATAAAATTTTCGATGGCACCAGGCTTCATGACCCTACGAGCTCCCGATAATTAGCGATAGATGGTTAAAAAAAAATAATTTCACGATGAAGCATGGAGAGTTTTCCTCAAATTTCCCGGTATGGATACTTCTATTTACAAAAAGAAGGTATTCCTAGCTCAACACTCAAGAACAAATGGATAAACATGCTTTTAATTTTACAAAATTTTATCACTTGTGAAGGAATATTCATTTGCATGTTTGTTTATGAAATTCGGTTGTTGATGAACCTTTTGGAGGATGCGAGAAATAAACCTCCCTTTATTTATCTTGAATAGTTTAAAAATAATGTCCACAAATCTACAAAAATAAATTTAGTTTATAGACAACACTATGCACCATCATGGTTTGGTAAAAATACTTCTTGAATTTCATTTGAAAATTATAGGAGACTCTTGGGATAGTTTTCCTAATCGAAACCATTTCCAAGATGAGCTAGAGAAGCTTTAAGGAAGATAAGACTAGAAAAAAAGTAGAAGAATAAGGTTGACACAAGCATTGAATACATACCTTCACCTCCACTACGGTAAGATGAAGAGGAAATTTCCCTTGTAAAGTTGATGAAAAATAAGAAGCGGTGGAGTTAAAACAAGAAGTAAAACATAAAATAAAAACAAGGTTACAAGTGAAGAAAAAACCCTCCCACAACCATGGAGAAGCTCTAGACTTCGAGGATCCATGAAAGACACCATCACAAAAACGAGAGTTTGTGAATTTAGAGGAGGAGCCTCACATTCCATCACCCATCAATGTCTCCTCCACATAGTTCTATAAATTCTCCTATACATAATTACGAAAGCAGTCCTAGAAGAAGATCTCCAAGCATACACCTAGCAAAACAAGAGATATATGACTATATTGATTCATTAGAGAGAACAAATGCGACGGTGAATCCGGTATTCAAGAACAACCTATCGGGTCCACAATAACCTCTAGTTAACACCCTCAAGTAAGAAATCTATGAACTAGAGTTAGTGAATAGGCACATTAGACAGGAGAATGAAGCTTTAAAGTGGTAGAACCAATTGGAGAAAGTTATTAGTGATAACACCATCCTACATTTGGGATTGTGGTACAAAAATAACAAAAATTTAAAAATAAATAAAAAATCTCTGAACAAGACAATCATCAATCTCAAGTACAAACTCCTTATGAGAAAGCCCAGGATGGAAATCACCTCAATGAAAAGCAAGAAGAGAAAACTAGATGTATTAGTAGAGGTTTCTGAACAAATGCAATAGGAGAAGGAAGTTCAATTTTTTTATAATTGCATGAGGACATGCAATGGGTTCTTAGTGTGGCTATGTTGAACCTCAAAATTTTTCTTTCTATGACATCCTTTCTCATCACTTTTCCCTACCTTTTCATAAAATCCATAACTCCCATCAATGACAAATGACATATTTCATCTCAGAGAATTCATTTGAATGGTCTCTATTTTATATTTTGATGTTCTTGTTATTTGAATGAATTTTCGTAACTTAGCTACAGAACGCATGCTATTCTGCAGCTGATTGTTGTTTCCACAGCTACTTTAATGGTTCAATAGGTTCTGAGGAGTGAATGAAACAATGAGTCACATGGGAATCCTTGGAATGATCCTCACATGGATCTTGTCCTATCCACCTATTTGAATTAGACCAAAAAAGGTGCCTATGCTCATGGTCAAAGTGTAGTGAAAGGGCGTAATCCGAAAACAAAAGACTCTCGATTGCTCTGATGTAGCAAATAAATAGTTAACCATTTATATTTTTCTTCTACGTTTCATTTCTAATTGAAAATTTTAGGCAGAAATAGCTCCATACAGTTACATTTAAATTTGTTTAAATACCAGTCGTTTGAAAACCGGAGACAGCCTTAGTTTTGTGAAAACGTTGTGTATTCTTTGAGACTCTATTCCTTTCATAATACGAATACCGTGTTCGATGTTCTAGTTCCTTCTTGATGTGCGTATAGTCTACTAGGATATCAACTCATTCTGTCACAGAAGGCCCCTGCAAAAAAAGGAGGATTCATTAGTTGTTTCTAGTTAAATTTCATTAGCTTTGTTTTGTTAATTCATAGTTAAATTTACATTGCATTACAGATGATTCTTATATTAAATTGTTTATTGTTTCATAGATTAGATTTATGAATTCTTTCTCAGAATTAGTTTTAGAATAACTATGTACTATTTTTCTTACCAAAAACATCTCAAGGAAGTAGTTCTTCTATTTTCCAAATTGGAGTTTGTTTGAAGCATTAGAGTATATAGTTATCTTAGTTTCCTTTACATGTTTTTACACTTCTTTCCTAGATTATTCCTCAATTAAATATACGAAATGATTTTAAATATCATATCAAGAAGATGAGTTTTTCATTCTTCCAAAATTGGATGATTGAGTATTGAATCATACAGTAGATGAGCTTCCTTTACATGTTTTTACACTGCTTTCCTACATTAAATTCTCAATTAAATGTATAATGAAATCCTTGTAAAGATCATATCAAGAAGATGACTTTGTCATTCTTTCATAATTGGATGATTGAGTATGGAAATCATACAGTAGGTGAGATGCCTTTACATGATTTTTAAATTTCTTTCTTAGATTAATCCTTTCAACTAAATTTATAATCAATTGCTTGTAAATCATGTCAAGAATATGAGTTTGTAATTATTCCAAAATTGGATGATTGAGTAGTTGGTCATACAATAGTTTCTTGTCAATTTCTTTGATTTTTATTTTCAATAGCATTGTCATTTCAATTCTTAGTCATAGGATTTATCTTTTTAATCCATGGAGTAGAATTAAATTAAGATAGATTAGAATTAGCTTTCAATTCCAAAATCTCAAGATCATTAGAATAAATACTCTTTTTTTAGATCAAATTCTAACCATTTAAAGTTTGATTCATTTTTATGCAAATTAGAATAGTTTAAGAACATTTCCTTTTCTTCCTTCTTTCAAAACTAGTTTTAACATTAAACTTAATTAGATTTAGTTGATTCATTTCATAGTTCTCATTCCTTAAAGTCTAAACTTTAGACATAAAGAAACAAGACCCCCAAAAAAATATAAAAACATACACAACGAAGTAAGAAGAAGGTTAACTAAGCATATATAGTGAAGCACGCTTCATCATATTACTAACCTCGATTGATGATTAATGATAATAAATTTAAGAAATTAAATTGGCTAAACATTTTGGCGTCGTTGTCAGGGAAATGTAATTAGGTAACCTTATTTTTTACATCTATAAAAAATTTCATCCGTAGAGAAAGATATTCTAGGGGCAGATTCATAGCTAGAGGTAGGAATGTAATTCCAACAATGCCACTCACCCCACTTAGGCCACGTAGTGATACACTGACATCTCAAGCCCATATTCCATACTTCACTATACATACACTTCCTGAAGTTTTAAGGTCAAAAATCCAACCAGGAGGATCTCCTACTTCATCCACTAAGGGAATCTTAGAGGAATAAGATCCTAGATTTCCAACTGAAGGATTAATCTTTATCACCTCTACAGGAGAACACATTCTAGCTGAAGAATTAGAAATTCCTAGTGAGGAAGAAGAAGAAGAAACTTTCTTTAATATCCCATTGATAGAAGAACCAGAGGAATATCAATTAACTTTAAAGTTAGAACCTCATATTAGCTCTAAGGAATCTATAATGGGAGGAGAAGGAGAAGGAGAAGGAGAAATTTTAAATGGAGAAAATATATTGTTTTTAGGAGGAAGAGGTGGAGGACAAGGTAGAGGAAACATAGGAGGAGGTGAAGGAAACATAAGAAATAGGGTAGATGATAATTCTTTTGGATTTCCTATAATTGATGACAGTACAAATACAGCAATGAAATATATTTCACCTTCCATTCTTCTAAAGGTCCATGGATTAAAAAGTGAATATTCTGAAACCTTTTTGTTTGAATTTTAAGTTTTTTGTAGATCTTATGACTACTTACAAGAATCTAAAAAATTAAAGCTATTTCCTACAACACTTAAGGAGAAGCTTTGAAATGGTTCATGGGTTTAGTCACACAATCTATTAGAACATGGAATGATATGAAAAGAGCATTTATAGAAATATATTTGGATTACTACATACCTATTAATCGAAAGGATGAAGTATTCAAGATGATGCAAAGAGAGGATGAGATCCTAGAGGATATAATTGAAAGATTTAATTATAACATAAAAAGGGCTAAAATGGAAAACTTAGATCAAGACACTATAAAATATCTCTTGTTAAAAGCCATTAGAGATGAATGGATAGACATTATCAACATGATGGAGAGGGGGGACATCTCTCAACTCACATTACCTGAAATTGGTGGATTATGTATTCATCTCTCAAGGGGAAAATAAAAAACTAGGAAAAATCCAAGAGATCCTTCTCTCCCTAGAGTGAATAAATCTGCAACCAGAACAATAAGTAGGGAAGAAATTGGAAATATGCTTGATGAATTTAAAATAGATATTTTAGGGAGTCTTAGTGAACAGATATACACCCTTAAATTATAAAACAAGAAGAAATTTGAAACTGGTTCCTTAGTTGTTTTCTGTCGTAAATGCAAAAAGAAGCATGCCTTAAGATAATGTCATCTTGATGTAAAATTCATAGAGACTTGTGTGACTTGCATAGATAATCATGAAACTAAGAGTTTCCATTCAATTCTAGGTCGTAAGGTTGTTTTTCTGGAAGAAGTAACTTCAATTCCAGTAGAACCTCTTTGTTTTGTCTCTAGAAGGCCATGGCAGGGGCCACAAACTCAAGGTTTTAGCAATAGATGTATACTCAGCCCCCACCAAATAGTTGGAATTATTGGGAGCAACCTTGGTCCCAACCTCAACCTTGGGCACAAGGAATAAAAAATCCCTATGGTAGATGTTATCAATACTACCAATATCCTCCATCTTATCCAAACTATCCTCCCCAACAATTTCCACAAAAAAATCAACAACCCCAACTCCAAAACCAAAATCCACAAATTTCATTACCATTTTCACAAAGACCAAACCAACTACCTACCCAACCATTACGAAACCTAAATAATAAAATTTCTCAAAATGCTTACACTATAGAAGGACAACAATTTCCAACTTACATGATTACTCCACTAGATCTTAAGGATGTTCAACTTAGATCTGGTAGAATATTAGAAAGGAAAAAGCCTTATGTTTTCATTCAAGAACAAGATAATTTTTATGAAGAAATTTCTCTACAGCAAAATAAAATTTCTGAAGAAGGGACATCTCTTCAACAAAACCAGAATTTTGAAAATGAAAAGCCAAAAAACCAATAAACTCAACTCCTATAATAGAGAAGCCATTAGTATCTATTTCTAACCCTCCTTTTCCTGAAATATTACAAGTTGATAGAGGAATAGAAAAACAAATAAATGTTTCCCAATTAATATTTTCTAGATGAGTTGAAAAATGTTTGTATCAAAATTACTTTGTTGCAAACCATTAACGAGATTCCAATTCAAGCCAAGCCAATAAGAGAGTTGAGCATGAAGAGAACGGGAAGAAAAGAAAAAGAAATAAAAAGAATTCAACTAGTAGGAAAAATTGCAAACATTATGATGGTGAAAATTCCCATACAAAAATATTTAGAGCTAGGAAGTCTTGTTGTAAAAACACATATCAATGGTATTGAAATTCCAAATACATTGATTGATTTAGGAGCAGCCATAAACATCATGAGAAAAAAAACCATGGAACAACTCAAGTTTCCAAATCTTCAGTATACACCTACATTACTGCAATTAGCATACATAATAGTAATCAAGCCAGATGGTGTATTAGAAGGAATTTCAGTATCCTTAGACTCTTGGGAGTATTCGGTTGATTTTATGATTTTAACCACCAAGAAAAATCTTGGAGAACATCCACTAATATTAGGAATACCTTGGTTGGCTACAACTAATGCTTTCATTGGCTATAGATCTAGTGACATGTATATATGTGATGGTAATTCAACAAAGAAATTCACTTTATATCCTCCAGAAAAAAACAATCACAGAAATAGAAGATGAAGAATGGATTGATGATGACAATGATATACAACCTCTCTTTACTATTTCTTGTATTAGTAAAGATAGTCAAATCTTAAATTCAATAGAAAACTTTGAATCATCTTCAAAATATGAACATGATCATTTTCAAGAACACTGCAATATTGAATACTTGTCATCTAGGCAAATGTCTCTATATTATATGGAAGAATTTGGTAACTCTACAGTTGAAATATTTCCAGGAAAATATTTGAACATAAACAAAAACTTAGAAAGATTACAATAAGAAAAGTTAATCAAAACATTAAAAAAAAATTCTTCTTCATATGCATGGGAAATCACTGACTTGAAAGGAATTATTCCTAATACTTGTATACATCACATCTACATTGAGGAAAATTTTAAACCTATCAGACAACCTCAAAGAAGGATGAATCCAAATCTTAGGGAAATAGTGAAAGAAGAATTAAAGAAGTTGTTGAATGTAAACTTCATTTACACAATTTCAAATAGTTAGTGGGTTTCTCCCTTGGTGATGGTACCTAAAAACAATGGTAAGTGGATGGTATGTGTTAGTATGAATATTAATCGCAGGTGTACAAAAAAGGCTCACTTTAGCCACACATAAAAAAAAAACCCTAATAGCAAATATGGATGTCAATATCTTTAGATCTGCAATTAGTTGACCAAGATAAATGCTGCAAAAATATAGATCTATGCATTGAAAGACATTAAGCAGTAAATAAAAGCAAGAGTTGCTCCATGCATCCAATAGACAAGACAAGATTGTTTCAAAGAATTTTTTGTATTTATGACACCTAGGAGGAGAAAATAGAAATATGTTACTAGTCCTCCTCAATGGGATGGGTTCTTGTAAGTCCTCAGCACTTCAGATCTAAAATCCCTCTCTCTTAATGGTGTAGAAAACCCAGACAAAAATGGAACTCAAAGGGAGCTCACAAGAAAAATGGTAGCAAAATATGACAATGATGGTGGATCAAAGTCAGACCAAAAGTATAGATCCAGAGTGATCTTTAGGAAACAAAAGGTAGTGAGTGAATGGAAAAACACTTCTATTTATAAAAAAATATTGAGTTAGTCTATATATTGGTGCATAGTTAAAATATTATTAACAAATTCTAGATCCAAGTATTATGAAATATTTTATTATATTTGCTGGAGGGAAAAATAATTTGACTTGGGTCAAATCCCTTTATTTGTAAATAATAAATAAATAAATGATTTATTTGTAATATTCCTAAAATTAGCATGCAGCTAATAGGAATGTTAAATTTTGATCTTTGCACCTAGTAGATGAATAAATGGGGGAAAAATATCCATACTTAACTTGTATTAGCATAAAAACCCTCTTGGTGTGAAAAAGGGGACATTCTAGTGGCTGGATTTTACACTTTCCATGTGTGAACAGGAAGAGGTTCATGTTGATTCAGTCAAGTTGACCAAGTCAACAACGCAGTATGGAGGAGTAGCCTTGATAGAGCTACAATGCAGTTTTGGAGGGAAAGTAACCATGTGGTGTTGGAAACCCTAAAGGGTGGGACCCAAGGTGAGGAGGCTCACAAACTTTATAAGGAGGAAGATAGCAGACATTTGAGGTTAGCTTATGGATTGTTGATGTTGGTCTGATTAGAATACTGAGCATTCTTCAGCTGTTGAGTTGAGTATGTAGTGCTGCTTAGCACAAGGCATTCCTTCTCTTTCCTTGAGTGATATCTTGGAGGAGGATTTTTCTTCACTTTCCCACATCTAGGCTTGTGGCCAAGCATCCTCCTTCAGCCACAGCATTATTCCTATAGCAAGGGATGTTGTGTTATAGGGTGTTGCAGTGGGAGACTTACAACACCAGCTCCTGAACTTATCTTTCAGAGGAGGGAGCTCCCCTTGCTTTGCAAGATCTATATAGCAAATTCCAGAGCATGTTTCACAGTTTGGCATGTGGGAAAATCATTTACCCTCTTCTATAGCATAGTTATTTGCAGAAACTATGTCCTTTTCCAGAGTGCTGCAGTAGCAGGGTTTAAACCCTTGCTTGTGAGCTTCTTCCTTGGAGGAAGGGCCAACCCTTCTCCCGAAAAGCTCTGTATTTCATTCTTATTCTCTTTCTTGTAAATTTCTAGCTATTTATGTATAGAGTTGTAGTATACTGTGTTTTCCAGATCTAGATCTGCAGATTTATTCTTTTACACCTTGTACTTTCTTGAAACCCTTGTCGGGTTATTCTTATTGTGTATAAAGAGGAAGGAATCTCCATTTTCTCAGCCATTGGATGCTTCTAGACTCCAGATATATTATTTCTCATTATTTGTCACATAAAACCTCAATAAAATAATGTTTTACTTGCTTCATTCCTTTTTTCATGAACTAAGCTATGGGGTTTGGGCTTATTTGAGACATATTGATTTGGGGAGATCTTTTTATGTTGGCTATAGTGATTTTTTTCAGTTCTAATTCTGCATGTGAGTTGTATATGATATATTCTAAGGGATCCAAGTCCCATTCCTCACATATATAACGTTATTTTCTGAAGACAATCATTTTATGCCCTATATTGTTGCATTTCCCCACTTGGGAAGGAGTATATAGGCCATATTCTTGCTGAGGTTCATTCATCTGCTGGTAAGATGTTCTTTTAAATTTAAGGAGCTGTTTTACATTGCCATGCTCATGGTTTGCTGAAGCTCCAACTTTATAATATCTTCAGATATTCTATTTGTTGTAGAAATTCCATGTTTTGGGATATTATAGTGGTATCAGAGCTGCCATCTTGTCTCAGCCTGTGGATTTCAGATCCAATAAAAATATAAGAATAAGAGGAGAACAAAATTATGGAGAGGATGAGATTACTCTCATCAATTTTCAGATCTAAGAATAAATAAGAGAGATTCATTGAAACTCCAAAAGGGTTTCAAGGAGGAGAGAGAGCTACAGTGAGACCTCTAGAAGGTTTCAAGAGAAAGAAGAAGACCCAATCACTTCCTATTCTCATAGAGGGAGTAAAGAGCAATAATACCACTTGGAACATGAGATCCTGAGTGGATATTTGGCAGAGTACAAGTTCCAACCTAGAGTTTTCAAAGAGACTCTAGATCTTCATCAGTTTATCCGACTGAAGGAAGAGAGGAGGCCATACAGCCATACGATGATAAGGGGCAATAGATTCCTATTGTCTACCTTTTATGGATCACCCTTATGTACAACATAATCTTGGGTGATGAAGTTAGAAGAATTTTTCCTACTACATCCAATAGTGAAGAAAGAGGTTGTGGATATCTCAGCGCTACACTTGGAGGGCAAGGAAAGCACCTGGTGGTTCAGCCATGTGAGTCATGAAATAGTGTCCACTTTTTTAGATTTCACTCACCGAGTAATCAGAATATTTGATAGTAGAAGATAAGATAAGGAGGATTCCTCTTCTCCACCTGAGAGGCCTTGTACCAGCGCTGTCACAATCATAGAGGGGCAGCCATCTGTATCAGTAGTTGGATCAGCCAACACATTGGAGGAAGGAACTCTTGCAACCCTACAAGATGTTTCCAGGACTCACCAAGGTATGCATGGATTTCCATTTTTTATCCTTTCAAGAAATTTTAGGGGAAACCTTGGGGAGTTGTCTCCACATGGTCAAGGATCAAAACAAATTGCTGATGTGGAGCAACAAGCTTGCATAGTGTTGTGCAGCCTTGGTTTGATCAAATGAGGGATAAACATTCATTCCATTGCACCTTTATTGACTTGCATGCAACATGAGGAGTTAGGGTGCAAGATTGTGGAGGGCATAATGAGTTTTGTGCCACTTTCTGATGATGTTTTACCTTCAGCACACTTGGATTCTTTTGGATTCAAGAGGATTATTGATGAGAGGTCCTCTCTAGGAGATCTCCAAGGGGTTACATCTCAACTTCCCATGAGGTGTAAGGCAGAAGATCTACTTTGGGAGATTGGTAGTCTTCATTTGGAAGATATCAAGGGGGATAATGAATGGAGACATCCACATTTGGATGAATGGAGGTGGATGGAGAGCAAGAGGCCAGTGAGCCACTTGCAGATCTATGACACAGGGCGGCAAGAAGCAAAGCTATGTTGGCTACTCTTGAGAGAGTTTGGCTATCTTGGGTCATAACCTTTGTCAAGAGGTATGTGGTGGATGGATGGATTTTTCATATGGGATGTCAAAGGGAGAAGTCATGGAGTGACAAAATCCTCCATACAGCACTGTCTCTTGGGATTATGCTTTTATGGATGGAGTGTTCCAAGAGGAGTATGCATCCTCTCATTCTTCAGATTTTTATGAGAAGGTTCTCATGGGAGGGCTTATTCATGGACCTCACTTTCATCTTACTCACAATGCATGGTAAGAAATACATTTATTTACTTGTTGATTACTCCATTGAGTATTTGTGTCTTCTCACCATATATGAACAGTGCATTGCTCCACAAGAGAGCAAGAGTATTTTTGGGTTTCAGGGTCACTTTAGGGTGAATATTTGTAATGCTAGTAGCCCATATATACATGACTTTTGGCAAGTGTATTTTTATTTTTATTATGTACAACCGATATACATTGATGCTTACTTCCCCATGGTGGAGGAGCAAACATGGACAACTTGTAACCTATTGAAGAACCACTTGCCACATGATATTCTCAAATAGAAGTTGGGGAAGCTACATGTTATTCACTTGGAGAACCATTTGTACCATCCAAACTTGCACATAACCTTCCGCAAATTTCTGATTTGGATGCCATATGGTGATGGGGTACCATTCATATTTTATGGGATGGTTTGGGTGAGCATGGCTCATGACATTGGAGGAAGGATCCTTGGAGATTCAATCTTCTTCTTGCCACTTGAGGGAAACCATGTTGCAGCCCAAGATCAACATGCCCTCTACACTTGTCATAAGTCGAGAGATGGACAGCGTGGGATAGGCCCTCTTGCCTATCATGTTCATCTATTCAGCCCACCTACACTTCATGAGCCAAAGGTGGAGGGAATTTTTCATGAGTTGCTATCCGAAAGAGTGACTCATTTTATATCGATGATAGCTTGGAGATGGAGGTTTCACTTGGGGATGAAAGCTTCCCATTCCTTCCAAACTCCATGCCTTGAGAAGACCTTTAGACAACACATAGTTGTCTCCTTGAGTATGTTAGTTTTGCATGATGATAGCCATTTGGGATGTGCACCAAATGGTAATTTTTTTGCTTGGGAGAGGCACTGTGGGGTTTCATTGTTGAGATATCATCTTATTCTTTGGGGGAGCTCATCATATGAGGATGCTACCGGAGGAGGGGAGGAGACTTTCCAGTTCTATCCTTGCAGTTGCTTGAGGACAAGCAACATTTGGGAGGGGAGGAATGTAATATTCCTAAAATTAGCATGCAACTAATAGGAATATTAATTTTTGATCTTTGCACCTAGTAGATGAATAAATGGGGGAAAAAGACCCATACTTAACTTGTATTAGCATAAAAACCCTCTTGGTGTGAAAAAGGGAACATTCTAGTGGCTAGATTTTGCACTTTCCATGTGTGAACAAGAAGAGGTTCATGTTGATTGAATCAAGTTTACCAAGTCAACAACGCAGTATGGAGGAGTAGCCTTGATAGAGCTACAACGTATTTTTGGAGGGAAAGTAACCATGTGGTGTTGGAAATCCTAAAGGGTGGGACCCAAGGTGAGGAGGTTCACAAAATTTATAAGGAGGAAGATAGCAAACATTTGAGGTTAGCTTATGGATTATTGATGTTGGTCTGCTTAGACTATTGAGCATTCTTCAGCTGTTGAGTTGAGTATGCAGTGTTGTTTAGCACAAGGCATTACTGCTTAGGGATTCCTTCTCCTTCCTTGAGTGATCTCTTGGAGGAGAATTTTTCTTCACTTTCCCACATCCAGGCTTGTGGCCAAGCATCCTCCTTTAGCCACAGCGTTATTCCTATAGCAGGGGATGTTGTGTTGTAGGGTGTTGTAGTGGGAGACTTACAACACCAGCTCCTGAGCTTATCTTTCAGAGGAGGGAGCTCCCCTTGCTTTGCAATATCTGTAGAGGAGATTCCAAAGCATATTTCACATCTTGGCATGTGGCCAAATCATTTCCCCTCTTCTATAGCGCAGTTATTTTTAGAAAATATGTCCTTTTCCAGAGTGCTGCAATAGCAGGGTTTAAACCCTTGCTTGTGAGCTTGTTCCTTGGAGGAAGGGCCAACCCTTCTCTCAGAAAGCTCTATATTTCATTCTTCTTCTCTTTCTTGTAAATTTCCAGCTATTTATGTACATAGCTACAGTATATTGTGTTTTCCATATCTAGATCTGCAGATCTTCTCTTTTACACCTTGTACTTTCTTAAAACCCTTGCTAAGTTATTCTTATTGTGTATAAAGAGGAAGGAATCTCCATTTTCTCAGCCATTGGATGCTTGTAGACTTCAAATATTTTATTTCTCATTATTTTTTGCATAAAACCTCAATAAAATAACAGTGTACATGCTTCAGTCCTTTTTGCATGAACTAAGCTATGGGGTTTGGGCTTATTTTAGACATATTGATTTGGGGAGATCTGTTTATGTTGGCCAGAGTGATTTTTTTCAGCTCTAATTCTTCATGTGAGTTGTATATGATATATTCTAAGGGATCCAAGTCCCATTCCTCACATATATAGCGTTATTTTATGAAGACAACCATTTTATGCCCTATATTGTTGCATTTCCCCACTTGGGAAGGAGTATATAGGCCATATTCTTGTTGAGGTTCATTCATATATTGGTAAGATGTTATTTTACATCTAATGAGTTTATTTAAATTGGCATGCTCATGATTTTTCGAAGCTCTAACTTTAGAATATCTTCAGATATTCTATTTGTTGTAGAAATTCCCTGTTTTGGGATATTACATTATTTATTATTTTAAGGATGTGGTTAACTTAATAATAAAATAAATAATGATTTATTTAATTATTTATGAGTTATTTAGTCAAATTTAACAAGGAATATTATTTAAATAAGGTTTAAATAATTATTCCTAGAGAATAATAAGATAAATAATAATTTATCTAATTAATTTTCCTTTTTTGGGTTAAATATGACCTGGAATATTAATTAAACTGTTTTTAACTAATTATTTCTTCAGGAAAATCAAACAAATTTGGAATTATTTGATATTTCCTCATAGGGTTTCCTGTTTAGACCATAAACGACTTAATAAAGGTGGTTTACTAAGTTATTTTTCATAGTGAAAGAAATTTTACTTAGGGTAAAATTTAGGGAAAATTTTAGGGGATAATATTCGTAGATGGGCTAATTTTCCATGTTTTTTCCAAAAAAAATATTCACCAATTCCCATTTTTTCCTAAAAGTGATTCGCCCAAATTTTATAAGAAAAAATTATTTTACCTTCAAATCGCAAAAATTCTAAAAAGACTATATAAAATCACTATAAATTTTAATTTTTTTACTAAAATATCACTAATAATTTTATAGTTTACATATTATGGATTAGTGATATTTGTTAAGGTTTCTAATATTTAAGATAAGCTTCCATTCTTAAAATTTTCCCTGGTAAAATTGGTCTTAAATGGTGTACTTAGGTCCATCTAATACTAACAGGTTAGATGACCAAAAAATGGTGTAACAGATTGTCCCCCAGTGTGCGAGCATTAGGAGCTAATCGTAGGACCAAAGTACGTTGTAAGGACTCAATCACTAGACATTGAAGGGGAATTCGGAGAGAGAGAAATATAAGGTGGACCAAAGCGCTAGAGGACTAGACCCTGAGGAGGCGAGACTTACAAGTGCGACAAGTCTATTTTATCAGTGAGTTCCTGTGCTATAAGCAGTGGGGGAGGCATACCTATGCCCACTGAGACAAAGTAAAAAGAATAATGAATCCCGTAAAAAAGGACTAAACAATATAGTACATGGTGGCATAAACATGAGCCAGGTAAAAACATGATAATGTATCCCACTTACATACTGTGCCTGGGATAACAGCCAGGACTTATAAAATAATATATGAGTACATCATATATAAGTACAACCAAAGTTCCCTTGTAAACAGGAAAGGGCTTGGAAAATATGATTGATACACGCAAACTAAAAGGCGCTGCAAGCAGTTGAGGCCAACATCAGCAAATCTATGGAGTTGCATCGAAGGTTGTACTGAAGAGGTCATCCGGGCTTGTGGGGGGCTACCTAAAGGGCCACCCCGTCATGAGGTCTGAAAACATCTCACACACACCTAGGAATCATCGGTATCATCTGCTGTATCATTGAACCATCAAGCATATGGATCTCGATCATGCTATAAGGAGTTGGAGCTGAGAAAAAATCAAGTCAAAGGGCAATAAGGAGGCCCTTTTCTTGATCTGAGGCGCTGAACAAGAGTGGAAGTTGGAACCAAGGTACACTGCCCTTTAGACCTATCTTCTGGAATGAATTATCTGATGTCAACAAAAGGAGGTCCGCCATAGGTGAGGCAATAAGGGATCCTCAACTAAGGCACAAGAGAAGAATAGTAGAGCGGCTGACAGACTATCACTAGGGATGATGATGAAATGGGGGGTAGTGAGTAGCAGACGGATGACTTCCCTTTTTAGATCATAAAGGGCATGGATGACCTGGCAGCAACTGACACAATATCAAAGGGGATAGGAGATAGTAGGACTAAAGGCCATAATGTGCAACAAGAGAGAGGAACCAAGCAATGGAGGATGGAGGACTATAGTGGGATACAAAGGGACTCGGGATAGACTCCATGGATGCAATGATGACTCAACTCGGATGCTCTAAACAAGGGCGACTCAATGATGCTACCAAACAGAAAAGGTACAATGGGGACCATAAATACATGAGTATATGATGGTTACTCATAACGAAAATCAACACGAGCAAGGACAAGTAAGGAGGAAAAGTGGTGCCCCAAGTACAAGTGTTACATGTGAAGAAATGTGATTTTTAGGAGCGGTGAAGTGACCCTTCCTTGAAAAAATGTGTCCTGGTGAAGTATCAATCACAAAAAACTAACAGATGCCCATTTGAGGGCTCGATGAGAAATTTCCAACGGTACAAACAATTTTTCAAAATGGGCTATGGTTTGGCCGTAGCCGGTGAAAGAAAAATCAAGGGTTTCTCTTTTAATAAGGCATTTTCCCTCCAAATTCACTCATTTGCAAGTGCAGGTATGTTGAATGTAGAGAGGAGAGAAGGACCTAAATCTTTCGGCGGTCGTAGCGGACAAACCGACCATTGGAATCGATATCCCTCAGTTGCAGGTAACAGGCCTAACCCTACTCTTTCAATTAAGGGGATCAAAATTGTAGTTTAGGCACACAGAGCTCATGAACAGGCCAGGTCATGCTTTTTGGGGTCTGTTTTGGGACCTGGGTAGCAGGTACTGGGTAGAAAACTGTGACCTGTCCCAGGAAATGACCTAAAAAGTGCGACCTGATAGAGAAATGGGGTTTTAGTGTTGTTTTTGGCTGAGATCTGGGATTTTGATGGTTTAGGGGCATAGGTGCCACCAAGCATGTTGTGGTCATGCCGAAATGTATTTAGAAAAAGGGGAATCTAAATACATTTTTATGATGTGGTGTGCCATTTTTTTTGTTATGGTTATGCAATTCGAGAAAGGGAATGGAGGATTACCAATCTCTTTAGGTACTGCATATATGAAGCAAATGGACTAAGTTTCTATGTTGGCATACATGGTGTCACTATCCCAAAGAGTGGATTTGGAGATAATGAACTGGTGCTCTCCTATAAAACCCATAGGTTAGTCAAAAACAATGTCTAGGGGACTGGGTTGCTGATGTAAGATGAAGGAATGATGAGGGGTATCATCCCTAGAGTGATCTGAAGTGATATGGGACTCTAGAGTTCTTATAAATTGATCTAAGCGCGAGAGCAAGTATTTCTAATACAAAGATGGACTATAAGGGAATTTTCAGGATATGTCACCTTTCAAAGAAAGGATGAGCTCCCGAGCTACCTAGCCCTTTATAGACTCTGCCTAAAGAAATAATAGAAGTAATCACTAATGATCTAGAAATGAAACTACTTGTTTGTTGGTGCAAGGTATTCATTATCCATTAACATATGTATGCAAGCTTTTTAATGTGTTTTGCAATTGGAACCAAGTGACTTTGATGAGTTTATGAGTATTTTTGTATGTAGGAGGCTTATTTATTTTTACTATTTAACATATTTAACTCTGAAAATAAGCAACAAATAAATCATAGAATATAACTCAACATATGATAAAGCATTTCACCCCTCCTGGGCTACATCTGCCGGGTCTATTGTTCAATATTTAACGTAGGTCATTGGTTTACTGAAAGGTGATAAGTCGTGCATCGAACATTATATCAAATGGTGAAATACTTGCAGAGTTGGTCGAAGTGAAACTAAGTAAGAGAAGTCACGTGCCTAAAATCTAGAAGCGGAAATAATACGAAGGCTGAGGTATAAAGTAAAAAGGGGTAGCGGAAATATAAAAGGTGCAAATTATGTGGTACGAAGAGCGCAGGACAAATATATTAAAATAATTTCCGCTTTTTGAATATGCACACAAGGGAAATTCCACAGGGGTCGAGCAGCGAGAGAAGGAAGAAACTCATACCCCCGCGGAATTGTGATAATGTGACGTGGTGGGGACCCAAGGCCAAAATGAGGTGGCAAGGCCTGAGCACGAAGTATGGTGACGTGGCAAACGCAATGTGGGCCCTTACGACCGGTAGGGTATGTATTCAATTCGCTTTGCGAATGATATGTTTCAAAGTATCAAATGGTGTACATGGAAAAGAGGTAAGGTAAAGTTCGTAGGTAAGCTGGTACTGAGGCCCATACTAGTATTAAACCCGACACGCGGTGTTCGCCTCTCCCCAACCAACGCCAAATCCCTACATGCCGCGTGCCCCACTGTCAGTGTCCTTACGACACTTGCCCTACTTATTTCACCTCTACCCATTTTCACCTCAGAATTACCAGTCTCAGATAGCAGTTTCCTGTATTTTACTGCAGTAAAAGCCTCAGGTCTTCCAGTTATGGTATATACAAAGCGGGAACAAGTGCCAGGTCCACCCAATCATCACCAGACTACCCCCACGTCGCTTTCCCAAACAAATTTACCTACTATCTGAGTCAAATGCACGCTTTCATTCCCTCTGTTTTCCTTCCATTTCTCTTTTTAGATTTCATATGTCGGTCATGGGAAAGGGCACACCCAAGAAAAACGAACCGAGAAACTCATCGATCGGGAATGCGTCTCGCGTCGTGGCTTGAAGGCCTTGCAGCAGTTGATATACAGCGTGCACCGCTTTGATGCAGTTTGGGCCAAAATTACAACAGCAGGGCTTCTGACGTGCTGGGACTCCACCACCCCTTCTATGCTACGACCATTACCGAAATATGAAGCATGCCTGAAGCAAGAAAGGGACCGGACAGATGTCCTGTCAGATAAAACCACCCGGCTCAAGGCCAAAACCATGATCGCATCACTGCGCCCAGAGTTTGCTCTCCTTCACTTGTTAAAACATAAAGTCCCTACTGAGGAAAATCCGAGCGATCTCACTGAGGCTTTCATCAGGGTAGAGGGATTTGTAATGATGCCTGAGCCTGCCGCGGACAGTCAGCAGAGGTGCACCCATTTCGTTAGCCAAATTTCCAGTTCATCCGAAAACGCACCGCCACCAGTATCAGCAACAGCCTCGACCCCTTCTCACAAATGATGCATTGTTATTTCATGATTCGGCCCTCACAGCCTTTTTACTTTTTACCTTTTTATCTTAGTTAGTCTTTTTTAAGTTCAGGTGGAATTTATATTTCACCACAGCAATTTACTTTTACTCAGACTGTTACTTAATTTTTTTTTAAAATGGCCGAGCGCTTAACAGCAAAGGATGAGAGGTTTTTATCCCTCATCATGATTTTGGTTACTTGGACAAGGACTTCTAACAAACTCCTAGCATGCGATGAAAATATTTTACCAAAATATCTTCTCGCCCATGTAGAGAAGTTCCTATATAAACAAGAACAACAGAAAACACAGGGTTCCAGATTTTTTCAGAAAAATATGCTGTAAGAAGATTTTGTATGCACTTTTGTTTAACTCTTGCAAGAAGGTTCAGAGCCCGTTGGGTTTCGATGAAGAGAAGTTTTGTCTGTAAGGAAGATTCTAGTCTTTGATACTTAATAGAAAGTAACTTCCTCTTTACGTGTTGATCAATTGTCTGTCTTATCTCATCCGTTTCTCTTGTATCATGTTTTGGAATGCGAGCAGCTCATTGATTTTAATGTGAACTTATCCTAGTTGATACTTATGTTGGAATCAATCTAGTGCTTTAAATATGGCTCATGCATGATATTTTGCTCCATTCTCATTGCACCCATACTTCTGCTATATTGGCTTCAATGTGATGTTATTTTGGAATACACTATTATTGTGAATGGATTCTTGAATAGATAAGCCCATTACATGGTGATATGTGTGTCCGGATATTATCTATGCGACAGCTGATATTCTCTCATTCTTTCTTACATAGTGAACATCTGCAAATGACTTATCTCTGTTAAGCATTGTTGAACTAGCCCTCTTTACAGTGAACTGTCTTTAAGTTGTCTGATGCCTTTGCGTAAGATTTTTACACTTTGTCTCTGCAATATGCCTCTTACGTCTCTAACTTCTGAAAGTTTTGGTCCCATTCAAGTTGAACTTCCTGTTTATGAATAGAAAGCACGAGAGCTCCATCCTGCTAGTTGTCCCTGTCATATTACATTACTTTTTCTCTCTGTTGTTTAAGATGTCCTAGGCACTAGTCTTTCACAACTCAAGGCTGTCTCTGGGATTGACAACATCTTTTTGGCGCCGTTGTCGGGGAACGAAGTTGATGAAAAATTGAAATCCCTGGGCCTCGACAAACCCCTATTTCACTCTTAAATTAGGTGAGCATGGAGAGTTGAGAGTTGTATATCCCTCACCTTGGCGACTCCACATTCATTTTCCAGAAAAATCTAATTGCAGTCCTGGCTCCTCGGAAGCCACACCTTAGGTCAGATACGTCTCAGCCAAAGACACCCTCTGTGTCTGACCCAGAGAGTATTTTACATAGAAGAGGTCGGAGGGGGAGACAATTCATTCATACTGAGATCCCACAATTCTCTCTAGAAGACTTTCCTTCTTCCTCCTCTCAGGTTTCCCAATTGCAAGATTCTGACTCGGCTCTGGGTGAAACCGGTTATTACTCAGACTATTTGCCTCCAGGAAACATCCAAGTCAAGGACGAGGCCGAGTCAATAGATACCACCCGTTATATATTTCATCCCACCCCAGAGGTTGAAGAAGTTAAGGAGGTCACTAAAGTATCTGTTGTCAATACCCCACCCTTGTCTCCATCCTCCCAAGCTGTTGTTCACTATATTCCTATCATCATCCACACCACACTTCCACCTCCTCCCCCACTTACTCACCAAGCTCTCTTGTTACCTCCACCTCTTCCTCCAATGGCCAACGTTCCGGGTTTCTTGCTAAATAAATATGCCCCCCTGGAATTACCTCAAGTTTTAAATGATATGCCGCAGGATTATCTAAAGATCCTGCCCCGCTTCAATGGAGAAAACGAGATTGATGCTCAAAAACACCTTGAGGTCTTCTGTGCTTTTGCAGAAAAATTTAATGTGGAGCACCTAGACGTAGTCCTCAGACTATTCGTGCAATCTCTTGATGGTGAAGCCAGAAAATGGTTCAAGACGTTGGGAGACCGTTCTGTAAATACATGGGAAGCAATGGAAGAAACTTTCCTCAAAAAATGGGGAGAGAAGAAAGACCACAGTCACTGGCTTACTGAGTTTAATACGCTCAAGAAAAGACACAATGAGGGAGTGGTTGAATTTATCAAGAGATTTAACAAGTTGTACCTGAGTCTTCCTACAAAAATGAAACCGCACCAGACTGCTGCCAAGGTTGTGTTTGTTGCAGCTTTTGACTCATAATTTGGCTTCTCTCTGAGAGAAAGAAAGCCAGCCACTCTGGATGATGCTCAGACTGATGCACTAGAGCTTGAGGCAAACTTTGCCTCCACCGGTAAATCCAAAGGGAGATCTGAACAAGATACGAGAAGAAGAGGAAAGGAGGAGGTATCTACCTCGAGCCAAGACAGAGATTCATCTAATGACAAGATTGAGGAAATGAACAAGATGATCAAAAACCTCTCAAGTAAATTGGTGAAACTTGAAATGGAGGCAAAGAATTCATCCTCTAAGAATTTCCAAAATGCTCCAAACATAGGTTTTAACCCTCAATACAGAAAGCCGCCCTTGCAGATACTGCAGAGGGAACAGAAGGAGCAACAAGACCAGGTACCACATCCTCTATACTTGGAGGGGCAAGTAGAGGGTTCTACTGAAGACACTACTTGTGAGCAAGAGGAGGCATGCCTTGTTTTCTCAGACAGTAATGACATTGAATGCCCCGTACATGGAGGGGACGAAGTAGAAGTGCAACCACATTCAGAAGTGAAAGCTAATGAAGATACTGAGGATCCTGAAATTGATGATTACTGCAAGCAGTTTGTTGATTTCATGCAAGCCCAGTTCAACAGAAGATATGACCTCAGGTCCTCTAGAAAGAGAACTTGCACTCAGGATCAAGAGGAGGACACACCTCAAGAAGAGGCACCTGCACAGAAGGAGGTCGCTCCTCAAAAACCCCTGGAAAAAGGTAAGAGGCCTCTTAACCCATATTCACAGTCTGCTGATCAAATTCCTTCATCTTCGCAAGGGCCTGCACCTCCTAATGTTAAACCAACCTTAAAAGAAGTCCAACCTTCCCCACAGAGAGCAGACCCCAGAGATAAGGAACTAAAAGAGGCTCCAATAGATAAGTCTTCCTCTACTTTCAACTTACAAAAGGAGCTCGAGAAGGTAAAAATCCCAGTCCCCTTGACTGAATTGTTAAAACAACCTGCATATCAGTCCCATGTTACTTCCTTTATGCTCCCTCCTAAGATAATAAACATTCTGGGCAGCCTGAATCTTCAGGAAGAAAGGCCTATGGTTGTTTTCGGCCCACATGTTGAAGAATTAGATGCTGCCACTCCCCCATTTTATGTGTCTTTAGTAATACATGACCTGCTGCTGCATAACTACATGTTAGATTCAGGAGCCTCCCATAATCTTTTACCCCTCTCAGTCATGGAGCAACTAGGACTATAGATCACCTGTCCATACAAAGACCTTTACTCATTCGACTCCAAAAGAGTTAAGTGCCTGGGCATGATAAAAGACTTGGTGGTTAACCTGGCTTAGATCCCAGCAAAAAGTGTAGTGATGGATATAGTGGTGGCTGACATCCCAGCTTGCTTCGGCATGTTACTATCAAGATCTTGGGGAACCAAAATTGGGGGCTCGATTAAGCTGGATCTGACCTATGCCACTATCCCTGTATTTGGTGGCCAAGAGAGGAGGTTGTACAGAGAGACCAGATTTGTTAAGACAGTCACTAAAGTAGATGATTCAATGAATTCTCCGGTTTATAGCAGGGAGGGGGATTTCTCATGCTTAATGCTTGAGGAAGATTAGGAGTATGCACATGAACCATCATTTTTCCAGATCAAGAAAGAGCAGTTCAAAGAAAGTTCCGAATCTGAAATATGGACGCTTCACTTCGATGGAGCCAACTCTAGAGAAGGAAACAAAGCTGGGGTGTTATTGATTTCGCCTACAGGAAGATGGGTGCCTCTATCCTTCAAGCTGGAGTATGAAGCCACAAATAATGTGGCCGAATATGAAGCACTCTTACTTGGGTTGCAGACAGCCATGAGCATGAACATACAAAGTTTAAAAGTTCTGGGAGATTCAGAATTAGTAGTCAGGCAAGTGAAGAATCAGTGCCAAGCTAAACATCCTAGGATGAGAGCCTATAGGAATTAAATCTAGGATCTGGTGGAGAACTTCTTCTTAGCATTTAATATCCAGTTCATGCCTCGGGAGCAAAACAGAATGGCAGATTCTTTAGCAGTGGCTGCTAGTACTTTTCGGCCACCTCAGAACCCTCTATTGAGATATGAGATTGAGGTGCGTTACAGGCCATCAATCCCAGACAACATCAAGCACTGGCAAGTATTCGAAGATGATGAGCAAGTCAAGAGATTCTTGAAAATAGCCGGGGAGTTCTCCAACATGGAGATCGACATTTGTGAAGAAGTGGAGACCAAAGATGCCTTGGAAGAGAAGTGGGAAGAAAAGGTAGCTGGTCATAAATTTCTGCAGCTGAAAGGGAATGTCATTCCCCGAGGATTAGTACCTTTAGAAAGGCTGTTTAACAAGAATGATGTTTCATTATAGCCAAACAAAGTTGTAGAGGAGAATCAGGTAGAGGACCTGAACCTAGGCACTGAGGCTGACCCTAAAATCGTGAAGCTGTCTAAGAAGGTCCCAGGAGAATATAAACAACTATCTCAGAAGTTATTTCAGTCCTACAAGGATGTGTTTTCTTGGTCTTATCAAGACCTAAAAACCTTCGATTTCAGCATTATGCAGCATAAGATTCCACTGAAGGGAGATGCAAAGCCACATAAGCAAAAGCTTAGACAGATAAACCCACTATTGCTACCTTCTATTGAGAAAGAAATTAAGAAACTGCTGAAGGCTAAAATTATTGTACCATTAAGGTACTCTGAGTGGGTAGCAAATCTAGTCCCTGTACGGAAGAAGAATGGAGAAATAAGACTATGTGTTGATTTTAGGAACCTAAACAGGGCTTCATTGAAAGATAAATACCCACTGCCCAAGATGGATCACATATTGCAGAAAGTGGTAGGGGCTGCCCGGATGTCTATGATGGATGGGTTCTCTGGGTATAATTAGGTAGCTGTGTTGCCAGAAGATCAAAAGAAGATGGCCTTCACCACTCCATGGGGAACATTTATGTATGCCAGAATGCCTTTTGGGCTGATTAACGCAGGGGCCACTTTCCAGAGGGCCATGGATATCGCTTTTATTGGAGAACAGGACTAGTTCATGGTGGTATATCTGGACGACATTACAATGTTTTCAAAGGATGATGCAGAGCATATAGAACACCTGTGCAGAACCTTTGAGAAGTGTAGAAAGTATGGCCTCTCCCTTAACCCACAAAATTATTTGTTTTCACTAGAAGAGGGCAAGCTCTTGGGACACATTGTAACCAAAGATGGAGTAAAGATAGATCCTAAAAGAGTGGAAGTCATAAACGGCATTGCCTTTCCCAGAAACAAAAAGGAAGTTCAGGTGTTCCTAGGATGTATAAACTTCCTAAGGAGGTTCATCCCTAACTATGCTGAGATAGTTAGGCACATAACTGATATGCTAAAGAAGAATAATGAGGTGAAATGGTCACCAGAGTCGAGAGAAGCCTTTTCCAGAATTAAAAATGCATTCGCTGAAGCCCCTGTGTTAGCCGGGCCAGATTAAGCCAAACCGTTTATGATCTTCTCCTTCGCATCCCCTCATACAGTAGCTGGAGTTTTGTTGCAGAAAAACGAAGAGGGGTATGAACAGCCTATTGCATTTTTTAGTCAGGTGCTTCAGGATGCTGAGCTGAAATATAACATATTAGAGAAGCAAGCATACGCTCTAGTGAAGTCTCTTAAAGCTTTTCGTATGTATGTTTTGTAGTCCCATGTCATTGCATTTGTTCCTACAGCAACTGTTAAAGACATTCTTATCCAGGGGGACAGTGAAGGAAAGAGGGGAAAATGGATAGCCAAAATACAAGAATATGAGCTAGATATCCATCCTACCAAATTAATCAAGGGGCAAGGTTTAGCCAAGATCCTCTCTGAATTGAATTGTCAGGCCTTGGGTATCAATTTGTCTATGACAGCGAATGAAGATTCTGGAGCGAAGGAGGAAGCACAGGGAATAGAAATAGCCTCCCAGAAGATACATATGAAGTACCTTATCAGCCCATGGTACAAAGAGATGGTAGAGTACCTTCTAACCCTCAGTTTCCCGCCCAGTTGTGACAAAACTAAGTACAGATCACTGAGGTTGAGGTCGCAAAAGTATGTCATTGCGAATGGTCGGTTGTATTGGCGAGACCCCTCTAGTATCCTACTCTTGTGCCTTACAGAAGAAGAGGTGGAGAATATAATGGCTGAGTTTCATGAAGGAATCTGTGGAGGCCATTACAGTTGGAGGGCTACTGCTCACAAGATTCTGAAGGCTGGTTTTTTCTGGCCTAAACTATTTGGATACGTGTTCACTCGAGTTAGAGCCTACAAGAAGTGCCAAAGGTTTGCAGAGAAACAGAAGCTCGCGCCTCTCCCCATGATACCAGTCCATGTAGATGAGCCATTCCGGCAGTGGGGAATCGACTTCATCAGAGAAATACATCCTCCATCCAGCGGTCAGCATAAATGGATATTGACCGCCACGGACTATTTTACCAAATGGGTGGAAGCTATACCTGCTAAGAATGCAACTGACGCTGTGGTAATAAAATTCATGGAGGAACACATCATATCCAGATTTGGTTGTCCTGCTAAGATAGTAACTGACAACGCACAAGCCTTTAAATCCACAAGATTCGTCAACTTCTGCCAGCAGTATAATATTGCGCTGGGTCACTCTATGGCTTATTATCCCCAAGGGAACGACCTCGCAGAGTCCTCAAATAAAACTCTAGTCCGAGCACTAAAGAAGACTATCAACGAGAATCAGAAGAATTGGGATTCTCAGCTGAAATTCGCTCTGTGGGCAAACCGAATTACTAGCAAGAGGGAAACTGGGAAGTCTCCATACGAACTAGTTTATGGGAGAGCAGCAGTTTTTCTTGTGCAGCTGGCTTTACCAATAGCTCGGTTCATGCAAGAAAATCAGGAGGAGCCTGACGATGTAACTAGGAGGATTAATCAGTTGGTGGAGCTAGAAGAAACACGAAATTAGGTGAGTCAGAAGCTGATCGAATATCAGGAGAAAATGAAGGATCTTTTTTACCAACATGCCAAAGACATAAAGTTACAGGTGGGGGATCTGGTGCTCAGATGGGACATTCGAAGGGCAGATAGAGGGAAGCACGGAAAATTCGATCCCCTCTGGTTTGGCCCTTTCAAAATTGCAGAACAAGGTGGCAACAATACTTTTAGGTTGGAGAATTTGCAGGGAGATTTGCTGGACACCCCTATTAATGGTCAATTCCTCAAGCTTTATTTCCAGTACTGATCCGGGCTGAGAAAGCCTGATGTACCATATTGTATATTATTTCCTGTTTTTAAGCGTTGTTTGAATAATGTGTGTTTGTTGATGAATCATGAAGAGAAGAGGTAAAGATTCCAAAGGGATGAGAAGTGGCGTTCACAGAATACAAACAGGTGGTCTGCGTAGTTCTCGACACATTCAAGGATGAACGTTCCATCCCCAGGTGGAGCCAATGTTGTTCAATATTTAACGTAAGTCATTGGTTTACTGAAAGGTGATAAGTCGTGCATCGAACATTATATCAAATGGTGAAATACTTGAAGAGTTGGTCGAAGTGAAACTAAGTAAGAGAAGTCACGTGCCTAAAAGCTAGAAGCGGAAATAATATGAAGGCCGAGGTATAAAGTAAAAAGGGGTAGAGAAAATATAAAAGGTGCAATTATGTGGTACAAAGAGCACAACACAAATATATTAAAAGAATGGCCGCTTTTTGAATATGCACACAAGGGAATTTCCTCGGGGATCGAGCAGCGAGAGAGGGAAGAGACCCATACCCCCACGGAATTGTGATAACGTGATGTGGTGGGGACCCAAGGCCAGAATGAGGTGGCAAGGCCTGAGCACGAAGTATGGTGACGTGGCAAATGCAATGTGGGCCCTTACGACCAGTAGGGTATGTATTCAATTCGATTTGCGAATGATATGTTTCAAAGTATCAAATGGTGTACACTGCAGAGAGGTAAGGTAAAGTTCGTAGGTAAGCTGGTACTGAGGCCCGTACCAGTATTAAACCCGGCACGTGGTGTTCGCCTCTCCACTACCAATGCCCAACCCCTACACGCCACGTGCCCCACTGTCAGTGTCCTTACGACACTTGCCCTACTTATTTCACCTCTACCCGTCTTCACCTTAGAATTACTAGTCTCAGATAGCAGTTTCCCGTATTTTACTGCAGTAAAAGTCTCAAGTCTTCCAGTTACGGTATATACAAAGCGGGAACAAGTGCCAGGTCTACCCAATCATCACCAGACTACCCCCGTGTCGCTTTCCCAAGCAAATTTACCTACTGTATAGGTACTCCGTCCCTTTCATTCCCTCTATTTTCCTTTCATTTCTCTTTTCAGATTTCATATGTCAGTCATGGGAAGGGGCACACCCAAGAAACGGGCAATCATCGATAAGGAATCGACTTGCATCATGGCTTTGGCCGGCCTTGCGGCGGTTATCACCGGTGTGGACCGGTTTGACGCAGTTTGGGCTGAAATTACGACAGCAGGGCTTCCGACGTGCTGGGACTCCACCACCCCTTCTATGCTACGACCATTACCGGAATATGAAGCATGCCTGAAGCAAGAAAGGGACCAGACAGATGTCCTGTCAGATAAAACCTCCCGGCTCAAGGCCAAAACCATGATCGCATCACTGCGCCCAGAGTTTGCTCTCCTTCACTTGTTAAAACATAAAGTCCCTACTGAGGAAAATCCGAGCGATCTCACTGAGGCTTTCATCAGGGTAGAGGGATTTGTAATGATGCCTGAGCCTGCCGCGGACAGTCAGCAGAGGTGCACCCATTTCGTTAGCCAAATTTCCAGTTCATCCGAAAACGCACCGCCACCAGTATCAGCAACAGCCTCGACCCCTTCTCACAAATGATGCATTGTTATTTCATGATTCGGCCCTCACAGCCTTTTTACTTTTTACCTTTTTATCTTAGTTAGTCTTTTTTAAGTTCAGGTGGAATTTATATTTCACCACAGCAATTTACTTTTACTCAGACTGTTACTTAATTTTTTTTTAAAATGGCCGAGCGCTTAACAGCAAAGGATGAGAGGTTTTTATCCCTCATCATGATTTTGGTTACTTGGACAAGGACTTCTAACAAACTCCTAGCATGCGATGAAAATATTTTACCAAAATATCTTCTCGCCCATGTAGAGAAGTTCCTATATAAACAAGAACAACAGAAAACACAGGGTTCCAGATTTTTTCAGAAAAATATGCTGTAAGAAGATTTTGTATGCACTTTTGTTTAACTCTTGCAAGAAGGTTCAGAGCCCGTTGGGTTTCGATGAAGAGAAGTTTTGTCTGTAAGGAAGATTCTAGTCTTTGATACTTAATAGAAAGTAACTTCCTCTTTACGTGTTGATCAATTGTCTGTCTTATCTCATCCGTTTCTCTTGTATCATGTTTTGGAATGCGAGCAGCTCATTGATTTTAATGTGAACTTATCCTAGTTGATACTTATGTTGGAATCAATCTAGTGCTTTAAATATGGCTCATGCATGATATTTTGCTCCATTCTCATTGCACCCATACTTCTGCTATATTGGCTTCAATGTGATGTTATTTTGGAATACACTATTATTGTGAATGGATTCTTGAATAGATAAGCCCATTACATGGTGATATGTGTGTCCGGATATTATCTATGCGACAGCTGATATTCTCTCATTCTTTCTTACATAGTGAACATCTGCAAATGACTTATCTCTGTTAAGCATTGTTGAACTAGCCCTCTTTACAGTGAACTGTCTTTAAGTTGTCTGATGCCTTTGCGTAAGATTTTTACACTTTGTCTCTGCAATATGCCTCTTACGTCTCTAACTTCTGAAAGTTTTGGTCCCATTCAAGTTGAACTTCCTGTTTATGAATAGAAAGCACGAGAGCTCCATCCTGCTAGTTGTCCCTGTCATATTACATTACTTTTTCCTCTTTGCTACTTTAAGATGTCCACAGGAATTGGTTCTTTCACAACTTAAGGTTGTCTACTGGATTGACAACGACGAGTGTCAGAGGCCCCTCAAATGGGCATGTCCTTACTCTTATTATGCTTAGAAAATGGTTATACAATGTGTAGAGAAAAGCCTAAACTATGCGAAAAATAGCTACGAGAAATTAGTTCGAGTCTGTGAGCAGTACGGTAAGAAATGACTATAGCTTCACCTCCAAAGGATAACTATAATCCAATACATCTCTCAAATCCCCAAGCCCTAGTGGGCTCTTTAAGCTCTCTCATTGATAAAACACCTACATAAATGCTCTAATGTCTCTCGCAACCTACTCCAATGGCTCTGGAATGCTCCAATTACCTAAAATATCACTCCAAATGGACTCTCCTAGAAAAAATTTATGTCTGAACTAAAGTTTTGCCCGAGTTTTCCCTTGAAAAACTCCACCAAATTTGGTGGAACTTCTAGTTAGCTCCACTAGTTAAGGAGTGGTGCCGATTCACGTGGTGTTAGCCACCTATAAATTTTTGACATAGAGAAACGGTGGCTACAAAATTTTCTCGAGCCTTCAAGAGAAACATTCTCCCTTTGTAAATATATCATTCTTGAAGTCTCTCTATGTGTCTTCTGTTCCTTGAAGAATTTTCACTGTCTTGTGTCCATTGAAAAGATCCTACTCGTTATGAAAGGAACTATTTTCCAGAGCCTCACGAAACTACCCATTTTGACTCATTTCCCTTCATTTTCATAAATCCTCCTTTTCCTCTTTAAAACCTCCATTCCCCCTCTCGAAGGCCTCCAATATCCTTTTTTGTCCTCTAAAAATCCCTTTACGTGTTTAAATCACCCTTTTTCCCCTTTACGTAGAAAAGCCAAGAAATTCCTTAAAAATCCCTATTTTTGGCCTAAAAAACCCCTTTTTTCCACTAAGGCTTTACTTTTGGCCTTAGCCCTCAGCCTCCCTTTTTACCACACGGGGACCGGAGAGTCATAACCGAGCGCCAATCACTGAAATTGAAATCGAGAGATTTCAATTAACATGTTCCCTTTTCCATTTTCTCTTGTTTTTGATCCTCGCGATTAGATCCCGACTGTTGAATCCACAAGAACCAACAACTGAGATCTAAATCACACTCCCCTCACTAGCCCTCATCGTCTAAAATCGCAATCGTAGCTTTCTCTTTTCCTACTTTCCTTTGTTTCTTCCATTTTTCCTCGCGATGTGATGAACCTTTGCTCTATCGACCTCCCGCGCTCAGCCTCCACCGTCGATCTTTGGTATCCGACAGTGAGCCGCTCAGCGCATCATGCCCATCCATCATATTTACCCCTCTGCCTATGCGACTCTCCACCAAATGCGACCATTGATCATCTGCAGATCCAGCACTCTGCTCCATTGCGCAATCAGACAATCACAACTTATATTTTCCATGTCCCTTGCCTCCTCCCGATGCGATCACCCGCGATTAGACTCTTGACCATTGAATCCACAAGAACCAATGGCCGGGGATCACGTCGCGCCTCCACCCATAGTCTCTCGATATTCACCCCGCTGATTTAATTTCCACCGTCGATCTTGTTCCATATATTGGATAGCCAGCACTTAATCACGCATCACAAATCCAAAGTCTTCCCTTTTCTTTCCTCCGATGGTCGAGACATTGCGATTGGATCCGTCGACCGTTGAATCGACACAACCAACGACCACAATCTAATCGTGCTCTTGCCTTTGCCTTTGCCCCCTTTCAATATTCCTGCGATCTCGCTGATTAGATCTCTCGCCGTCCATTCCCGTCAGATCCGACGAGTCCTAATTCCATCCCACCACGCCTTTTAACCCCAGCAGCGACTTTCCACCTATCGCGCTCCTTGCGCACTGCTGATCTCGAGGTCCTAGATCCAACGGTCACCATTGCATATCATGTAACTTTGTGCTCGAAGTTTAATGTTTTAAAAGTACGCAATAAAAGTGGTTTTGTGATTCCACGTGTCGATCCCTGATAGGATCATGTTCCAAAAGTGAAAACCACCTAACCACTATTTGATTGCACGAAAACCATTCTTGCTTTTTCACTTTACCGTCTCCCTCACGCAATCTCGACTTTTAATCCTAGTCATCGATTGTTTTTAATCTAACGACCCATATTTTATCGCATTCCCCATCCATTTTCATTCATCAGACCTTTCCAAAGGACTTACCTCAAAGATCTCCACTCTTGATCTCTTCCAATGATCCAACGGTCCATGTTCAATCTCTCCTTCGCCTCCTAGCCCCACCATCAAATACGCCCCCTATGGTCTTTCATTTTCGCCTCTTTCCTTTGTATTCGCCCAAGTCATAAGCTTTTATATTTTAACACTAAAAGTAATTTTTCATGCTACATTCATGTTTAAACCCTAGTTTCATGTATGTGTTAAACCATGTAACCCTTCTCCACCGCACATATTCCTCTCGCGCAATCGCTCCCTCCACCTCACGCTAAAGTCATTACTCGAAGCATTTTAAAAGCTCCACGCTTGAATTTCATAACATGTTTTTGTGTTTTACAAGTTTAAGAGCACTTCTTGATTTATTGAAGATCGGGGTCACTAACCCCGAATTTAGCCCTCAAGCGCCTTTTCAGCACTCGTGTATTCATGAAACTAGTCGGAGAAGTCAAAGAGTGTCGAGCTCGCAGGTGAACATCAATAAACGAGAGATTATCGAGCGCCTAAATCACAATCAGAGACGAGATCGGCCCGAAAAACACAAAGGACACATCGCTGGAAAATAGCCTCGCGTACGCCCAAATCGCAGAGGCTAGTCACTCTCCAATGACCCATACTACCCCTTTCGCATTCCTATTTTCCATTAACATAGGTCACGGTCAAGTGCGTCGTAAATATTATGGGCATACATGCAACTCGAGAAATAAATTTTCCGAAGCCTCACTTCGGAAAGCTTTCAGAAGTCAAACAAATACGGACGTAGTAAAAATACAAGAAAAGGCCCATTTAATGAAGTATGGAGCATGTCATTCCTTCTCCATCAAGCCTCCCAGCAGGGCCGAGAAGCACTAAATTCTTCATTTAATAGAAAGCTAACAACATCTTTTGTTACTTCACCTCCTCATCTATAAGAACCCACATAAAATTACTATTGAAAACATCGTTGTTTGTTGTTGGGATTTCTATCGGCTTGTTTGAACTATTATTGAGGGGAAGTAGTTGAGTAGTTTGTAATATAGTAGGTACGGGAAGAGATTTTTTGATTTGTAAAGAGCCATTGGACTCAAAGTATGTGACTCTGGTTTTGCACATCAATTGAACAAAAAGATTCATGGGATCTCGTTTCTATATGTATGTGGTGATGTTTTCCTTATTTGCCAGCTATCTCCTTTCATGTTTTATCATATCCTGTCCATTATTCTATGATAAAGAGCAGAGCAAGCATAGATTAGGACATACTTGTTGGAAGTACCCTAAGTCTCACTATTAAAAATTTATCTTTATGTTTTCACCTATGAATGTGTATCTTGGATATAAATATTCACATAATTTAACTAGTCAAAGACGTTGGTTTGCCCATGCTTAATGTATGTATGAATTTAGATTTTGTGTCTTAGATGTTTCTTGTTTGGTTTTCACGTTGGAAGAATTCTGGGAGCTCGGGAGATTAGAGGTAGCCCCTGTCTCACTAGGTGCCTCTTCCAACAACTAGCCTTTCTAAGATCCTCTTTGAGCTAGTGTCAAAATCATTGAAGGTTAAAATTATTTATCCGATCTTAGGCCTATCTCTATGTTTAATATTTAATTTTTTCCTGATTGTCGCAGAAAGTAGTTATGAGGAGCTGTAGGATTGTCTTCCTTACATGAGTATGCTTTGAAATCAGTGTCCGGATTTAAATGACATCTGGACAGCCGATCTTAAGCTACCCTTTATGTCATTACTCTGAGAGTTTCCTTTGAAGTGTGTCAAAGCGGGGATAGGTTCAAAGTCCTTACCTGATCTCAAGCTGCACTCTCGGTTTCTTTCCTTCACCCATTCTTAGTGTTCCCTCTCACTACCTATCTAAAGAGATATGTTAGATATAGATGACTTTCCCTATGGAAACCCTTGGATAGTTGTTATGCAAGTAATCCCCTTTCATGACTCCATAGCCCAATGGATTGGCACTTATTTTGACCTATTTTCCCATGCTGAAAAATCCCACTATTTTGTTCCCCTCTTCATTTCCTTAACATTCTTCGCGGTCATCGATCTCCGACCAAACAAACAAAATCAAACCCTATGCTTCATACCTAGCCTAATACCTCATTTTGAGCCTTAAAGATATATCATTCTTTACATACATAGAGAGATGCCTCTCTCTGGCCGGATCTAGGAGGGATAGATCTTAGGGGTCCTAAAGTGGTTTGATGATGTCTCATCATTTGGTATGCCAAATCCGCCAAAATCATGGGAACCACAATGGGTGGACTCCTGCACCTCCGACACAATTATGGAGTAAGGCAATAAAATTTTAAGTTTGTCGTGGCCAGCATGCGTGAGGTCCTTAACCAGTCGAGGGGTGGATGAGTCTAAACCTGATACGTAACATTAATCTTGACCATAGATTATACGGGAGTCATGTAGGCACTACTACGGTGGCGGATAAATCCGTCTTGCAGACAAGACCGATCTCCCTAGTACTAAAAGTATCTAGCAACAAACAACCAAATAGACTAATCTTTCTCTAAGCATATATGATCTATGAAAAGCTCTATAGAGGTGTTAAGGACTTACCATTTGTCCAGTGCTTGTTTGAAGTCGTTATTGTCCCTCGCGCGCTTGAAGGAGTTTTCCTCGTAAACCTGCAGTCACAAACAAGAAAAATATTACATAGCACCTGTATAGAAATCATCATAAACCATGCTTATCATAATGATCAAGGAATCTATGAAATAAACCATTGATTGAAAGCTTATTGAGAAAAATGAGTATATTTTTATTAATTTCAAAAGAAGAAAATCCTTACAACCTGAGCCTTGATGTTGCACAGGACTTTCCGGGGTCCGAAGTAGGAATCTCCTTTACTTTGATAAGCTCTGCACTCCTCCAACCAAGACTAATAGAGGTATGTAATCTCTCCTCACAAAATTCTTAATCAACTGAGTCTGAATCTCAACAACACTTAACTTCAAATATTCTAAAGCTTCAACTCCAATTCTCAATCTCCAAAATCTCAATCTCCAAAATCTTAACCTCCAAAATATTACCAAAAACTTAACCCTTTGAGGCTACCCAATGCCTCCTTTTATAAGAAGCGAGATGAGGAGGTTAGGTGTTAGTATGAATATTTTGTCGAAGCGTACGAAAAAAGACCACTTTAGCTACGCATAAATTATAGCCCTAACATCAAATGTGGCTGCTAACATCTTCAGATCTGCAGTTAATTGATCAAGACAAGTGCTGCAAAAAACCAGATCTATGCATAGAAAGACATTAAACAGTAAAAATCAAGAGTTTTCTCCATACATCCAATAGACAAGACAAGAACAATGTTTTTTGAAAGAATTTTTGTATTAAGGGCACCTGGGAGGAAAACAAGAAGGTGTATCCAATTCTCCTCAATGGGATGGGTTCTTGGAAGTCCTCGGCACTTCAGATCTAGAATCTCTCTCTCTTGTTGGTGTAGAAAACCCAGACAAAGATAGAACTCAAAGGGAGCTCACACAGCAAATAATGTAGAAAAATGTGACCAAGTGTATAGATCCAGAGTGATCTAACAGGCAACAAAAGGTGAAGAATGGTAGGAAAACCCTCCTATTTATAACAAAATATTGGGTCATTCTAGATCTTGGTGCATGATTAAAATAATGTTAACCAAATCTAGATCCACCTTTTATGGAATATTTTATTATATTTGTTGGAGGAAAAAAGTATTTGACTTGGGTCAAATCCCTTTATTTGTCAATAATAAATAAATAAATGATTTATTTATCTTTTTAAGGAAGTGGTTGAAGGATAATCAAATAAATAATGATTTGTTTATTTATTTGTGGATGATTTGGTCATATTTAACAAGGAATAATATCTAAATAAGATTTAAATAATTATTCCTAGAAAATAATAAGATAAATAAAGGTTTATCTAATTAATTTCTTTGTTTTGGGTTAAACATGACTAGGAATAATAATTAAATTATGGTTTAATTAATTATTACATGAGGAAAATCAAACAAATATAGGTTTGTTTAATATTTCCTTTTGGGGTTTCCTGTTTAGACCATAAACAACCTAATAAATGTGGTTTATTAAGTTATTTTACATAGTGAGAGAAATTTTACTTAGGGTAAAATTGGTCTTACATGGTGTACTTGGGTCCATCTAATGATAGTAGGTTAGATGACCAAAAAATTGTCATATAAATTTCCCAGTACGAGTGTTAGGAAAATCGTATAGTAAGAGTACGTTGTAGGCTCATTCACCGAGACAACACAAAGAGAGTGAAAAGGAGAGAGAGAAGTATAAAGGAGACTAATGTCTTTGAAGAACTAGACCTTTGAGGAGATGGGGGCTTGCGGGTCTGACAAGTCTCTTTTTATGAGAGAATGCACATTATAAAGGCGAGGGACCGTAGGACAAGTACAAAAGAATAGTGTGTCCGGTAAACAAGGGACCGAACCATAAATTACAGCCGGCATAAACATAGGCAGATAAAAATAAATGGGATCCCACATACATGCTTTTGCAGGATAACGGTAGGACTTATACGATAATATGCGAGTACATGAGATACAAATACAACCCAAATTCCCCACAACGCTTGGGGAAGGGCTCGCAAAATCTGACCGATACATGCAAATCAAAGAGGCGCTGCAAGCGGCTAAGGCCGACATCATCAAATATATGGAGCTGCATCGAAGGCTGCAATGAAGAGGTCATCCGGGCATGTGGGGGGCTACCTGCGGGGCCACCCCCTCATGAGGGCTGAGACATCTCATGAGTCTCACACACACAGGAATCACCAGAGGCTGGCTGGCACATCATTGAACCATCGAGTATGCGGATCTTGATCATCTTTACCGAAAAGAGGCCCGGTTCTAAGAAGCAAGTGATCAAGGAAATCCCTTTGCACGATGCACTTGCTCTCAGAACAAGTGGAAAGGCGGAACCAAGAGTGCAGATCCTCTAAGGCTTGATATTACCGGAATGAATGAGTTGATGTCGACAGAAGGAGGTTCGCCATAGGTGAGGCAATGAGGGATCCTCAACTAAGGCACGAGAGAAAATAGTAGAGCGACTGACAGACTAATACCAATGATGATGATGGAATGGAGGGGACTGAGTAGCAAATGGACGACTTCCCTTGCTAGAGCATAAAGGACATGAATGACATGGCAGCGACAGACACAATATCATAAGGGATAGGGGACAGTGGGACTGAAGGTCATAATATGCGACACAAGAGAGAGACCAAGCAATGAAGGATGGAGGACTATAGCGGGGTACAAAGGGACTCGGGATAGACTCCATGAATGTGATGATGACTCAACTTGGATGCTCTAAACAAGGGCGACTCGATGGTGCTGCCACGCAGTAAAGGTCCAATGGGGGACCAGGAAAACATGAGTACAAGATGGTAACTCACGACGAACATCAACACGAGCATGGATAAGTATGGAGGCCAAATGGTGCCCCTAGTATGAGTGTTGCAAGTGAATAAATTCGATTTTGAGGAGGGTTATGGTTGAGGGGCATAGGTGCCCCCAAGCATGGTGTGGTCATGCCAAAATGTATTTAGAAAAATGGGAATCTAAACACATTTTAATGATGTGGTGCGCCATTTGTTTTCGTTATGGTTATGCAGTTTGAGAAAGGGAATGGAGGATTACCAATCTCTTTTGGTACTGCATAGAGGAATCAAATGGACTTTAAGTTTTCGGGTTGGCATACCTGGTGTCACTATCCCAAAGAGAGGATTTGGAGATAATGAACTTATGCTCTCTTATAAAACCCATAGGTTGGTCAACAACAATGTCTAAGAGATTGGGTTGCTGATGGAAGATGAGTGAACGATAAGGGGTATCATCCCTAGAGTGATCTAAAGTGATATGGGACTCTAGAGGTTCTTCGAAATGTGGAAGAATAATGGTACTAAAGTCAACACGACCAGATACACTAGGAGAGTTTTGGAGAGTTTCTTCTCCTGGTCTCTCGAATATAGGTGCCCCCTTACCCAAATATTGGGTTTCAATGTAATGGCCACAAGGTGCATGTGGTTCGAACGCATGGGTTCGATGTAAGGGGGAATGGATAAAGTCAGGGGTGGGGATTTTATCCATAATGTCGTCATCGTGATACAAGATGGGGTGACTGGTGGAAGAAAGACCACCTGACGCGGCGAAGGTACCTGACTCATCATCATGAGAAGAGAGGTTCACATGCGCATCGTCACAAGGGGTGACAGAAAAGTAAGCAGATAAAGGATCTACCGATGTTGAGCCCAGGGTGATCGTTGAAGGAAGGTCAAGCGAAACAACAGGGGTGGATTCAGAGGGAATGTTCCCCGAGGGTCTCATGGATGATGATAGGTAGAAAATGGTGGATGAAGGCTCCGTCATCTCGACATCAGGAGGGGGAATGTCAATGGGAGCAGTCATGTCTGGTAGTTCTGCCAAAGAAAAACGCGCAAATAGGGGAGAGGCGGACTCATTGCGCTTGGCCTCGAATTGGTGGACCGCGGCTAGAGAGGTGTGGAAGTCCTCGAGGCAAGGACAAAGATGGGTGTAGTTGTGGATGATTTTGTCACCCTCCTAGGGACAGTCTAGAGTTGCCATAGACCAGTGCCTAGGAAATCTTAATATAGCAAGGAGTCCTTTATAGTTTGGGTTGTCAGTCCAAGGGACTCACCTACTATCTCTTGTTCTAAACAAGGAAATTGAATTAGATTGAATTGGTCCAAATTCTCTCTCAGAGGCTGATACAAGGATAGGAGTAATGTAAAGACATCATGTAAAACTTCAGCATGAAAGTATCAGACAGTTAAGAGACCGCTTACTGTAAAGAGGGCCGATTCATATAATATACCACAGAAATCAAATATCAAGAAGTGCAGGCAGTGAGGAAACATAAGAAAATATTACTGGCAGAAGGGCGCACCAATTTATGAATCCTTAAGCCACTAATATAGCAGAAATTATGAAAAGAGTGAACATGGAACAGCATATCACTTCTAGGCCTATTTAAAGCGCTTGACTAATTCCAGAAAGGGCACCACTTAAGATGAATCCTTACCGCAAACTAGTGAGCCACTCGCATTCTAGAACATGATACAAGAAGGAATTTCGCTTGAAAGAGATGATATATTAACACATAAGAAAAGTTACATACTGTAATATACCAAAGACCAGAATCCTCAATACAGTCATAACCCCTCCTCACTGAGACCCTACGGGCTCTGAAACTTCATACAGAAATGTCACAAGATGAATACAATAGTCTTCTCGCTGCACAGCTTGCTTACAGAAATCTGGAACCCTAACAATGTCTTCTTTTTTGGTATTTATAGAGAAGACCGAAACTTCTAGAGGAGGGTGAAAGGAAAAGGAGCAATTAATGACTACATTTCAATCCAATGGCGGAAAACACTCGCGCCCCTTTTTTTTTATGAATGACAAGTTATAAATAAATACCTAACCACCTATATACAGAAATTAATGCTGGGAGATAAAAATCTCCTTATGTACAAGACAAAAATAATAAAATATATACATCGGGATGCTTATAGATGAAGGCAAATCTGCTACCATGAGAGTTCTGAGAAAATCTTCCATTCAGTACTGTACGCCTAGCTTTTGATTTTGAACTGGAGTCCCGGACCTTAAATGCGAGGTGAATTTTTCTGGAGGGTTCCGAGAATTTGCATCTGTATTTTCTTTAATAGCTGTCATTTCATGCATCTGCTCTCATCTTCTTCATTAAATTTCGCCTGTAGGAAATCACCTTCTGATATATTCTTGTTTCTCTGGAATGAAGGCGGCGGGTTTAGACGCCTCATCTACCAATTAGAACCTGCAAAACCCCGAAACTGTTAGAAAAAATGACTCAGACGAGGGCAGAGGTGACGGAAGTGTGAATGGAGGAGATGATGGGGACACAGACTAAAAACGGTGACATACAGGGTGTTGGGAGCGAACAATGAAGGTTTTTCGCGAAAAGAACGAGAGGTCACACAGTGGGGTCGAGAGGAAAAACTAGCGGCAAATGCGAATAAAACACATATAAATATATATATATATATATATATATATTGGCGCAGAGGGATGTACGGGGGGGAGACACGTAGGTTAGCAGGGGGTGAATGGGAGGCGACGTGGCGAGTGGGTTAATGGGCGGAGGTTGGTGGAAGTGACACGGTGGCGGGCCACATAATACGGCGGAGGTAGAATAACATGCGAGCAACTTAAGAGGAAGTCCATCGTCAGATCGGGCTTGACAGATCCAACGGCCCCAACAAATTCCGCTACCCGGCCACGGTATGATCTTTATCGCGCGGGGAAAAAGCGGTTTTCCGCTCGTACCCAAAACACGTGGCACCTCCTGGATGGGATCGCTGCTCTCGTGGGCAATACCGCCTTGTCGATGAAGGTGGTGCGGGGAAGATACCACCGATTTCTTGTGCGCGGGGTATGTATGCGGGGCCCTCCATATAAGTTTGATGCCGCGCCGTTGATTTATTTGAATCGGACGGTTATAACGACGCCCGGGACTTAAACGATAACCCCCTTTTTCTTCCGCCCTGTGGTCCTGGACTCGGGTCGTATGAAAATCAAGGCGGGAGGGGCTAAAGCCCAAGGGGCTTCGGCCCGACATATAAAATATGTATTTTGAACATTTGAACAGCATATTTTTTAGAGCGGCATGGGGGCTTTTTAGCCATGAAATATAATGAAAACAGGTTTGAAAGGGATCGATGGCTAAATCCGAATGGAGGGGAACAATGTACAACATCGGCTCCATCTGGGGACGGCATGCTCGACCTCGGGCATGTCGAGAACACGCAGACCATTCAAAACTGCAATTTCGCAGCTCAATTTCTTCTGTGCTTCCCCTTCCGGTAACTCTCAACATTATTTTTCCTTCGTAAAAACTAAAATGAAAGCAATTTATATACATTATATACAGTCTGGCATTCTTCACCTGGGTCAGAATTGAAAATATGGCTTGAGGAATTGGCCATTCACGGGCGCATCTAACAAATCACCCTGTAGATTTTCCAACATAAAAGTATTATTCCCCCCTTGACTCACGATCCTGAATGGACCAAACCATAATGGATCAAACTTAGCGTGCTTGCCCTTTTCCGCTCTGCGAACATCCCATCTAAGAACCAGGTCTCCAATTTGAAAATTTCTACCCTTTGCATGCTGATCAAATACCTTCTTCATTTTCTCCTGGTATTCCATTAATCTCTGGTCTACCTGGTTCCTGGTTTCCTCCAATTCTACCAGCTGATTAATTCTCCTAGTCATCTCATCTGGTTCATCCTGGTTTTCCTGCAAGAATCGTGCCACTGGCAATGCCAATTGCACAGGAAACACTGCAGCCCGCCCATACACCAGCTCATATGGAGACCTGCCTGTTGATCTTTTGCTGGTTATCCTGTTTGCCCACAAAGCAAACTTCAATTGAGAGTCCCAATTTTTCTGATTTTCGGCTATCGTTTTCTTCAGGGCCCTCACCAGGGTTTTATTAGATGATTCTGCTAAACCGTTCCCCTGGGGGTAATATGCCGTGGAATGAGTTAATACAATATTATACCTTTGGCAGAAAACTACAAATCTGGCAGACTTAAAAGCTTGAGCATTATCAGTTACAATCCTTGCAGGACAACCAAACCTAGATATGATATTGTCTTCTAAAAAATTCATGATTACAGCATCTGTAGCCCTTCTTGTAGGTATGGCTTCCACCCATTTCGTGAAGTAGTCTGTAGCTGTGAGTATCCATTTATGTTGGCCACTTGATGGGGGGTGTATTTCTCCTATAAAATCTAATCCCCATTTCTGGAAGGGTTCATTTACATGAATGGGAATCAAGGGCAAAGATGCTAACTTCTGTCTTTCTGCAAACCTTTGGCACTTGTCACATGCTCTGACCCAAGAAAAGGTATCTGAATACAATTTTGGCCAGTAAAAACCAGCCTTCAAGATTTTATTGGTTGTAGCCCTCCAGCTGTAGTGTCCTCCACATATCCCCTCATGGAATTCTGTCATTATATTCTGCACTTCATTTTCTGTGAGGCATAACAGCAATATACCCAAAGGGTCTCTCCAATAGAGCTGTCCATTGGCAATGGCATACTTCTGAGACCTCATCCTTACAGCTCTGTACTTTGCTTTGTCACAGCCAGGAGGACAACTAAGTGTCAACAGATATTCAACTATTTGCTTATACCAAGGACTAGTCAGATATTTCACATGTACCTTTTGTGTGGCCATTTCCAGCCCGTGTCGCTCCTCTTCTTTTTCTAATTCTTCATTTGCCACCATGGATAGATTAATGCCCAAAGCCTGATGATTAGATTTAGATAACATCTTGGCAAGTCCCTGTCCCTTGATCAATTTAGTAGGCTTTATGTCTAGATCATACTCCTGGATTTTTGCAATCCATCTTCCCCTTCTGCCCTCACTGTCTCCCTGAACTAGAATGTCTTTTACAGCTGTTGTGGGAACATAAGCAGTAGTATGGGATTGCAAAATATAAACTCTAAAAGCTTTAAGGGACTTTACCAGGGCATACGCTTGCTTCTCCAGTATATTATATTTCAGTTCAGCATCATACAATACCTGACTGAAGAATGCTCTGGGCTGTTCATATCCTTCTTCGTTTTTCTGTAATAACACTCCAGCAATTGTATGTGGTGAAGCAAATGAAAATACCATGAATGGCTTACTGTAATCTGGTCCTGCTAGCACGGGAGCTTCGGCAAATGCTTGTTTAATTCTTGTAAATGCATCCCTAGACTCCTGGGACCACTTAACTTCACTGTCCTTTTTCAACATATTGGTTATGTGCCTAACTATCTCTGCATAGTTAGGAATGAATCTTCTTAAAAAGTTTATTCGGCCCAAAAATACCTGTACTTCTTTCTTATTTCTTGGCAGAGAAATGCTATTTATTACTTCCACTCTCTTAGGATCAATTTTTACACCATCCTTAGTCACAATATGTCCTAAGAGTTTTCCTTCGTCTAATGCAAACAGAGATTTTTGGGGATTAAGAGAAAGGTCGTACCTTCTGCATTTTTCGAAAGTTCTTCTTAGATGTTCAATATGCTCATCATCATTCTTTGAGAACACTGTGATGTCATCAAGATATACTACTAGAAACTTGTCCTGTTCTCCCACAAAGGCTATGTCCATTGCCCTTTGAAAAGTAGCACCTGCATTAATCAGTCCAAATGGCATCCTTGCATACATAAAGGTTCCCCATGGCGTGGTGAACGCGGTCTTCTTCTGATCTTCTGGGAAAACAGCTACCTGATTGTAGCCTGAAAATCCATCCATCATTGACATTCTGGATGCTCCCACCACTTTCTGCAGGATGTGATCCATTTTAGGCAGTGGATAGTTGTCCTTGAGAGATGCTCTATTCAAGTTTCTGAAGTCCACACACAGCCTGTTTTCTCCATTCTTCTTTCTGACAGGAACAAGATTCGCTATCCATTCTGAGTACCTCAAGGGCACAATTATTTTGGCCTTCAACAACTTTCTAATTTCTTTCTCAATTGAGGGAAGAAGCAAGGGATTAATCTGCCTGAGCTTCTGTTTGTATGGCTTTGCATCTTCCCTGAGTGGAATCTTGTGTTGTATAATATTTACATCAAAAGTTTTTAGGTCCTCATAGGACCAGGCAAAAACGTCTTTATAAGACTGAAATAACTTCAAGTACTTTTCTTTATATTCCTCTGGGATTCTTTTAGATAATTTAACAATTTTGGGATCAGTAGCAGTACCCAGATTTAAATCTCTCATTTGGTCTTCTTCTACCACTTTGTTTGGCTGCGCGAGAACATCATTCTTATTGAATAATATTTCTAGAGGCACTAAACCCCTAGGTATGACATTTCCTTTTAACTGCAGCACTTTATTTCCTGCTATATTCTCTTCCCATTTTCCTTCAGCACTATTTTCAGCTTCTGCCTCCTCATCATCATCAATTTCCATACCTGTGAATTCTCCCACTGTCTCCATGAATCTCTTCATCTGTTCGTCATCTTCAAAGACCTGCCAATGCTTTATATTGTCTGGGATAGATGGTCTGTAACGTACCTCCACTTCATATCTTAACAATGGGTTCTGAGGGGGCCGGAACGTACTGGCAGCCACAGCAAGAGAGTCTGCTATTCTGTTATGCTCCCGGGGCATGAACTGTATATTAAATGCTAAGAAGAAATTTTCTATCATGTCCCATACTTCGTTTCTATATGCCTTGAGCCGAGGATGTTTAGCTTGACATTCATTCTTAATCTGCCTCACTATTAGCTCAGAGTCCCCAAACACTTTCAGACATTGGATGCCCATGTTTCTAGCTGTCTGTAGGCCCAATAACAATGCTTCATACTCAGCTACATTGTTTGTAGCTTCATACTCCAATTTGAAAGACAGTGGTACCCATTTTCCTGTGGGGGAGATTAACAATACCCCAGCTCCATTACCTTCCCTGGAATTCGCTCCATCAAAGTGCAAAGTCCATATTTCTGATTCCTGAGCTTCCTTGGATTGCTCGGCTTGGAATTGTTCAGAGAGGGACTCATGTGCATAATTTTGAATCTCTTCTAACACAAAACATGAGAAATCACCCTCTTTATTATAAACTGGAGAGTTGTCTGAACAATCAGCAGTGGTCACCATTTTAACAAATCTGGTCTCCCTATACAGCCTCCTCTCCTGACCACCAAAGACTGGGACAGTAGCATATGTTAAATCCAATTTAATTGATCCCCCAATCTTAGTACCCCAGTACCTTGACAACAGCATGCCAAAGCGAGCTGGGATATCAGCGACCACAATGTCCATGACCACACTTTTTACTGGGATTTGAGCTAAGTTGACTACTAAATCTTTTATCATTCCCAAGCATTTAACCCTTTTAGAATCAAATGAATATAGATCTTTATATGGCCTTGTAATTTGCAGCCCTAGTTGCTCCATGACAGACAGAGGCATAAGATTATGGGAGGCTCCAGAATCTAGCATACAATTGTGAAGCAGCAGGTCATGAATGACTAGGGACACATAAAAGGGAGGAGTAGAAGGGTCTATCTCCTCAACGTGTGGGCCAAAGACTACCATGGGTCTTTCTTCTTGAAGATTTAGACTATCAGGTGCAATTTGTGGTTCAGGAAGAGGCATGAAAGAGGTGACCTGAGACTGATACACAGGCTATTTTAACAATTCAGTCAGAGGAACAGGAATCTTAATCTTTTCAAGCTCTCTTTGCAAATTAAAGACAGATGTGGGCTTTTCTATCATTACTTCTTTTGACTCCTTATTCTCAACTGGGGGCTTGACTTCTTTTGACACTGACTCAACATTAGAAGGACTGGCTATTTTGGAGGAAGGAGGAAACTGATCATTTGACTGCAAGGGGGTATTTAGAAAATTCTTACCTTTTTCAACATTCTTCTTTGTTGCTGACTCCTTCTGAGCAGATGCTTCTTTCTGAGGTATTTCTTCCTCTTGCTCCTGAGTTCTGGTCCTCTTCCTTGAGGATCTGAGATCATATCTGACATTGAACTGGGCTTCCATGAAATCAGCAAATTGCTTGCAGTAATGGTCAATCTCAGCTTCTTCATCTTCTGCTTGCACTGGGCACTCCATATCATCATTATTCGAAAAGGCCAGATTTGAATCTTCTAACCCATAAGCTGCATCTCCAGCGGAGTCATCTATTGGTCCTTCCAGGTACAATGGGTGAGGTACCTGATCTTGCTGCTCCCTTGTCTCTCTTGGTAGTATTTGCAATGGAGGCTTTCTATAATGAGGATTATATCCTCTGTTTGGAGCATTGTAATAGTTTTTGGGAGCTGCATTTTTGGCTTCCAGTTCCATCTTGACCATCTTCTTTATCATCTTACTTATTTCATCCATTTTATCTGAATCCTTTTCTTGATTAGAGGTAGAAACCTCTTCTTTGCCTTTCCTTCTGGCATCTGGTTCAATTCTCCCTTTTAACTTTCCTGTGGAGGCAAAGTTCGCTTCTAGTTCCAGAGCATCTGATTGTGCATCATCTAGTGTGGCAGGTTTCCTTTCTCTTAAGGAGAATCCAAAGTCGAAATCAAAGGCTGCTATGAAAATTATCTTGGCAGCAGCTTGATTAGGCTTCATTTCTGGAGGCAAGCTTAGATATAACTTGTTGAATCTTTTGATGAATTCTGATACCCCTTCATTCTGTTTCTTCTTGATAGTATTAAACTCAGTAAGGCACATTCCATAATCCTTCTTTTCGCCCCACTTCCTGAGAAAAACGTTTTCCATCTGATCCCAGGTTGTCACAGAACGATTTCCCAATGTCTTAAACCATTTTCTGGCTTCTCCTTCCAAAGACTGCACAAACAATCTCAAAACCACATCCAGGTGTTCAACATTCAAATTTTCTGCAAAAGAGCAGAAGGTCTCGAGATGTTCCTGAGCATCAATATCATTTTCACCATTGAACCTTGGCAAAATCTTCAGATAATCCTGTGGCATATCATTCAACACTTGGGGTAAGGCCAGAGGAGCATATTTGTTCAGGAGGAAAGTAGGAACATTGCCCATTGGAGGCGGTGGGGGTTGCACAACAGTCTGAGAAACAAAAGAAGGGAGAGGGGTAGAGGGAAGCGGAGTGTGAATAAAAATGGGAATATATTGTACTGAGGTCTGAGGTGTGGATGGGAATAGTTCTCGGTTAACAGAAGCTACCTCAGTGACCTCTTTAATTTCTTCAGCCTCGAAAACAGGATAAGATTCTTCCCCAATTAAAGCACTTCCCCTACGTGGGGTTTCTAAATAAAACTCAGGGTTTTCCGTTCTAACTTCTTGAGAAGAAGAGGGCGGATAATCTTCAACAGAACACTCAGGATTTTCAGCATGGGCTGACTTCCTCTCCTTCCAAACTCTTTTATGAATAATTTTCTCTGGGTCAGACACGTAGGGTGTTTTCAGTTGAGCTGTATCTGACCTCAAATGCGGCCTACGAGGAGCCAGGACTACAGATAAGGTTTATCAAATAAAGACCAGTGGAGTCGCCAAGGTGAGAAATCTGCAACTCTTCACCTCTCTATGCTCACCTGATTAGAGAGTGAAATAAGATGTCGAAAACCCAGGGAAACTGATATTCTTGAATTCGTGTCCCCGGCAACGGCGCCAGAAAGATGTTGTGGATGATTTTGTCACCCCTCCTAGAGACAACCTAGAGTTGCCATAGACCAGTGCCTAGGACATCTTAATATAGCAAGGAGTCCTTTATAGTTTGGGTTGTCAGTCCAAGGGACTCACCCACTATCTCTCGTTCTAAACAAAATGGAATTAGATTGAATGGGTCCAAATTCTCTCTCAGAGGCTGATACAAGGATAAGAGTAATGTAAAGGCATAATGTAAAACTTCAGCATGAAAGTATCAGACAGTTAAGAGATTGTTTTACTGTAAAGAGGGCCAATTCATATAATATATCACAGAAATCAAATATCAAGAAGTGCAGGCTATGAATAAACATAAGAAGATATTACTGGCAGAAGGGCGCATCAATTTACGAATCCTTAAGCCACTAATATAGCAGAAATTATGAAAAGAGTGGACATGGAACAGCATATCACTTCTAGGCCTATTTAAAGCGCTTGACTAATTCCAGAAAAGGGCACCACTTAAGATGAATCCTTACTGCAAACTAGTGAGCCACTCGCATTCTAGAACATGATACAAGAAGAAATTTTGCTGGAAAGAAATGATGTATTAACACATAAGAAAAGTTACATATTTCATAATATATAAAAGACAAAGAATCTATCAATACGTCTGCCTCTCATGAGACCCCAGCAGACACGAGAACTTCATACGGAAATGTCACAACATAGATAATAGTCTTCTCGTGCTGCATTACTTACATGAATCTAGAGCCTATAATGTCTTCTTTGTGGTATTTGCATAGAAGGCAGGAAACTTCTAGGGGAGGGGGAAAAGGAAAGACAGTGTGACTTACAGCCTAGTCCAATGGCGGAAGGCTTATACGCCTTTTAATGAATGAGCAAGTTATATAAATAGTACTAACCACTGTATCTGGAGAATTGTCTTGGGAGATAAAAATCTCTTTATGTACAAGACAGAAATAATAAAATATATACATCGGGATGCTTCTGGCTGAAGGCAAATCTACTACCATGAGAGTTCTGAGAAAATCTTCCATTCAGTACTGTACGCCTAGCTTTTGATTTTGAACTGGAGTCCCGGTCCTTAAGTGCGAGGTGAACTTTTCTGGAGGGTTCCGAGAATTTGCATCTGTATTTTCTTTAATGGCTGTCATTTCATGCATCTGCTCTCAGCTTCTTCATTAAATTTCGCCCGTAGGAAATCACCTTCTGATATATTCTTGTTTCTCTGGAATGAAGGCGGTGGGTTTAGACGCCTCTTCTGTTTAGAACACATAAAACCCAGAAACTGTTAGAAAAACTGACTCAGACGAGGGCGGAGGTGACGGAAGTGTGAATGGAGGAGATGATGGGGACACAGACTAAAAACGGTGACATATAGGGTGTTGGGAGCGAACAATGAAGGTTTTTCGCGAAAAGAACGAGAGGTCACACAGTGGGGTCGAGAGGAAAAACTAGCGGCAAATGCGAATGAAACACATATAAAAATATATATATATATATATATATTGGCGCGGAGGGATGTACGGGGGGAGACACGTAGGTTAGCAGGCGGTGAATGGAAGGCGACGTGGCGAGTGGGTTAATGGGCGGAGGTTGGTGGAAGCGACACGGTGGCGGGCCACATAATACGGCGGAGGTAGAATAACATGCGAGAAACTTAAGAGGAAGTCCACCGTCAGATCGGGCTTGACAGATCCAACGGCCCCAACAAATTCCGCTACCCAGCCACGGTATGATCTTTATCGCGCGGGGAAAAAGCGGTTTTCCGCTCGTACCCAAAACACGTGGCACCTCCTGGATGGGATCGTTGCTCTCGTGGGCAATACCGCCTTGTCGATGAAGGTGGTGCGGGGAACATACCACCGGTTTCTTGTGCGCGGGGTATGTATGCGGGGCCCTCCATATAAGTTCGATGCCGCGCCGTTGATTTATTTGAATCGGACGGTTATAACGACGCCCGGGACTTAAACGATAACCCCCTTTTTCTTCTGGCCTGTGGTCCTGGACTCGGGTCATATGAAAATCAAGGCGGGAGGGGCTAAAGCCCAAGGGGCTTCGGCCCAACATATAAAATATGTATTTTGAACATTTGAACAGCGTATTTTTTAGAGCGGCATGGGGGCTTTTTAGCCATGAAATATAATGAAAACAGGTTTGAAAGGGATCGATGGCTAAATCTGAATGGAGGGAAAAATGTACAACAGGACCCATCAAATTTCATTTCCCACAGGGTTCTTTGTTTACTTCCACTTCGCTTTCTCCTTTACAGCTGGGTTCATCATTAGGTTGAGTTGAGAGGTCTGTACTAGGTTGTAAACTATCTCGTTATTCATAAAGGCCATGGATGTTAGGGAGGTGGTTAGCTTGCTGTTCTTGTTCTGTTTCTGTTTCACTTGGAGTGAGAGGTCCACCACAGACCCTACAGGCTTCATTGCTGATTTCCTCTTCATTTTCAGTGTGCTGCCCATGGTCTTCCTGATCATATTCTTCCAAATTGGCCATTATGTGGAGATCTATAGGCTCGGTGTTCTCATTTGTATGCCTATTCTGGGACTCTGGCTCTTCTAAGGATTCGTCATTACAAAAGATGAAGGAGTCAAGATCGGTATGCACAGAATATAATGGTGAATTTTCAGGTTTCTCGGGGCTGCTGACTAGGAATTTCATTTGGGATTCTCTATATAGTCTTCTTAATTGGCCAAATATAGGGATAGTGGCATATGAGCTATCCATCTGCATGGTGCCTTGCAGCTTGGCTCCCCATGATCTTGACAACAACATGCCATACTTGGGTGGTACGTCTGCCACCACTACATCCATGACCATACATTTCGCAGGAATTTGGGTCAAACTCACACACAAGTCTTTGATCAAGCTAAGACATTTTACTCTACTCGAGTCAAATGAATACAAGTCTTTATAGGGTCTGGTGATTTCGAGGCCTAACTTCTCCATGACTACCTTAGGCATTAGATTGTGTGATGCACCGGAGTCGTGCATGGCATTATGAAGGATCTTGTCATGAATGTTAAGACTGATATAAAAAGGTGGAACTACCCCTTCCTGAAATTTCCCCTCAATCTTGCGACCGAATAAGAGGGCAGGCTGATCATCACTCAAATTTAAAGTGTCATTATTTATACTCAGATTTAATGCTTTCAAATTCTGGCCCTTATATACATCCTGAGAGGCCAGCTCAGATAATGGTACAGAGATTTTGATTTTTGCAATCTCACTTTCTAAATTGAAAATGGATTGGCTTTTGGGAATGTTCGAATCTGTTTTATTTGCAACTACCTTAGTAGCTGAATCAGTTTGTGTTTTCTCATTATGTACATGTGTAGACACAGTTTTATCAGGATCACTAACTGAGTTGCTAGTGCTACTGGTTGGTTGACTTTGTCTTTCATTGTTTTGGTTGCCTTTCTATTGGTTTTTCTCAGAACTCTCAGCTGTTGATTTATCGTTTACAGCGGTTGATTTAGAAGATTTTTCAGGCCTCTTTTTGATGGTCACCTTAGGAGTTTTGGTTTTGGAAGTGTCTTGGTCCTTTTTACTCCTGAGCCCATATGGTTCTCTGACCTATAACATGGCATCTTGGAACCCAAGTCTGTACTCTTCAGTTTCTAATCTTTCCTCATCCCAATATGAAGATGAGGGATGATCATCCTCTGAGTCACAGTTCAGAATTGAGTCCTCTGTTTCGAACATGTTTATCACATTCCCTTCAGACTCTTCTATGATTCCCTCATCCTCATCAAGAAAGTTTTGGAAAGGGGGAATGACTTGTTGATCTGACTCTTTCTGTCTGTTGGGGTTGTTGTTGTTTCTTCTAAAGTTCTGATTTTGATTCTAATTTTTTCTTAGGTTACTAACCGTGACAGCCATTTTTTTCATCATTTGTTTCATCTCCTCCACTTCCCTGCACATGCGTTCATTATTGGGGTCAGACGTGGAGGCTACATTATCATCCCTGTATGTTACCCTCTTCTCAGATCTCAGTTTTTCTCTTTTCTCAATCAGATTTGCTTCTATGTTTACTGCCCCTTTCTGCATATCCTCCAACGTGGTATATTCTTTATCCCTAAGTTCATAGGCCATGTCGGCATCAAATCCATCAGGGTATTTGGCCAGGGCCATACCTTGTGGAGGTTTCATGTGTGGGGGAAGAGCATTGTAAATACTGTTAAATCTAGTGGTGTAATCATGAACACTTTCCCCTACGTTCCTCTTAAGGGACATGTACTCTGCTAGGAGCTGGCGAGGGTTTGCTCTAGTTTCCCATTTGTTGATGAAAGTCTGGTATAAAGCAGGGAGATCTTGGATACTACCAGCAGGTAGGTTTTTAAACCACTTTTTAACCTCTCCCCCCAGGCTTTGCGCAAAAATTCTCATTTTGATTGTTTCATCATCAACTTCCATATAGTCGAAAGAGTCCTCCATTTTATCTACATGTTGTTGTGCAGTTGTAGGCTCTTTAGCAGGGAAGTGTGGGATTTTTGATTGATAATCATCTGGTAAGGGTAGTAGAGGCTAAGGTAAAACTAGAGGTGCATACCAGGCTGCCATGATGATGTTCTGATGAGGTATAGGGTTGGCTTGAGCAGCTGGTAGTTGGATGACAGGGATGGTAGGACCAGCAGTAGTCTATTGAGTAGATCTAGGGTGAGAAAGCCCCAAGTTTTGGAGAAAGTGGAGATCAGGTGGTGTGGAAGGAGGGGTTTCGCTGTCCCTAGTGTCTGGCTGGTCTGAAACACTGAATGACCTGGTTCTAGGTAATCTGTTTTGGAGGTCTAGGTCGAAGAAAGGGTCTAATAGAGCTGCAAGATCTTCTGGTGCATAATTGGCTCTATGAATGTTGCTGGAAATAGTTGATCTCCTACTCACAGGTGTTCTTTTAAGGATTTTCTCAGGATTATCAACTATTTCAGGTGGGTTTGGATCAGGGAAAGCTCTTGTATGAATGGTTCTGTGAGCTAGAGTGTTGTTTATAAGGCAAGCAGCTTAGCCCTACTTGTTATTTCTACTGTGGTTAATGTTGTCTTGGGAACTGGCCTCCCTGTGGAGTCTTCATTATGCTTTGGGACTGGTCTCCCAGTGGAGTATGATGTGAAATCGAGATAATCAGCAGGCCTACTGATCACCAGTGGAGTCTTTAATGTTTAGGAATAATGGAGTCGCCAGGTGGAGGGTTTAGGGTGATTCTAGGGTACACTGTCCACCACAGTGCTCAAGCACTATCACCTTTCAGGAATCTCCTCTAAAGCAACAAGCTCCAACCAGAGATTGACTGGGAGGGCATTTACCAGATATGTCACCTCTGAAGAGAGGATGAGATCTGGAGGCTACCTGGCCCTATCCAGGCTCTGTCTAAGAGTATGGTGGATATTCAATAATGGAGGTTGATTCAAGAAAGGTGTGACTTACCGCCAACCTAACCAGAGTTCTAAGTTTCTGAGGTTTTAAGAGTGTTTAAGACGAAATGTGCTCAGAATTCCCCAGCGGAGTCGCCATTATGTTGGGGTTCCCATGTTTTGGCCAGGTTGACAGAGACCAAAAGATGAGACAACATAGAACCACTTTCAGACCTTAGGATCTAGCCCTCCTAGGTCCGGAGAGGGATCTCTCTATGATTATCAAAGGATATATGTCTTTGAAGTTCTCAATTGTGATTTTAGGCTAGTTATAGGCTCAAGGTTGTTTGTTTGATTGTTTGAGTTTGGTTGTTGAGAATCAGGAAGGAAGGTTTCACCATAAGACAAGGATGGGTAAAGAAGGAAGCCAGGCAAGGATAGATAACTCAGAGAACATCAAGGCCATTGGGCAATGGAGTCAAGAAAGGATTTACTTATGTTCAATGTGTAAGCTTCAGTTGGGCTAGTCATCTAGAGCATTTGGATCTCAAAGACTGATTGGTGGGATGGAACACTAAGGAATGATAATGAAGGATGGAAAACCATCTGATTCTATCTATAGATCAGGCCAGAGGTCATTTAACTCCAGGCCTGCTTGGACAAAACCATAGGCAACACAAAGGGTC